>OX276453.1:0-202500 GCA_946251905.1 Cryptocephalus moraei
AAATACGAACTTGAGTGAATCTGTAAAAATAATCCATGTAGTTTCGACACCTTGACACCCGATTTTATTTAATCACATTAATGGCAATTGCCTTTAATATGAACATCCAGGCTCGGGAAGCCCAATTTAGTATTTCATTTTAAACTCTATGATCTAATTTCCCGTACTATCGCTCAATAGTACGTAAATTTCGAATGAAAGAAATCGTCGGGGAAAATTTCCAATCGAAACCGCACACGAACCGCTGGTCTTGGTAGGCTGCAATTTGGTAGAGTGCTAGGCGAAGGTGCCCTTTATTGCCCTCTGGAATTTGGTTGCGACCTCCACAATAGTGCCGGAGATATAGCGATTTTGAATTTCTCTCTATGCTACGAAATGGTGAATTCGCTCCAAAGTTTTTGGTTTTTCCCCATGTGTCCCCCAATAGTGGTCAGATCGTGCCCAAATTTCAGGTAGTGATTGTTAGGGGGGTTTCGAGTGCATCGCGCCCTTGAGCGCCAAAATCGCGCCTGTGAGGTGGTGGTTGTTGTCAAGAATTTGACCCGTTTTTTACCGTACTAATTTCTTGTCATGTTGGAATGGCTGAATCTTAGTCTTTATTGACGTAACGCATACGGTCGAAAAAGTGTTTTTTGGCAATTACCTGTTTCCTGTCTGCCCGATCGGTCTGAAATTTCAAAACCTTGCTTGATACTCGTATAACAATAACCTTTGATTTTATTAAGCATATTAAATAACAAATTATTTTGCAAAAGTTACATTTCTGCAGTTTTAAATGAATTGCATCAGATTTCAACCTTGTCAATTGAATCTATTTAAAAACAATTTATTCAATGAAGGTGCGTAATTAAAGGTCGTTCTGGTGTTTCACAAGTAATTGGAAACCGTATATAAGTTGATTTATACTTTATATTAAATTGAAAAATGTTAATTGATTTCAAAGTTTTGCATTCCGTACACTTATGTATTTTATAGGTAATTAAAATTTTACAGTTCCCTACACCGCCGCCGCCACTGTACGATAGGTGGCGTGACACGCAAGGTGGGTTTACAGTGACTATACTACGAACAGTGGCGACAAGCTCGTCCATCCGCCATTAAGAGGCAAAACTTTTGGCGCGGAAATTCAAAATTCAAATTTGTAACTCTATTTATTTTGGTGTTTGAGCTACAAATATCTTTTTCAATATCTCTTATATTTGTTACGCATATCTTCTATGATTTAATTCGGGAATTTTTCATCATCTCACACATTTGCATTTATAAATGAGAAACCGTAAGAGATCACATAACTAACGTGAGAGGAGGTGTGGTGTGTTGCGTGTTGCGTACAACCCATTCGTCCTCCGCATCATCCTCTTAATAGCGTTTAGCATGAACATCGAAAATGAAATTGGTACTTGGTACGTACCTATCTTAGTAGTTTGGTGGTCAGAGCTACAAATACCTTTTTCAATATCTCTTACATTTGTTACGCATATCTTCTATGATTTAATTCGGGAATTTATCATCATCTTAAATATACTGGAATGACCCCCGCCTTTTTACACTCCTTAGTCAAAATAGTTGGACCTACCTTACAAAAAGATGTAACTAAAAATCCATTATCTCCAGAATTCTTTTCCATGTTTTTCACGCTCCCAATGCTAATGCTAAATTACGGCAAAGTTCAGTTTTACGAACTTTCAACGTTACGGCATTAAGGGAGTTACGACTTACGACTAATACTAAATTAGAGACTGTGTAAACAGCCACGTCTATTACTAGGTGATCCAACTTTTAAGTTACGACTGCGACTAATGTTGCTTTAAATAAAAGCTGTATAAATCCAGCTTTAATAACGCAAAACCGTTACAACTCAAATCCAAAACAATGTAAACAAAGAAAATTTGCCTCTTAATGGCGGCCGTATACCACGTGACCAGTCTGGCCAATAAAAATCGAGACATTGATTGTCGCCACTGTTCGTAGTACAGTCACTGTAGGTGGGTTGCCCGTTAATCTGACAGGTGTTCCGTGTACACCACTGTACGATAGGTGGCGCGATACAAATTTTTGGGGGGAAGGCTCGGCGGGAAGGCTGGGGGCCTGGGGGGGAAGGCTCGGCGGGAAGGCTGGGGGGGAGTAGCCCGGGCTGGGGGAGGCAGGGGGCCCCGGGGCCGCGCGCCGGCAAAAGTGAGGTTATGTACTTGCTGAAGTCTCCCAGAATATCTACTTCCGTTTGACAACATTTTTTTTTCTTACCTCCCTCCCGTTTTCGTTTATGTGAGACCATCTTTCCTCTTAATACGTTCTCTTTAAACTAATTAAAAATCTACATAATTCTGATTCTTATATTGTTTTAATTTTCTTGTGAGATCCTTCTACTTCAACTTCAAAATCATTATTTGATTTCCTTTTATTTGAATGAGAGTTGATTAGTGGTTCGTTTAGATCTAATTCAGATTCTTGTATGAATCGTCTTTTACTTGTGATAGGTAAATCATTTTCCACCTCCTCGTCCCCTTCCATCAGTTTTCTTTTTCTAGATCCTTCAACAGCAATCATATGGTTCACCTTATTCCTCATAGATCTAGCTCTCTCATGATTTTTTAATTTTCTTTGAATCTCTTCTCTCAACTTTAGGTTTTCATTAGATTTTTTTTGTTGAGCTCCCAAAGAAATCACTTCAATATCATTGGTGAAATCATGGGAACCAATTTTACGACGTTGTTGTTTAACTCTTTCATGATTTTTTAATTTTCTCCTAATCTCATTTCTTACTGTAGTATGAGCTTTTCTTCTAGTACTAAGAAAATGGGGAGCTTCGAGAATACCTAAACAATCTTCAATATTTTTACTCAAATTTTCATTTAATAGTTTAATTTTTCGTAAGATTTTTATACCACTTTTAATCGTCCTCTCAGTACCACCATTTTTTACACCCATTCCGAGTTTAACTTTTGCTTTCATCGCACCTGCAACCCCCAAAGCGGCCATCTTTTCACCCTAAGTCGCTTCTTTCGCCCGAAAACGTTTCATAGCTTTGCGTGATAAAACCTTGTCCGCTTCATGTCTTTGAGCCAAAACCTTTTGTTGATTGTATGCTATATCGTGTTCACGAAAAGCCTCATCGAGACCATTGATCCCTCGATCACCCCTAGCCAACCTCTTCTCTAGTTTAGTACCAGGGCCACAAAATCGGTAGGAAGGTAAATGTAACTCAAACGGTAATTTATTAATCATACTATTCACTAAACCACCACCATGACTCATATAATATTTCATTTTTTTTTCAAGTTCTTGCTATGTGGACGGATGATCGTTAGGAAATAAATAAAATACTATGGAAATCATAGAATTAAAACAGTTTCATCTTACTATCTTTGTGAGAATCATAGCGCAAGCGTAAAGTATGAAAATCGTTAAGCAGAGTGTATCACTTCCCACTGAAAACAACATATTGGAGGAGGTTGATGATAATGAACGTGCTTTAGTTAAGAAACATGGAGTCTTATTTCCACCTACTATATGACGTATAATAGTTGGACCTTCTAATTGTGGAAAAACTAACGTTATGATCAACCTGATTGAGCATGAGAATGGTTTAATGTTTGAAAATATTTACATTTATTAGTAGTAAAGCTAACACGCTCCCGGGACAAATTGACCTTTGGACCCTCACGAGTGGATATGGAGGATGGCATGGGTCCTCCGAAGCGACCACCGCGCGAACGTACGCGAGGGGTATTTTGTGCTGAGTCACGCTTCTTGTAATTAGTCTGCAAGAATCACTAATTAGTCTGCAAGAAGCACTAATTAGTGGTGAGAATTTAATTAAGATAAGCGATACGCAGTGTTTCTGCCGAGTCACGCTGCCAGGTGAGGGTGCTCAGTTGTGCCAGTGGTGACATTTACCTGGCTACCTGTGGTGACATTTACCTGGCGTGCAGGTGTCACTACCTGTCAAGCTTAACCAGGTGTGCAGGTGTCACGCCCCTACCTGTGGAGGGGTGTCTTACCCCTACTCACCTACCCCTAGGGGTTGACGGATAGTGCCCTTTTGGCATTTGGCCAGATGGGCGTAAAGAAGGCAAAATTGAATTTTTCGATTTTTGTTAGTGCCCTTTTGACACTTCGTAATTGAAAAAATTTTCGTGTCGCGAGTGTGCCTCGAACTCGGGCTCCTACGTAAGGGAATCCGAGCCGTTAGCACTGTGCTACCGATGCTACGTAGCTATTGATATGTTACGTATGTATTTCAATATATAATACAAAATAGAGATGTGATGGTTAAGCAAGCGTCCGAATCGAATCCGAACCGGTCTGGAACCGTTTCGAACCAGTCTGGAACCGCTTTTGAACCGCTACCGGTTCGAAGGGGGTAGTGGTGTGGTGTTCTGAAGTACCGGAGGTTCGATGGAATACGCCCAGGGCCCCATGACACGTGGCCAGATGAGACCGAATTCAATGTTGTTTGCGTAAAACTCGTTCAAAAAAATCTTCGTGAACGTGTGTGTTTTAAATGAAAAAATGCAATATCAGGTTTAAACTAAATGTTTTGAGTTTCCTCTCTATAGGTTGGATGGGTTATAGATATAATTAAACACACAAGAACGAAATGTTGTATTTGCCTAAAAATTATTCATCTAAATTAAAATGAGATCATATTTGGTCTAATACAGACATGTTATCTTATATTATTTCATCAATAATTTTGTCGTCGTTGGGGGAGATGAGAAATAAAAATGAAAGATAAGATAGAGATAACATGTTTATTTAGATCATGAATAAGGGAAATAGGAGTGTTAACAATGTGTAAGTAAATAATACCATTTTAATATTACAAAATAGTACATTGCGATTAATATTTTATTAGATTATTAGTCAAGACGATATACGAAACATATTTCATTTGAAATAGAATAAAACTTAATAACCGGTGACTTGTTAATGTCACTATAGAATTCTTCGACATTCCTCCACCAATATTCATGATAGATGATGGTCTCATTCTTCTCTGCGAGTTGTTTCACACTGTGATGACCGCACCATAGTTGACTTTTAAATGGAACAATGGGATAATAATTTTTATGGGATCCGATAATATATCCACAAATGTACTTTTTTACTTCATCACCATCTTCTTCTTGACAACTGATTTCAACATACTTCGGAAGTTCTTCTTCTGAATATATTGCAGGATATTCATTTATGATAAGAGCATCTCTATGTTTTTCTAACAAGAGAAATTTTCCAGTTGCAACTTGATGAGGTGTACTTATTAAAACGTAATCAGATACACCTCCTCCTCCACCTCTCACATTACCGATGGTTATAGTTATTAGGGTGAGTAGAAGAACTAGAGAAAACATTTTGTTTTTCACTTCAATGTTACTTCTTCGCGAATGATTAATTTGATGGCAAGGACGGTTTTATATACTAAATATTGCTGATTCATCATTATCTTGAAGGGTGTTTATTTCCCGTTAATTCCCTCATTACATTTTTATATTCACAAATGTAACAAAGACGGTATTATATCTCAGTCTCACCCTTACACTTAGGACAAACATATAGTACCTTTATAGGCATCTTAAATTGAAATAATTGTAGAATAAAAAATATTTAGTTTTATACGTACCGTTTGTTTGATTTTCACTACCAGTAACAATGTTCTTGTAGAAACTTATTAGAGTATAGATAAGGAACCAAAAAGATGAAAAATCAAAGATATAAAGTTTTATTTCATTGTAACTCTTCTATATAAATTGACAAGTTTCTGAATACGCTGTCCTCGTTGATCATTGCAGGGGCATGTGTCAGGTCCCTCGATGTTTGCATCGTTCGACCATGGGCAATCGATGTAGTGAAGACCGTATCGGGAACGTGCCACTTTGCAACCATTCATTATGTACTCTTCAATCTCCTTTTTATGTTCTTCAAGTAAAATGTTACCATATGTGTTTAAAAAATTTTCAAGTTCCATTTTTCGTTAAGTATTGGGTTATTAACTACGATTGAAAATATAACTTCCAGATAGTGTTAGAACGTCCCCAAAGTTGAAAAGGAAATGAAACACTTACGAATTTATTCAACTATTTATTGATTTATACCTTGAAATACTTACACCAAATTTTTAAATAATACGCATTTTCTAAGCTACAATTTAAATTGTTATTTTCATGTGACATACAATGATAAGATTTAAAAAAAAATTCTCTCTATATTTCTCTCGTCTGCTATTGAGATGTTGTAAATGAAAAAATGTTTTTCGAGACAAAGTAATAAAGTTATTTTAAAAATTATTGTTATCGTCTGAATTTGCTAACCTTGTTGGTCATACTATGGACACGTGTAAAGGATATTCGTTATTAGTTGCGCTTTTTCTTGTTGAAACGTGTTAGTACATTATTAAGAGAGAATCAATTTGAGATAACCAAATTATTTTGAAAAAATTCAAACGATACGCACAAATATACGTCAGGCTATTTAACCTTTTATATGTAAATGTTCATTGTAGAACGATCCCAATATCTCTTTATGTTTTTCGTCTGCTGAGATGTTGTAAATGAAAAAATGCATTTTGAAACAAAGTAATAGTTATTTTAAAAATTTATTATCTTCTGAATTGCTAACTTTATCGGTCATAGTATGGACACGTGTGAAGGATATTCGTTATCAGTTGCACTTTTTCTTGTTGAAACTTGTTAGTACATTATTAAAAGAGAATTAATTTGAGTTAACAAAATTATTTTGGAAAAAATTCAAACGATACACACAGACCTATACAGACGATTGGTATGACGTCTTAACTTGACATATTTAACCCGATTTCATCTAATCTTCACGATTTGGTTTAGTGGGTTATTAAGAGAGAAAACAAAATTGAGATAACAAATATATTTTTGAAATTTTTTTCAAGAGTGAAACTGTGCACATATTCAACATGTGTATACACATACTTCTGTCTGTCTATAAAAGAACCGTCCAAACTTATCATTTTTCACACCATGACATCCCGCAAGCACTACACCATAGACACGACTCGTCAGCGTTTCGAGTAGGCGGAGGCGATGTATGCTCAGGACGACCCAGGGGAGGCGATGGTTACCTGCCCATACGATAGTAGCCATAGGCTGCTAGGAAAACATATGGTTCGTCACATGTGGAAATATCACCACAAAGTGAGGAGTAGCGCGTCCAGTGATGTTCCCCAAGAAGGAGCTGCCAAGTGAGAGGTACCTCGTTCATAGGTTGGAGATAGTGGAAATTGGAATCTGATAAAAGTAATGGTGTTAAACTATATGTTATAATAAAACTTCATACTTATTCATTTTTATTTTTTATTTTTTCTTCCTCTACACGTTTTAACCAGACTACGTCCTAAATGTTTTTAAGGAAACACATCATTTTTATTATATTGTCTTGTGAATTAAATAACCCTTAACGTTCTGAAGCCAAATACAGTACTACAGTCTACTTTATACAAAGTAGACACAATTTTCAATTTTCACAAAGACAATATATACTTAATAAAATGATATGTTTCTTTAAAGCTGAAACATTTTAGATTGTTTTTATTGAGGTTTGAACACCCTGTATAAGCTGAATAACTTACAAAGTAGGCACCCTTTCAATTTTCATATTATCTTTCGAAAAATTTAGTCTACTTTGTACTGTACTTAGCGTGTGTTTATGCAGAGTGTTGAAATCCTAATAAAGAACAATCTGAAATGGTTTAGCTTTAAAGAAACACATCTTTTTATTCTATTGTCTTGTAAAACGTAATATAAAAAATATTTGATATGAAAATTGAAAAAAATCTGAACTTTTAATCATTTTAGTGCTTCATTGCCTCGACTAGAGATGGAATGTACCCTAGAGTCATGTGGTCCATGACACATAGCCAGATGGGAACAATTTACCCTTTTTACCCCTAACAAAAGTACCCTTGTGACATGTCAGACTGGTATTTAAGTTATTTAAATGAAATGATATGGTATACAAAGTTACTTATTTTTAAAACATGTTAAATCATTTGGGTTTATTACAATTTAAAGTATAGATTATTGAAGGAAAAACTGCATTTTTGCAGACTTTTAGAGGATGCACGTTTACTTAATCTTTAACCTAGGAAAATAATTACACACGCGCGCACATATTTCACATTCATTGTTGAATATCAACCTTTTTTAAGAACTGTGAAAATGTGTAACCTTCAAGGTAAGACGATTTTCCCGATATCAATCGAACTGTTTTTAAATGTAGGATTCTTCTGCTGATAGAATAAGAGAAGAGGTATACTGTAAAAAAGCTTTTTACTTAAAATCACTTTCCATAGGAACTGTTGAACATAGCAATCATTTTGTCAAACTCATACCTGGCTTACCTAGCCCTGTTGACACCTGTCTCACCACACCTCTACCTCGCTTACCTGTAATTAACACCTGACGGCGGGCGGCAAACATCAAAGACCAAAATTTTCCCACGGTTTCAAAAATTTTCCCACGCTCAACCGTCCCAGTTGACTTTTCATCAGGTCACCACGTGTAATAATATGTGTGAACACGCGGATGCAATGTGATTGATAATTTTATAATTTTGATAACAATGCTGCATTTTCCAACAAAATCACATTTGTTTAATATGATTTTAGAGAAAAAGTTCATTTAGTTAGCAGTTTTACCATTGGTGAAGTGTGCATAACGTTTGTAGGGAAGTTAATGTACTAGTTTATTATGTAGACAAAACATTTTTACAATTTATTTACGTATATGATGAATTTAAACATATTAACAATACAACAGCATTACGTGTACCACTACGATTAACATTCCATGTACTGTAATTGTTACACTTGAAATAATAATCTCCAATCTAATTCCTGTGACTGAGAGATGAGACGATGGTAAGGGTACCATTT
This sequence comes from Cryptocephalus moraei, assembly GCA_946251905.1. Classification (NCBI taxonomy): domain Eukaryota; kingdom Metazoa; phylum Arthropoda; class Insecta; order Coleoptera; family Chrysomelidae; genus Cryptocephalus; species Cryptocephalus moraei. The sequence continues at coordinate 8,906 of OX276453.1, forward strand.
TCTTATGAAAAGGTCCCTCCGGAATGTTCGATATTCCCCATCACTAGTCTGCTCAAGGCATAGGAATTTCATTGGTCTATAGCAACACACACGCTGATGTTCCTGCAACCTATACCGGCGGCGTATGCACATCAGCTGGGCTCCATTGAAATCACGTTTCTCATAACTGTCCTCTGGTAACAGCATGGTGAATTGACATGCTTCACACTTGAAGCCCACCTGAATGACAACCATTGAACTACTGACGCCATTTTCTTCCTCCGATGAATAAGTCTCAGCAGTTGAATCGCTGTCGGCATCCTCCTCCTCCTCATCCTCCTCTTGTCGTTGCTGCTGCTGCCTCAACCTCATCCTTACGCCTTCAACCTATTTAAATAATTAAATAGTTAACATTTGTTTTAAATGTTGAAATGTAAATTATTTGAATGTATAAACAGATTTTCAACTTACAATACTTTATTTATCCTCCTAGTCCTCCTCCTCTTACGGCAATATCACCGCTGCTGTCGTCTTTTGCTTCTTATGAGCTGACCCCGCCTGAAGTCTTAACTCCCCCCTCCTCCTCATCCTTGCCAGCAAATTTTAAAAATAACTATTACTTTTGTCTCGAAAATGCATTTTTCATTTACAACATCTTAAAACAACACTACTACTGAATACCCTCCTCCTCCTGTTGTGCTTGCGAGATGTCATGGTGTGGATAATTGGAACCGGTCGGCGAGCCGATCTGGAACCGCTTTGGATCCGCTTTGGAACCGCTTTTGAACCGGTCTGGAACCGCTTTTGAACCGTTTCGAACCGGTCTGGAACCGCTTTGGAACCGCTTCGAACCGGTATGGAACCGCTTTGGAATTGTTTACTCTTCGTAGCCACTGTAACCATACATAACGTAAGAGGTGGTACATCATCTGAATCCAGTAGGGATTGGAATTATTTCCAATTCGAATAAAAGAAAATTGAATGAAGATTATGATGATGGTAGCGAAGAAGGATCCCAGAAGAAAAAATATTAGGTTAATAACAAAAAACTTTGAAAAGTTTAAAGCACCACTATTTAAAATCTGAAATCTAAATTATTGTAACGTTTTTACTATTGACTAAAACTAAAACACAACACGATTATCCTAATTAATTTATTTCTAACTACACTTTAACACTTATAATTTATTTCACTCAGAGATGTTTATTTATTTTTAACGCGCGCGGTCTCTCGCTCGAATGTTTACACACACCGGTTCAACTGGCCTGCTTCGGGTCCGACATTCTCTTTTTATGGCAGGTAGAAGGTTCTCGTACTTTCGGGATAATTACCAGAACGTTCGATTTTCCAGGAACCCGTTATCGCATCGAACTCTCTCGATTGTTCCCATCGTCCTTCCCAGAATTGCAATAAGGCGAACTTGTGTAGCTCCCGGCGTGTTTATGTCGCGGCCGGCGAGCCGTTCCGTTACACTGCCCCCGCCTTAAAGATGTTTCGTCCCGAAACGTGTCCCTGACACGCCCATGTAGAAATCTGCAGTTGGTCCCCTGTCTGCAACGCGAGGTTTGGTGGAAATAACATGCCACGGTCTTCTTGTGGGGACTCCTCTCAGGATTCCAACAACACACCAAAATGTCTACCCCGGTGAAGCGAAATAAGACCTCCAGCATATTCCTGACCACCCTCCAGTCCAAGGCGTCCAATCCGCAAGCCAGTTTCGGGATTGCTAACTTAGTTAGATCTTCGCTAAGTAGGGTATCCCTGAGGTCATGTAGTGCGTCCCACAGGTCCAAATAGGTGGGCTTGTGAAAGGACCTCCTCTTGGTAATCAGGTAGAAGAGCGGCCGTTGTGATCCATCTTCCTTAATCCTCAGCGCTCGCCCGACCGCCGGTCCCTGCTGATGGAGTTCGTCCAGTTTACCGAAACTCGTCCGAAACTCCGCGGCAATTCCCCGGGACATCCGCAGGTCCAGGGCCACGCAATGAGCTAGCGGATATTCAGCCGGTGTTCCGAAGAGATCCCGTTGTTCTTCCCTGGTCACACCGAATCGGGCCTTTCCGGCCCCACCATATGCAGCCATAAACTCTTCAAAGGAGGGCTCATCTTCTTGGGGCCGTAGTTGGCGCACCTGTTGATCTTGGTCGTGGTCTCCCTCGAAAGGCGCTAATCGGTTGTAATGCACGACCCTGGGCTTCCCATTCGGAACTTTGTTGATTCGGTAGATGACGTCATTAATTTTTGTCTTCACTGTATATGGCCCTTCCCAAGCTTTCTGAAGCTTCGGTGATAACCCTCGTCTCCTTTGTGGGTTGTACAGCCACACTAGGTCTCCTTCTTCATATATGCCGCTGTCCGCCCGAACGTCATAGTGATCCTTCATGCGGTCGCTGGCGACTTGGTGTAATGGAATATTTAAACAATTGGAATTTACAAGAATTGCAATAAGTAATAAACCGGAAGGTGAGCGACCTATAATACAATACACCTTCGACGTTAAGTAAAACTGCTAAGTTGACAACTATTGTTAATATTTCAATTTACTGTATTATTTAGAATAGTCAGTATTGAATTGTTAATAAAGCGACTTGTATCAATAAGCGTGCCAATAAATGAGCCTCTATGGGACTTCTTTAGTTTCATTACTCACGAGCCACCCTTCAAGAGCTACCATGACCCGAGAACATCACATGGCGATCCTGCGAAAAGTCCCACATTTCTAACGGGATTGGAAGAAATAACATCAACATGGGATCTACTACATCAAAGGAAGAGGTAATACTAGCCCAGGCAGGGAACAGTGGGGGCGTTTCCGGAGCAGCAGAGAGTTTAACTAATTCGATTGGAGCAATACTGGGAATGACAGCGTTTATAATAGTGGTAATTATTACCGTCATTTACTGCGTCAGAAAACTAAGCAAAGCCGTGGGGAAGAAGATTCGTAAAGAAGTTAGGAGAAACTTCGAGCTGGAGGAATTCAGAAGGAGCCAGGAACAAGTATAAGGAGTACACAGCGATGGATCCAGTTAGTGTTAGTGAGTGAGAGTAAAGAAAGAAAATGTGTAGTGAAAGTGCGTCGTAGACAAGCCCATGGACACTTAACTTCGTTGTGAGTACCGCTAACTTTACTGTTTACCGGAAGTCTCTAAGGTAAAATTAAATGAACCTCTATAGATGCCTAACTTAGAAGCATTTGTACATGTATATGAAGAAGTTAGAGTTTTACAACGTAGTTTAAAAAAAAGACACTCAACGAAGACGTTGCAATGTTAATTTAACTAATCAGAATGTTAGATATATAGATAATATTGAATTAGAGTACGCTGAAATAAACCAAAAAATAAATCAGTTAGATACAGTAGACTTACCCAAGGCTAAGCAATATATAGAAGCCATTAATGCTATTATTAGTGATATAAGAGATATATTAAGAAGTAGGTTAGATAAGTCAGAAGATCCTAATGTTGAAGAAGCATTAATTTTAGACAAAATGAGTGATTTTGACCTTAAAACTGCGTCAGGCTTGTTGCCACATATGGACGACAGTGAGAACTCCGTTAATCAATTAATCGATGCCATTGAATTATACGATAGCTTTCTTAATGCAAGCGGAAAACAATTACTAACGAACTATGTATTAAAAGTCAGGCTCTCCCAAAACGCAAAGATTCGTCTCAAAAAAACTTACGCTGATAACAATTCCTTAATTGAAGATATGAGAAAACATTTAATTAGTAAAAAATCAGCAGCAACTCTTTCTACTCAATTACATACAGTAAAACAGAATAATAAGACAATAGAAGAATTTGGTAAATCTTTAGAAGAACTTATGTTAAACTTGACAATAGCAGAAGCTAATAACGATGCAGAAACGCGGGTATTAACAGCTACGAATGAAAAACTTGCAATAAATTCATTTGCGAATGGTCTAAGAGATAATAATCTTAGGACCATCATAAAAGCGCGTAATTACACAACATTAAGGGATGCAATCGTTGGTGCGAAAGAGGAAGAACTTTGTTTAAATTCCAGACAAAATTGTCAAACAAATCAAATTTATTCCATTAGAGGCAAATATCGTTACAATACCCAAAGAAACGGGTCATATTTTAGAGGAAATCAGTTTAATCGCGGCGCGAGGCACTCGCAAACATTTCAAAATTCATCTCGAGGAGCTTCGGCTAATCAAAATTTTAGATATAACGGACGTGGACGTGTACAAACATTTCACGGTCGATATCAAAATAACCGAAATCGATTTGGTAATCAATCTAATCGGAGTAGCAACCGATCTTATGTCATAAGTATGGAAAACCAACCATCAAATTCAAATAACGAACCAACCGCAAGTAGTTCTACTAGTGGTAATTATGCTAATAACACCAGTCAGTTTTTTCGAGTCAGAAATTAACCAAAACGTAAGCGACAGCATGTTTAGTATGAATGGATTAAATTTCGTACGAATGAGAAATGGTACAAATGTGTTAAAATTATTAATTGATACTGGGGCATCCTTAAGTGTAATATTTTCATCATGCACTAGTGTCGAAAATCATATTAATACTGCAAATAAAACCAAAATTTTAGGTATTACTGGCTCAACATTTTCTTTAGGATCCACTAATATCACGCTTACGGTCGATCAGTTTAATATTGAACATGAATTTCAGGTAGTGAACGACTTTGAAAATAGTATAAATGGTGTGATAGGAGCCGATTTCTTTATTAAGTATGCAGCTATATTAGATTACAAAACGTTTGAAATTTCATTCGTGTATAACAATAAAAGCATAACTATCCCTCTTGAATCCGAACACAACATTTACACGGTTATTCCACCCAGATGCGAAATAGTCACATTTTTTCCTGTGAAATGCGAGAATGAATGTGTCGTATTACCGGAGGAGGTATCGGAAGGAGTTTTTACAGGTGGTCTTGTTACTAAACCACTCAATAATAAAATTCCTGTGCGATTATTGAACACCACCGAAAAAGAAGTTAGCTTGAAAAATTTTGTACCAAAATGCCAGAATGCAACTAATTTCCACATTTATAATTTTTCCAGTGTATCTTTGTCAGTCGATAGAATTGATGAATTATTAAAATTAATAGACGCGAAGGAATTAACATCGGAGGAATCTGTATCTTTGCAAAAGATTTGTGCTAAATTTGCGGATGTGTTCCATTTAAAGGACGATCCCTTTACAGTCTCCAACCTTTGTCCCCAAGAAATAGTATTAAAGCAAAACGCCACGCGATCTTTCGTTAAACCGTATAGGTTACCATTTTTTCAGAAAAATGAAATACATCAACAAGTGAATAAAATGTTAAATGACGGGGTTATCGAACATTCTAAAGCGGATTGGTCAGCTCCACTGTTAATTGTTCCGAAAAAAGCAGACAGTACTGGCAATAAGAAGTATAGAGTAGTCATAGATTACAGAGAACTAAATAAACGTATTCAAGATGATCGTTTTCCCCTTCCAAACATCGAGGAAATTCTTGACTCCTTACAAGGAGCAATGTATTTTTCACATTTGGATTTATATCAGGGTTATTATCAGATTAGTTTAGATCAAAAATCTAGACCGTATACTTCTTTTATGACAGACCGTGGTCAATTTCAGATGACTAGGTTACCGATGGGTCTAAAAATAAGTCCAAGTGCATTTTCAAGGGCAATGACTGTGGCGATGTCTGGTTTAAATTATGATAAGTGTTTCATTTACTTAGACGACATAATAGTATTTGGAAATAACTTAGTAACACATAACCAAAATTTAGTAAAGGTATTAGTTCGCTTAAGAAAACTAAATTTGAAACTGAATCCACAAAAATGTGAGTTTTTAAGGAAACAATTATTATTTTTAGGTCACATAGTATCAGCTGAAGGAATTTTACCAGACCCTGAAAAGACAAGGGCTGTTCAAGAATATCCAATACCAACAGACGGTCAAGAAATAAAACGATTTGTAGCTTTTGCCAACTACTACCGAAAATTTATTAAAAATTTCGCGGAAATTACAATACCGTTAAACCATTTGACAAAAAAAGGAGTTATTTTTAAATGGACAGATGAATGCCAAATAGCCTTTAATAAATTAAAAGAATCATTAGTGCAACCACCCATTTTGGCATATCCAAATTTTTCTGACCAAAATCGATTCATTTTGAAGACCGACTCTTCAAATTACGCAATCGGTGCGGTTTTAACGAACATTGATCATAAGCCAATAGCTTACGCGAGCCGGATATTATCAAAATCTGAGAAAAATTATCCGATTATTGAAAAGGAACTGTTAGCGATTGTGTGGGCAGTCAAAAAATTTAGACCATATTTATTTAATAAAACATTCGAAATTTATACAGACCATCGACCCTTAATTTATCTCTTTGGTATGGCAAACCCGTCCAGTCGACTAACTAAGTTCAGATTAACACTAGAAGAATACGATTTCACCATACACTATATAAAAGGAAAAGATAATGTTATTGCGGACGCTTTATCAAGAATAACATTAAGTTCGGATGAATTAAAGAAAACTACTGTAAATCATACATTTGTAATGACAAGAGCACAATCTCGTCAGCACAGCGAGCATTCTACAAACAATCATTGTGATCGTAAAATAAATGATGACAGGCTTGATCACCCTGGAATCATTGAGCTTATAAAACCTCCCGTAGGATGCGTAGAATTGAAAGTTATTCCTGAAGTAGAATACAACAAACAAATAAAGAAGAGTTGCAACTCATCACAAAATTCGAATAATAATAAAGTACAAAATATGTTTTATAGTGAAGAATTAAGTACTATTTTTATAAAACAGGATCTGCGATCAGCGATTTACTTAGGAAATGCGTTGATACACCTGAAAAATATATGTAATAAATTTAACATTCCGGAATTATTAATAATAAAAAATGAAAATAATAAGACGTTATTAAGAGAATTACGAGATATCTCAAAAGACATAAAAACGGCCGGTATTAAGATAAATATTGTTAAAGGTATACAAAAAATCGATGATAATGAGACACAACAATTAATTATAAACGACTTTCATTTGCTTCCAACAGGTGGACATGCTGGTATAAATCGAACTTACAACACCATTAAAAGATACTACTTTTGGCCAAAAATGCATAGAGACGTAGCAAATTTCATTAAAAGATGTGAACAATGTCAAACTTGTAAATATTCAAACCTTAAACCACAGCCTATGTCAGTTACAACTACCTCTAATTATGCATTTCAGAAAATTTTTCTTGACTTGGTAGGTCCATTAGAAACTGATGAAATGAACAATAAATATATCCTAACTTTACAATGCGACCTAAGTAAATATATAGAATGTTACCCATTGCCAGATAAAGAAACAGCAACTGTTGCAAAAGCTTTCGTAGAAAACTTCATATTACGCTATGGAATACCTGAAGAAATTTTAACTGATAAAGGTATTGAATTTATGTCCAGTGTATTTAAAGAAATTTGTAAATTATTACATATAGGTCAACTGAATTCGACAGCATACCATCACGAAACCTTAGGAGCAATAGAAAATTCACACAAAACTTTAAGAGACTATCTAAGAATTCATACTGCAGAGCGCCCAGACACCTGGAGCTCTTGGATACAATTTTGGTGTTTCGCATTCAATAACAGTGTACACACGGAAACACGTTACACTCCATTTGAACTAGTATTTGGAAGAACTTGCCAATTACCATCTAATCTAATAAACAAAATTGAACCTATATATAATTTTGACAGTTATCCGAAAGAGTTGAAGTACAGACTTCAAGTAGTTTGTAATGAAGCAAAGGATAATTTAGTGGCATCCAAGTTAAAACGTAAGATAGGGTATGATAGGAATTGTAAACAAACACATTATGATATAGGATCTAAAATTTTGTTGCGGAATACTTCAACAAACAAACATGAAAATATTTTTAAGGGACCTTATATTGTATTAGAAGATAGAGGAGTAAATTTGGTAATTAAAGTAGATAATAAACCAACAGAGGTTCACAAAAATAGAGTTAAACTGTATTATTCATAAAACTAGTAAAAAAAAATTATTATTTCTATTATGTCCATAATAATTTTTTTTTCTATATACGGGGAAGGTGTAATGGAATATTTAAACAATTGGAATTTACAAGAATTGCAATAAGTAATAAACCGGAAGGTGAGCGACCTATAATACAATACACCTTCGACGTTAAGTAAAACTGCTAAGTTGACAACTATTGTTAATATTTCAATTTACTGTATTATTTAGAATAGTCAGTATTGAATTGTTAATAAAGCGACTTGTATCAATAAGCGTGCCAATAAATGAGCCTCTATGGGACTTCTTTAGTTTCATTACTCACGAGCCACCCTTCAAGAGCTACCATGACCCGAGAACATCACATTGGAGGTTCGTCCGTACCATCTCGTGAACCTGGTCCATCTTTCTGCGCAGCTCGGTGACGTAGTCTTCCCCAGCCAGATCTTCTCCCGGTTTGCAACCGAAGCTCAGATCGCAGGGAAGCCTCATCTCCCGCCCGAACAGTACCCTTGCTGGTGTCTGGCCGGTGGACTCGTTGATGGCAGAACGGTAGGCCATCAGGAAAAAGGGGAGATGTTGATCCCAGTCTCGTTGGTGTTGAGACACTACCTTCGAGAGGTACTTGCCCATGGTGCGGTTCATCCTCTCCACCATTCCGTCGGACTGAGGGTGCAGCGCCGTCGTTCTAGTTTTGCGAATTCCCAACTTTTCGCAAACTCCCTGGAACAGCTCGCTCTCGAAGTTACGCCCCTGGTCGGAATGCAATTCCAACGGCACTCCGAAGCGGCTCACTAGCTCCTTCACCAGGACATCTGCGACAGTTGTGGCTGCTTGGTTGGGAATCGCGTAGGCCTCTACCCATTTCGTGAAGTAGTCCATCGCCACCAGGATGTACTTGTTGCCGCAATCGGTTTCAGGAAATGGTCCAGTAATGTCTAGGGCGATCCTCTCGAAAGGACTTCCCACATTGTATTGTCTCATCGGGGCTTTCGGCTTGTGGTGCGGTCCATTGCTGGCTGAGCAAACTGTACACTTCCTGCACCATTCACGAACAGCCTCAGAGCAGCCCACCCAATAGAAACGCTCGCGCACTTTCTGCAGGGTCTTCTTTACTCCCAGGTGGCCTCCAGATGTTCCGTCATGGAGGTGACGTAGCACTTCCGCCACCTTGATCTTGGGTACGATGAGTTGGAATCGCCTTTCTGCGCCATTATCGGATTCGAGCACCCTCTTGAGCAGTCCATCCTGTATCACCAGGGAGTCCCACTGTGCCCAGTACGATTTCAGGGTCCTAGAGGATGGGGCCGCTTCCTGCCATTCCGGCCGACGACCTCCTTCTTTCCACTCCAGGATCCGTTGAAGTTCAGGGTCGCCTTCCTGCGCTCGTCGCAGCCCGTCTGGTGACCAGTCTTCATCAGTGACCGTCGTGCGGCATGCAGAAGCCTCCTTTACCTCTGCACGACTACAATGGGGACATCCTTCTGGACACGGTCTTCTTGAAAGAGCGTCAGCATTACGGTGGCTGGTTCCTGCTCTATGTTCGATGTCGAAGTCGTATTCTTGAAGACGCTCAATCCACCGAGCTACCTGGCCTTCCGGATTCTTGAATCGCAGGAGCCATCTGATCGCCGCGTGGTCCGTTCTCAACAGGAACTTCCTCCCGTATAGGTATTTGTAGAAATGTTCTACCGACTTTACGGCGGCTAACAGCTCCCTCCTGGTGACACAGTAGTTCCTTTCGGGCTTCGACAGGACTTTACTGAAGTAGCCAACGACCCGCTCCTGCCCATCTTGCAGTTGTGACAAAACCCCTCCGATCCCGTCGTTGCTTGCATCTGTATCCAAGATGAAGCGTCCCTCTTGGGTCGGAAACCCAAGAACAGGGGCCGTCGTCAGGCGTCTTTTCAGAGCGTCGAAGGCTGCTTGGCATTCTTTATCCCAAACGAAGGCTCGTTTCTCCTCGGTTAGTCGTGTCAGCGGCTTTGCGATGTCAGAGAACATTCGGACGTAACGACGGTAGTAAGTGCAAAGCCCCAGGAAACTCCGCAACTGATGCTTGTCCTTCGGTGTTGGCCATTCTTGGACTGCTCGCACTTTTTCAGGGTCCACCTCGACGCCGTTACTGCTGACCACGTGACCCAGATAGTGTACTCTCGTTCTTAACAGATGGCATTTCTTTGGGTTGAGCGTCAGGTTGGCCATTTGGAGTCGCTTGAAGACTTCCTCCAGGTTTGACAGGTGTTCGTCAAACGTCCTCCCTACGACGATTATGTCATCCAGGTACACGAGGCACGTTTTCCAGGAGAGCCCTCTGAGTATGTTCTTCATGAGCCTCTCGAAAGTAGCAGGCGCATTACACAACCCGAATGGCATAACCGTGAATTGCCACAGTCCAGATCCTACTGTGAAAGCCGTCTTCTCCTTGTCTGCAGGGTCCATTTCTACCTGCCAGTAGCCACTCTTCAGGTGAAGGGTGGAAAACAGCTTCGACCCAGCCAGATTATCCAGGGTGTCGTCTATCCGGGGAAGAGGGTAGCTGTCTTTCTTCGTCACGTTGTTTAGTAGACGATAGTCTACGCAGAACCTGGTGTCTCCATCCTTCTTCTTTACCAAGACTACAGGAGATGCCCAAGGACTGCTAGATGGCTCGATGACTCCCTCTTTCTTCATGTCGTGGATGATCTTTTCCGCTACCTCCCGCTTCGCCTGCGGCAACCTCCTTGCTGACTGGCGGATTGGTCTCGCGTCTCCCGTATCGATCTTGTGTCTAACAATACTCGTTCTCCCAGAAGGTCCCTTGTCAGACACGAAAATCGATTGGTATCGCCGGAGTAGCTCAAATAGCCTCTTCTTCTCGGATCCAGCGAGAGAATCGCAGGCATCCACTAGAGCTTTCTCCACTTTCGCGGCTTGGCAGCCAGCGCTTCCCGTCACCTGGTGGATCAGTGACGTCACTGGTGAGCAGGTTCCCACTTTGGTCCCCTTGCGGATGGTAACTGGGTAGTCATTGATGTTAATGAGCCGGACTGGAATTTCATTACCCAGCGTTACCAAGGTCTTCCCTACTAGAACGCCTCGGCCCACCTCCACGTCGTGGTTCCAAGGTTCCACTATGGCAGGATTCCCTTTTCCGGTGACGCCTTGAAGTCGGGTCACCACTATCGATTCGGTCCTACCCGGCAGGATCGTGTCTTCTGTCAGCTTTATCTGATGGACCGTCTCACCCTTGGTGTGCAGGAATATTTCTTCTGGGCCGACCTGCATTACTTGTCGTCTCAAATTGAGTGCGAAGCCGTGGGTCTTCATGATGTCCATTCCCAGGATGGCGTCCTCTTCTATGTCGGCGATCAGGACTCGGTGTGGTGAGAATCGTGCAGTGCCGATCTTGATCTCGACGTCTATTTCTCCGTGGACGGCGGCAGCTTCGCCCGTAGCCGTTCGCAACCTCCACCTGGACTCCATCACTCTCTTCCCTCGCGTGTTCAGCAGGCCTGGCTTCAGGATCGTCTTGGATGCCCCGGTGTCGATCAGTAGAGTGTGCTTCCTGCCGTTAATTTCGCCATCCACGTACAGGCTGCCACCTTCACCTTTCAGGGTAGCTATCTTGATGAGGGGGTCTTGGGACGGGTATCGGGTCGGAGCTGCCCCTTTGGAGCCGACCCGCTTTAGTTTTCCGACGTCTGGGCCGTTGTTGGCTTCTCCACCCCAGGGCGCTTGCAGTCCCTTCGGATATGGCCAACCTCTCCACACCCCCAGCATTTCGCCGGTTCCCTTCTGCCTCCCTTCAGCAGTCCCTTGAGGGCGTTGAGGACAACCTGCTCCAGAGCGTCCTCCTTCCGCTCGGCTTCCACGCATGCGTCGTCCCCGACCACTGCCCGAACGCGGCCACAGCTCCTTGACGCCTCCGTCGCAGCCTCGTATTCCAGGGCCATCGAGAGGGCATCCAATGTGCTCTTGGGACGCGACAGCCGTACCGCCCGCTGCATCTCCACATCCCTCAAGCCGTCGATGAAGGCCGAGACCGCGAGACTCTCCGTCATGGACTCCGCCGCTTCCGGGTAGGCGAATCTGACTAACTTCGCGATGTCGGCTTCAAACTCCTGAAGACTCTCTCCCTGCTTCTGTCGTCGGTTCTTCATTCGGGATTGGTAGACCTGCCCCAAGTGTGCGTGCCCGTATCGCCTCTGCAGCCTCTGGACGAGTAGCTCGAAGTGGTCCAGCTCCCCCTCTGGAACCGTCTGCAGCACGTCGAGGGCGCTTCCCCGGAGAGCGACCGTCAGGGCCACTGCCTTATCCCTCGGCGCCCAGTTGTTGGCTTTCGCCGCTGCCTCGAACTGCCGCAGGTAGTTCTCCCAGGGTATTTCCCCGTCGAAGGTAGGCGGCTTCACTCGATGACTCGCAGTAGGAACTGCCTCGATCCTGGTTGCCTCCTCGATCCTGGTTACCTCTTCTGAGTCGTTAAACGGATTACCTGAACTGGACATGTTTTGCGGGCTGGGCTGGAAATGCATGGATTGTAATCGATTCCCCAATTCTCGCAGTTGGTTCTCCAGTTCCAGTCGTTGGTTTTTCTCAGTCTGTAGTGCGCTGTCAAGATTCTTAATTCTGCTATCCAGCTGACCGTGGAGTTCTCCTAGATTGTCCAACTCGCCGTGGATTTTTCCCATTTCGCCGTGGAGTTCTTTTATGTTGTTATCCAACTCGCCGTGCAGTTTCCCCATTTCACCGTGGAGTTCTCTTATGTTGGTATCCAGCTCACCGTGGAGTTTTTCCATTTTGTTGTCCAACTCGCCATGAAGTTCTTTCATCTCCTTCATTTGGTTATTAATCTCGCCGTGAAGTTTTCCCATTTCGCCATGGAGTTCTTTTATGTTGTTAAGGATGTGCTCACCTTCCTCCTCGAAACCGAAAGTTTCAGGGTCGTCTCCATTGTCGATTAAATATTGTCACACGCCTGAGGACCTAGGGTCCAAAGGGAGTGCTCGGGTTGGGGGTGTAGCTCGGTGGAGAACTAAGAAGAAGGCATGGTGTTACAGACAATATTTATTCAGACATTAAATGAAGGGGAGAGAACATCATAAAATAAAATTAAAGCAAGTGGTCAAATGTAGAGAAGTGGAAAGAGGTTAAATGGAGGTGGTTGCTTACTTGAGAAGGGCGAAGGGCGGCAGGTGCGAGGCTCCTCCAATTAGCGGCATGCCTAGAAGGACGGGCTCTCAGACGGGCAGCGAGACGTGATACCTGATGACCGACTAACTCCCTGATCGTTATGATCCCGCTGTATAAATACAAGCGGGATGTTTACGAATCGTGGTGTCGTACCTGTCCGAGAGTCGAGTCGTCCTTCGGTTTAAGGTCGCCGCGGTGCTGAATAAGCTTAGACGGCGACCTATTTTCGCTAATTGGGGCCGCCTCGCGACATTACCCCCCGTCCCATAAGAAATGGCCCCCATTTTTCCCAAAAAAGAAAGAAGGTAAAAACGGGGTATATCGGGGTATACGATGTAAGAGTAACAATATAAATAATATAAAAGTGGTCCCTAATTTTCCATCGCGTAGCACGCCACTGGCTCCCTGACCGCGGTTTCGCGTGAAGGACGTCTCGACCCTCGCTGTGGCCTGTTGATGGCGTTGTGACTTGAGCCTTGTTCGCTTGACGTTCCCGTTCCGTGGGTGACGGCTGTCGGGTTGTTGTCGACGTTGACATGCGACAGCTCTTCCGGTTCCGACTCGCGGTCTCTGCGTGGCGTGTGTCCGCTGTGGAGTGCCTTTGTGCCTTGTGACCCTTGTGACCCTTGTGACGGCCTTTTCCCTGGACCTGGCTGCTACTCCGATGCTGTAGAGGCCCCTGGAGCTTGCTGGTAAACGGCGGGCGAGCGGGGTTCCCGTGGGAGAGCCAGCGCGTCTACGCGTGGAAGTAGGAGATGCGCCTGAGGGAGAGAGAGAGATTTAGTCGATAGAAAAGGTAGGTGGTGTTTCACTATATAATTATATAATTATAGTTGGGCCCTACAGGAGAGTTCTGTTCGCCAGGGTGTGCGGCCCCCATTTTTCCCTTCAAAGTCCTCGGTTGTCCCCCTTTCTGCCCCCTCCCTTGTTCCTTCTCGAATTCGAACGCTGCGCCTCCATAGGCGTATCAGAATTATACTCATTCATTTATTTAATTCTTTTTGAATTAACTGGTCGCCGAAGTCCCCTTAGATCCTTATCACGCGTTTCATGCACTCACACTTTCGTTCCCGCGGGCTATTTACGTTCTCACACTCATTCATGATTCCAAGCTTCTTGGGTGGCTTCGGACGGCCCTTCTGCCTGGTCAGGAGAGATCTCACCTGTTCTCAGGCATCCGCCGAACTCTCCTAACCCTGCAGGCTACTTGGCAGAGAAGGGTGCTTTCACCTCCCCCTGGAGGCGTCCGCCAAGCGCCTCTTCTCTGTGTTTACTTTATTTCCAGGGAGGGTAGATTTCACCCCCTCTGGAAGCTTCTGCCAACCACCCCTCCCTGATTACTTGCTTACTAATCGAGGAACACTTTTGTAGGGGGGCATGTACGCTGAGGACCACTTCTCCGAGGCCCAACCACTCCGGGGCCGATCCCAAGATAAACAACTACTCCCCTGGCTACGTGCCACGCCGGGCATTGAATTACTACCCGGGGATCGTTCGGAGGGTTGTGGGAAACCATATTACTGCCGACACACCTGGAAAAATAAGCGTAAGGCTATTTATTTAATATATCACCTCCTACCTTGTGAAACAAAATCCCTACTCTCACCTTTTTAATTAAACTAATGTAATTATTGAGTTACTCTCCCCATTTTAAAATTAACGATCCCAAAAAAAGTGAACATAATTAAAATTAAAAATGAATTCCTAATTAATTTATACTAATATACGCCCTGCTTGTAGGTGTGCGTGGTGGGAGCCGGAGGTCCTTCCTCGGCGTCCTGTGTCCTGGACCCTGCTGCTGGCGCCGTGGTCTGGAAGCCTGGATTCTCCCATAGGACCGGAATTTGCGCAGCAGCCTCGCCGAGTCGTCCCTGGTGTCGAACTGCATCACCTTGACGCTGCCTCGACATGCCCTGGTCCAGGTTCTCTGCTGCCGGCGTCCCGCGCGCTCGTAGACGTCCTAGGGGAAGTTCTAGGAGTCCCAGCCGTCCTGGTCGCTCACGTCCACCCTTGAAGTCGTCCTGGGCCTGTCTCGTCCTGCGTGTCTGGCCGAAGTCCTCTGATGCGGCGCTCCTGCCCGCTCGAAGTCGTCCTGTGTCGATGTGTCCCTGCTTCATCTTCCTGGATCTGCCTCCCTTGGCAATTCTTGTCCAGGGTCCTTAATGCGGGCCGCTCCTCCTCCTGTCGACTTGTAGTCCGGGGTCGGCCTCGTTCGGTCCTCCTGACCTATCGTTGGCGGTGGGGTTCCATCCCAGCTGCTCCAGGGTCCTTTTTCCCTGGGTTGTGATCCGCCATCATCGTATGGGACTTATTATGCAGACACAGTCCTTCGGTTCGGCCGTAGAATGGGTTCGGTGACAGGTCTTCCGGGTCGTTCGTCCGGGATGTTCGGTATTAGGTTCACAAGGGGGATGTTTAATTGTAGGGCGGTGGGTGGGTTTTTTACTTAATTGTAGGTTAGGATTGTTGATTAATTATAGGTTATAGCTAGGTTTGTTGATTAATTTTAGGATTTTGGATAGGATTTTGAGTAATTATAGGATTATGGTTAAGTTTGTTGATTATTTCTAGGTTCGAGGCTCGTAGTGGTCCTCGTCTTGCATGCGACCAGCTCGACATGAAGCCGCATAATGTCCTGGTCGGTTACATCTCAGGCATCTCGCTCTTCCATCCGCCGTCCGTGTGTTCGGGATGTCAGCTCTGTCGCCTGTCTGTGGCCTCGCCTCGCTTGCTCGCCTCTCCTGGGGGTTGTCTCTCCTTGGGGAGTTCTGTCCTCGACTGATGCTTGACTGGGGCCGAAAATCCCTGCCTTGGTTGTTGGAGGGGTAATAATCTCGTGCCTCGTAGCGATCCTGGTTTCGCCTACTCCGACGCCTTTGGCCGACGTCCTCTAATGCGTCCACCACTCGCCGAAGGTCCCTCCAGTCCATGTCGGGGGTTTTGTGCATTCGGTAGAAGGCGTAGACGTCGTCATTCATCCCGTCTTCGAAGAATTCCAGGAAGGTGTCGATGTCGCGGTCGGGGTCGTATTCACAGTACAGGTCCAGAAGATCATGGTAGAAAGCCCTGATGGACTCGTATCTTCCCTGAGTCCTGGCGCGTAAGCGTCTCCCCAGTCGTCGTCTTGCGTCCCCTGAAGCAAATTCGCTTAGAAAGTCTTCTCTTACCGTGGCCCATAATTTGTGAGCGTTCTCCTCCTTCTCTATGTACGCCTCGTACCAATGGGCCGCGGACCCGTGGAGGAAGGTTTGCAGGTACGCCATCTTCCAGGAAGTCGTCCATCCGTTGGCCGTGCAGGTCCTTTCATACTTTTTCATGAAGGTGACGGCGCAGTCCTTCGCCGGGTCGAAGGTAGGAGGGGTGATGAAGCTGGGGGTCGCAGGGTGCCTCGTCACTAGGTAGGCGTCCCCTAGGGCTGGCCCATCAACTGGGGTCCTGAACGTGGCAGATCCTCTTTCCAGCCGCGCGAGTCCTGGGAATGCCGGGAAGTCCTGTTGTCCCTGGTGGCCCTGTTCATCTGGCTTGTACTGGGCTGCCCCTAGCCCCGTGGCCCCCAGGATGACATCTTCCTTGGAGATCCTGTTCTTGGGGGTTTTTTGGTCCCTGACGTCCTGTGGGCTGGGCTCCATCTCTTTGTCCTTGGGTGCCTCTGGGTTCTCTGCCGGCGGTGACGAGGGCATTTCCGCTGCCTGTAGGATGCTTTGCGCCTGATCTGAGAACTGAACTTGCCTGGCTGGACCAATCTCGAGATTAAAGTTTAAACTTTTTGCCGTGGAGCGCGTTACGCGTTTATACGACATGCCACATGAGGAACCTTTTATTGGGGGTTAGGGCACAGGGTGTAGGTCTGGATATACGGGAACCGGATAGGAATAATGTAAGCAACCATTTATGAAAATTAGGAAAAAAAAAGATCAAATTTAAATAAAATTGTTATAAAAGTTCTCGATTTTTAATTATAAACATTCTCTCACCTGTTTTTAGTAACCTAGATACGAAAGAAATTACCAAACATGTTTAAATAAATATTACGTGCACTTGAATTACACATCAAGGTTAAGTTTATACTTTGGATTGCGCGATTGACCATGAATTAAATAAAAGTGCTGATTAATTAGGATGTGGAATATCAACAATTATTTGCGACGATTTCGCTCGAGAAGAAAAGAAATAACGAATAGGTAAAACGAAAACGATTAATTTGATTTAAAATGCCTGGAAACATGTAGATCGTAGTGGGGCAAAGAAATGAAATTATTGGGGCAAGAGGGATTAAAAATAATTCCCATAAGGGCCGAAATTCGGGGTCTCCATCATAAGTGGAAGTGGAAAAGAAAAATTGCTCAGAGGGAGTAGGAGAGATTATGGAGAATCTCTCCTGGGGCCGAAACGCGGCACCTCCACCATAAGTGGAAGTGAAAAAGAAAAAGATTGCATAGGGGGGTAGGAGAGATTATGGAGAATCTCTCCTAGGGGTCGAAACTCGGCGGCTCCACCATAGGTGGAGGTGGGGGGAAAAAAGGTTCACTAAGGGGGTAGAAGAGATTATGGAGAATCTCTCCTAGGGGTCGAAACTCGGCGGCTCCACCATATGTCACACGCCTGAGGACCTAGGGTCCAAAGGGAGTGCTCGGGTTGGGGGTGTAGCTCGGTGGAGAACTAAGAAGAAGGCATGGTGTTACAGACAATATTTATTCAGACATTAAATGAAGGGGAGAGAACATCATAAAATAAAATTAAAGCAAGTGGTCAAATGTAGAGAAGTGGAAAGAGGTTAAATGGAGGTGGTTGCTTACTTGAGAAGGGCGAAGGGCGGCAGGTGCGAGGCTCCTCCAATTAGCGGCATGCCTAGAAGGACGGGCTCTCAGACGGGCAGCGAGACGTGATACCTGATGACCGACTAACTCCCTGATCGTTATGATCCCGCTGTATAAATACAAGCGGGATGTTTACGAATCGTGGTGTCGTACCTGTCCGAGAGTCGAGTCGTCCTTCGGTTTAAGGTCGCCGCGGTGCTGAATAAGCTTAGACGGCGACCTATTTTCGCTAATTGGGGCCGCCTCGCGACAATATTTCTCCAGACGTTTCTGCAGCACTGTTTTCGCCCCTGACGTTTCGAGTTCTCGTTCTTCCAACTCGCGTTTGAGGTCCACAACTTTTAAATCGTGTAATTTCTTCATTGTTCTTAATTTATTTCACTAATTAATCCGCACTCTGACACCACTGTAACGTTTTTACTATTGACTAAAACTAAAACACTACACGATTATCCTAATTAATTTATTTCTAACTACACTTTAACACTTATAATTTATTTCACTCAGAGATGTTTATTTATTTTTAACGCGCGCGGTCTCTCGCTCGAATGTTTACACACACCGGTTCAACTGGCCTGCTTCGGGTCCGACATTCTCTTTTTATGGCAGGTAGAAGGTTCTCGTACTTTCGGGATAATTACCAGAACGTTCGATTTTCCAGGAACCCGTTATCGCATCGAACTCTCTCGATTGTTCCCGTCGTCCTTCCCAGAATTGCAATAAGGCGAACTTGTGTAGCTCCCGGCGTGTTTATGTCGCGGCCGGCGAGCCGTTTCGTTACATTATATTGTAATTGAGAAAAGACAAATTAAAATCTAACTTTGGCGAACACTTAGTAGGTAATCCTCTTAGAGGTAATTGGAAATATTAAGTCATACAAAATTGTTAATAAAAATTGAAAAGTGTAAAGCACTTCTATTTGAAATCTGAAATCTTTTAAAAAAATTTCTACTCACCAACACTTCGCGTTGTGTGCTCAGCAGACAACTTTTACCGACACTCACAATAAAACATGTGTCCGAGAAGTGATTATTTATAGGCGTCTTTATCTTTAAAATAATGAATAATATTTGAGTCGGATGTGATGCGTTTTGACCTTCGTGCTGATATGATACACAGGAAAGGCGTTTAGAAATGTGCATCAATTATCAAAAGGAATGTAAAAAAGATAATGAGTAATATTCAGGTGGATACAGGCTATAAATTTGGGTTTAACGATTGGGAAAATTCATATAATTTTAAAATTCGAGTAAAGGACATGGATGGGGCCTTGATCATGCACACACGTAACTTAAGCAGAAACGATTTCGAAATTTTTTTTGCAAGTTAATGAATAATTCTGTTTTTGGAAAAACCATTGGGAATTGAATTGAATTAACCATTGAACCATTGAATTAATTATCAAGTGAAATAAATTGCATTTTAGCCTAATTTCCCGATACAAGTATTATCAAGTGAAATAAAATTGTATTTTAGTCAAATTTCTTGATGCAAGTAATAATTACACATTTTTTTTTGTTTTTTAATTTACTCTAATAATCTTATTTCATGTTTATGATATATATGAACATCATACGTATATTCTTAGGTTTGTGTTGTCTGAAAAATGTATAGAAAAGGAAAATTATTTTTATTACTAAAATATGTTTTTTTATTTCATACCACATCTCTCAGCGTAACATGATCCTCAATCACCCTGTTATCGTCTTCCGTTTGTGTTGACTATATAGAAAAACGGAATAAGTTCATATAGAATTGAATAACTTTTTATTCTTACCACATTTTTTAACTTCTCAACGACGACGTCGATGACCCAAACAAAAGCCGCTGGCCACTGTTTTTCGCGACTATCATAATATATGTACATATATTTATTATTAAATACTGGTAGCAGCTCCAGTGATGCCTTGGGGAGCATGTCTACCGCCTCAACAAATTGCAAATGTATCGGTACATTCTAAAATAAATCACTTACATAATCGAAAATTGAAATCAATATATTTTTACTTACTGCTAGTTCAGGCTTGCACTCCCTCACATACTTTAAGATATCTAAAACATGTAATTGTAATTGTAATTGCAATTACCATCGCATATTTTGTAATTGTAATTAATTACAATTTACTCAAAGTACCTAATTGTAATTAATTACCTACTGTGAAGTATTGTGCGATCGAATAAAAATAGTCAAAGCAGGTTATGAGATAAAATACACATGTCTTTTCCTAAAATTCTTTTCAGGTTATTAATTACAAATATCAAGTTGACAAGTTGACTTACATTAACACGAGACGATGTTATTGAATCAAATCAAAAGTTTTCATTTTGAATTCTACTTTAGAAATGGATTTGAAGCTGGAAACGGTTAACAGCAATTAGTCAGTGTCAATTAGTATTTTCCTTTATCTGTATTTTTTAAATTAAGGAACTAAATAAAGACATGCGTTTTTTTTTTCATGACCTGCTTTGACTATTTTATTCGATCGCTCTGTATTTTTAAAACACTCTATGTATAACTCTCTAAGACTTACTGAGGTTTTGAGAAAATATGGGGAAAAATTTGGAAATTCATGAGAAAGTAAAATATCTTCTAATATAAAAATATTAAAAATTACTCTACTTACTTTCGGTGTCTGGCGTCAGGTTACTCTCAGGGAAGAAGAGTGTTGGTGGTTGTGTCATAGTGAAGAATTCGGTTTGTAAGAGTGTACGAGATATTTATAAGAATCGATATGTATACTTAAACCACTGACGAATGTCAGAGGTCGGTTAAACAGTAAAACTATTACTTCGAAAAGAAGGGTTCATAAAGATAAGGAATACAATGTATGTGTGTGTGTGTGTTTATACAGGGTGTTAAAATCCTTATATCTTAGAGTAAAATAACTTCTAATATAAAACATATTTGATACGGTGAGAAAGATAATATAAAAATTGCAAATTTGCCTACTTTGTACTGTATTTAGCTTTATGAAGAATTCCAGGAACATTTTTCCGCCGAAGCTGAAAAATTAACTTCAAGTCTGAAGTTTTGACTTTGTCAGTGTCAATTAGTATTTTCCTTTATCTGTATTTAAGGAACTAAATAAAGACATGCGGTTTTTTTTTATGACCTGCTTTGACTATTTTATTTGGTCGCACTGTATTTTTAAAACACTGTCTATGTATAACTCTGTAAGACTTACTGAGGTTTTGAGAAAATATGGGGAAAATTTTGGAAATTCATGAGAAAGTAAAATATCTTCTAATATATAATATTAAAAATTATTCTACTTATTTTCGGTGTCTGGCGTCAGGTTACTCTCAGAGAAGAAGAGTGTTGGTGGTTGTGTCATAGTGAAGAATTCGGTTTGTAAGAGTGTACGAGATATTTATAAGAATCGATATGTGTAGGTACTTAAACCACCCACGAATGTCAGAGGTTGGTTAAACAGTAAAACTATTACTTTTTTTTCTTGTCGAAACCTGTTAGTGCATTATTAAGAGAGAGAATTTAGTCTTTTAGTAACTTTTAGTAATTTTAGTTATTTTTTAAAAATTCAAACGATACGCACAGACCTATACAGACGATTGGTATGACGTCTTAACTTGACATATTTAACCCGATTAAGAGAGAGAATCAATTTGAGATAACAAAGTAATTTTTTAAAAATTCAAACGATACGCACAAGCCTATACTACGATTGGTATGACGTCTTAAATTGGGCATATTTAACCCGATTTAATATAATCTTCGCGGTTTGGTTTAGCGGTTATTAAGAGAGAAAATTTTATCTGGAAATATTCGTCAATACGTAAGTTATCGTAGATCGGTTTGAAAAGGTATCCACACTATAGGTTTCTACCTGTACCTCTAGGCTGGTTTGGAACTTTTTTGAGATTTTCTCTGAAACCATTTCACTATTCTAGAACCTCATCAAATTGATTAGGGGGTTATTTAATTCGTAAAACAATAGAATAAAATGATTTGTTTCTTTAAAGTTAAAACATTGCAGCTTGTTGTTTATTAGGGTTTTAACACTCTGTATAATCACACGCTGTATTACTTATCTTTAAGAATCCTTTTTCCACACAACAACGCGTCATGTTTAAATGCCCCCTGACATTCTTTATCTTTATGAATCCTTTTTCCCACAGTTCATCGTGTTATGTTTAAATAACCCCTGACATTAATAATAAGTACTATGTTACAAATTACATGTGATAAGTATGTTATCACATGTAAATTAAATGTCGTAAATGAGTAATGTATTCGTATTACCTTTTCACCTCAAGACAACAAAAATTTCTTTACCTATTTTTAATAAAGTTATACCTTTCAAGAGTGTATTACAATCATCAACAAATAAGTTCCCTTGGTAAGACAATGAACAATAATTTTCATTGCATATTTTTTTTTTAAATTTTGTACTTCGTAAAAATTACTACATCTACTATTTTCATATCTGAGAGTTTATCGTAATGTCCTTATCGGAACTGAATAATTTTTTTATATCAAATTGATTCTCTCTTAATAATGCACTAACAAGTTTCAACAAGAAAAAGCGTAACTACTGAAAAAGGAAAATTTAATATTATAACGTATGGGTATACTTATGAGATGTAATAAGAATTATAATAATAATAAGAAGAAGAAGGTGAAGAATAACAATTGAATCAACTTACATAAATATCGCTTTCATGACAACTAGAGCAGTTTCTATGGGTAACCTCACAGGATCTGTAAGTGTAACAATTACAGTACATGAAACGTTAATCATAGTGGTACACGTAATGCTGTTGTATTTTTAATATCTTTAAATTCATTATATAAGTAAATAAATTGTAAAAATTTTTGTCTACATAATAAACTGATACCTTAACTTCCCTACAAACGTTATGCACACTTCATCAATGGTAAAATTGCTAACTAAATGAAAGTTTTTCTCTAAAATCATATTAAACAAATGAGATTTTGTTGGAAAATGCAGCATCGTTATCAAAATTATAAAATTATCAATCAAATTGCATCCGCGTGTCTACACATATTGTTACACGTGGTGACCTGAGCCAACTGGGACGGTTGAGCGTGGGAAAATTTTTGAAACCGTGGGAAAGTTTTTGAGACCGTGGGAAAATTTTGGTCTTTGATGTTTGCCGCCCGCAGCCAGGTGTTACTTACAGGTGAGTTCAAGGTCAGGTAAGCGAGGTGGGGGTGTGACCCACCTGCCTAGGTGAGACAGGTGTCAACAGGGTTAGGTAAGCCAGGTATGAGTTTGGCCAAGTTTCAACAAGAAAAAGCGCAACTAATAACGAATATCCTTCACACGTGTCCATAGTATGACCGACAAGGTCAGCAAATTCAGACGATAACAATAATTTTTAAAATAACTTTATTACTTGTAAAGTAATAAAAATCGAAATACATTTTTTCATTTACAACATCTCAATAGCAGACGAGAAAAATATTGAGAGATATTGAGATCGTTCTACAATGAACAATTACAAAAGGTTAAATATCGTGACGTATATTTAGTGCAAAAGGCTATAAAACGGAAAGGTGATAAAATATTTGTAAAATGGTTAGGTTTCAAAGATGGATTTACAGTTGGATTGATAAAAAGGACCTCGTTTAATAAGGTTGAATAGTTCGACATCGTTCTTCGATTAGTTAACACCTTCATCCTCCTTTACACGCAAAATGGGCATCACCACACACTGTAAAAGGTTTATCATTGATATTCAAGGATTTCAATATGGACATAGCAGTTTCTTATGCAAAGAAATCGTTATACTGGATGTCGATAGTGAAGAGTGGATTCATAAATTTATTAAAATGCCCTTAATGTTAGATTTGTGCAGTCACACCTTTAAAAAACATATCGAATGGATGACAAAAAATTTACATGGACTCCAGTGGGATGTAGGTTGTTGGGAAAACGATACTCTGGAATATGAACAAATTACATCGTTCGTTAGAAATTGGGTACCATGTGACGCCACCGTTTTCGTTAAGGGATCACAGAATAAGGAATGGTTGGAGAAGTTGATATCTAAAGAAATCGTCGACCTCAAGAACAGTTGTCCAAAATTTGAAGAAATGAAAAAAAAATTTAAACCCTATCATTGTATGTCACATGAAAATACCAATTTAAATTGTAGCTTAGAAAATGCGTATTATTTAAAAATTTGGTGTAAGTATTTCAAGGTATAAATCAATAAATAGTTGAATAAATTCGTAAGTGTTTCATTTCCTTTTCAACTTTGGGGACGTTCTAACACTATCTGGAAGTTATATTTTCAATCGTAGTTACTAACCCAATACTTAACGAAAAATGGAACTTGAAAATTTTTTTAAACACATATGGTAACATTTTACTTGAAGAACATAAAAAGGAGATTGAAGAGTACATAATGAATGGTTGCAAAGTGGCACGTTCCCGATACGGTCTTCACTACATCGATTGCCCATGGTCGAACGATGCAAACATCGAGGGACCTGACACATGCCCCTGCAATGATCAACGAGGACAGCGTATTCAGAAACTTGTCAATTTATATAGAAGAGTTACAATGAAATAAAACTTTATATCTTTGATTTTTCATCTTTTTGGTTCCTTATCTATACTCTAATAAGTTTCTACAAGAACATTGTTACTGGTAGTGAAAATCAAACAAACGGTACGTATAAAATTAAATATTTTTTATTCTACAATTATTTCAATTTAAGATGCCTATAAAGGTAAGTAGATGGATAGAGCGGGTTCCACGTTAAATGAGTGCTCCTAACCTAACTTATGCCGCCATTTTCAGAATTTAAATTTCGCGCCATCACCCAGGCGATGCGCGCGCCCCCTCTCGCCCGGCCCTTCACCTGGGGCCACCCCCACCCACCACCCACCAGGTCCGACACCTGGGGCTACCCCCCACCCCCGCCACCCACCAGGCCCCCTCCCCCTCCCCCTCCACCCACCACCTAACTAGCGCCGGCCCCTTCGCCCGAGGCTACTCCCCGACCCGGGGCTGTGGCCCCCGTGTCCTAGGGCTCTTCTGCCAGCCCTCACCTAAGGCCTACATCAGCGCTCCAGAATCTAGGCCCCCACAGGGCTTTTCCACCCACCGACGCCGTTCGAGCCAAATATTGACAGGTTAGCACCGAAACACGGAACATCACGACAGAACACAGAACACAAAAACCCCACTATATGTCGATAAAGTACCCTACCCTGATATGCAACCAACAGTACAGGTAGGTAGATATCTTTCTTTCCCCGAGGGTGATTTTACAGGTTTCTTTCTTCGAGCAGCGTAGAAATACCAATCAATAATCGTGAACACCATGTCAGACCTATAACTCACCACAATAGTTGCGCGAGAAACCAAACCAGTGCCAGTGGAGCCATAAACGTAAAAAGTAGTGTAACTCAATACCAGGGGTAGAAATACCACACGTTCCAAGCATTAATATCTACAGTAGTATAACAAAATTTAAGTAATCCATTTTAAAGATCTATTTCCTTTTAAAATATCTAATAAGTAATTTAAATACAAAATACAATGACCAGAGCATGAAAAGTATCTTAACCAAATGTTAATACCTAAAAATCTATTAAACACATAACACCTATTAGAAACCCTAATTTTATCGAAATAATTCCTTTAATACAAAACTACAAACACAATTAAAACGTTTTCATGGGTAAAAACGGAGGGGCACTTGTAGGGCTTCACATGTGTGCTTAGAGAAGGGTAATCTGATACTTTATGGATCTACATTAACTTGTTGCTGGTGGAAGTCGCGTGAGAAAGAGAGAGAGAAATACAACATGACATATATATTCGATTGATTTATACAGGGTGGGGAAAAATATGTACTACACAAAATTTTGGATCTTCAATATAATACCACGGAAGCTTGGATTGAATAAGAGACTGTGTTATACTAATTGATACTGGGTGTATAAGGTTTGTACTGACAGAGGTAAAATGTGGATATATACAGGGAAATTGTTAACAATGTACAATAGTGTGTGTGTACCATCTTAATAGAAATAAAGACACTAAACTGATTTATGTTAATAAACGGAAACTGTTTGTACATATGAAAAATAGACACCCCGGTGTTACTCTTATGATAAAAGATTAACCTAAATGTACAAGTTGTGTGTGTAACCTAATACCAGGTGGAGAGAGCTTGTGTCTCAATGGGTTAATTCGACGCCGATGGGATGTGGAGCGTGTTACATACAGGGTGTGTCGTTTTCGCATTTACAGGGTGATACACATAAAATAAATGTATTAAACAGGATATCTTTTAGATATTTCGTCTAATACAACTATCGAAACTAGGATTTGAACCAAGGACCTTGAGATCCACAGCCTCCTGCTCACCCAACTAAGCTATTTCGGCGTACCCAGAAATGTTTTAATAGGTATATTTAAAAGAAAAACAAAGTATTTTCAGACTGTAAATAATTGACAATATCGTAATCAACAAATTCATTCCCATTACAAGTTGGGGGAGGTTTATTTGATCGTTTTTGACATCCTTTTTGACCCAATTCTATATCAACATCTATTTTGATTTTTTCATTCCAAATACAATACTATAAATACTTTTCAGTAACACAAATTATAAAATTTCATTCAATTTAATGGGGGGTTTACTTCAATCATATTTAAAATGGTTTTGAATTGTAGGACGGAATATGGTCTACTTGGATTTTGTAATGTATTGTAACGTGAAATGTAAACAGCAGCGCGAAATGTGT
Organism: Cryptocephalus moraei; assembly: GCA_946251905.1. NCBI lineage: Eukaryota > Metazoa > Arthropoda > Insecta > Coleoptera > Chrysomelidae > Cryptocephalus > Cryptocephalus moraei. The sequence continues at coordinate 35,677 of OX276453.1, forward strand.
TTACTTTTATCAGACCTCGGAGGCTTACCTCAAAGGAACGCCGCCACGTGTAATTGAGTCCTGGCAACATCTTAGTAAGTCAACTATGGTGCGGTCATCACAGTGTGAAACAACTCGCAGAGAAGAATGAGACCATCATCTATCATGAATATTGTTGGAGGAATGTCGAAGAATTCTATAGTGACATTAACAAGTCACCGGTTATTAAGTTTTATTCTATTTCAAATGAAATATGTTTCGTATATCGTCTTGACTAATAATCTAATAAAATATTAATCGCAATGTACTATTTTGTAATATTAAAATGGTATTATTTACTTACACATTATTAACACTCCTATTTCCCTTATTCATGATCTAAATAAACATGTTATCTCTATCTTATCTTTCATTTTTATTTCTCATCTCCCCCAACGACGACAAAATTATTGATGAAATAATATAAGATAACATGTCTTTATTAGACCAAATATGATCTCATTTTAATTTAGATGAATAATTTTTAGGCAAATACAACATTTCGTTCTTGTGTGTTTAATTATATCTATAACCCATCCAACCTATAGAGAGGAAACTCAAAACATTTAGTTTAAACCTGATATTGCATTTTTTCATTTAAAACACACACGTTCACGAAGATTTTTTTGAACGAGTTTTACGCAAACAACATTGAATTCGGTCTCATCTGGCCACGTGTCATGGGGCCCTGGGCATATTCCATCGAACCTCCGGTACTTCAGAACACCACACCACTGCCCCCTTCGAACCGGTAGCGGTTCAAAAGCGGTTCCAGACCGGTTCGAAACGGTTCCAGACCGGTTCGGATTCGATTCGGACGCTTGCTTAACCATCACATCTCTATTTTGTATTATATATTGAAATACATACGTAACATATCAATAGCTACGTAGCATCGGTAGCACAGTGCTAACGGCTCGGATTCCCTTACGTAGGAGCCCGAGTTCGAGGCACACTCGCGACACGAAAATTTTTTCAATTACAAAGTGTCAAAAGGGCACTAACAAAAATCGAAAAATTCAATTTTGCCTTCTTTACGCCCATCTGGCCAAATGCCAAAAGGGCACTATCCGTCAACCCCTAGGGGTAGATGAGTAGGGGTAAGACACCCCTCCACAGGTAGGGGTGTGACACCTGCACACCTGGTTAAGCTTGACAGGTAGTGACACCTGCACGCCAGGTAAATGTCACCACAGGTAGCCAGGTAAATGTCACCACTGGCACAACTGAGCACCCTTACCCGGCAGCGTGACTCGGCAGAAACACTGCGTATCGCTTATCTTAATTAAATTCTCACCACTAATTAGTGCTTCTTGCAGACTAATTAGTGATTCTTGCAGACTAATTACAAGAAGCGTGACTCAGCACAAAATACCCCTCGCGTACGTTCGCGCGGTGGTCGCTTCGGAGGACCCATGCCATCCTCCATATCCACTCGTGAGGGTCCAAAGGTCAATTTGTCCCGGGAGCGTGTTAGCTTTACTACTTTTATTCCAAGTCTTTATTTCAACCGAAATATATTTATTTGGAGAAATTATTAAGACCCATAAAAGGCATAGGTTATTATCCCTTCAGAGAGAGTGAAAATATAATGGATCCTGCTGCTGCTAAACCTAATACTCTATTCATTTTCGATGATGTATCTTGCCCCAATCAGCAAGTAATAAGAGAGTACTTTTACATGGGAAGACATAATAACGTTGATAGCTTCTATCTCTCTCAGACTTATGCAAAAATACCTAAACATCTAATAAGAGACAACGCTAATTGTCTAATTTTATTCAAACAAGATGATTTGAATTTGAAACATGTCTATACAGACCACGTGGGAACGGATATGAGTTTTGAACATTTCAAAAATATGTGTGCTTTTTGTTGTTGTAAACCTTATGGATTTTTAACAATTTTCAAAGACGATCATGTAAACGGAGGACGTTATAGACAAGGATTCGATCGTTTTATTTATGTAGCGGAGCAGAAATCCCTATATAGATTTAGTTTACTCTCAACTTTCCCATTTTAGGACAGAATTTGATTGAAACCTGTTCACACCCGTTCAAAAACTGTTCAAAAGCAGATCGACAGCTGTTCATACTCCCTCCCAACAAGATGGAATCTAAGGAAAGGAAACTGAAACGAAGACTGATTCAAAAAAGGAAAGTGGTCAAGACGAAATTGAAACAATTAAAACATGGTGAATATGTGCAGGAAAGTATGTTCAATCCCATAACTAAACATTTAAAAAATATTGAAAATATTTTTCAAAATCCTAATGGGAAAAAAAACGAAAATGATGTGCACTCTAGCAGCAATGGTTTTACTAATCATGGTGAAATAAAACTCGAACTGAGTATTAAACCGAAACCTCGTGAGATCACAAGACTTCTACATAAAGATTTCTATGAGGGTGAAACTCCAAAAATTCCACGAAAAAAAGTGAATCTAGATTTAGCAACACCATCTTCTTCACACAGTTTAAAATATGAAGATGATGATGATGATATTGATGATGATATTGATGATGATGATGATGATTATGATCTTAGTGAGGTAAAACAATCGATTTTAAAAAACCTTAAATCTGATGGTATAGAGAAAGAAGAAGATGAGGGTCCTCCTGCTCCTCCTACCACACCAACATTTGGGGATATAACAGAAGAGTCTTTTACTGAATATTTAGAACAATATGACCCTCTTCATAGAAAATACATTCGTGAAATATATGAGGGTCGCTCCAATAGAGAACATGATGGTAAATATGAAATTAGATTAGACACTTTAACTGAAAAACTAAAAATTGGTGATTCAATTGTACACATAACTGACTCTGATATCATCGTTAAAAATAAACGTTACAAGGGAACACCCGGATTGTATGAGTTGCTATTTAAAAAATCACCAACCGGCTTTTCTGATGAAGCTAAAAAGAATTATCAAAAAATAGTCGTTAATACGAACGCAGCTCGACGTTACTATCATTCTAACAAACAAATTGCTGGTAGTAAATTGAAAAAGTATAAGACTATAATTGCACCAGTAGTCAGCGGTAAAGGTATATTTAATGAGATAAACCAAAGCGGTAAGGTCGATTATGAGTATTGGGACGATCCAAATGAATTAGTAGAACGATTAAGATTATTATTAGGATCACAATCAGCGGGTCACACAGGTCATACAAACGAGATAAATTCCATAATCGAAGAAATAAGGGAAGCTGAAATAATCGCTTAAGGAATGACTGACATGAAAAGGCAAGTAGTTGAAGAAATTCATAAACCAGCTAGAATTAATTTTAAGAGACGTAGAGTAACGATTAAATCTTTTAAAGATTTATTTCAAGTAGATCTCGTTGACATGATACAATATGCTCGAGAAAATAAAGGTTATAAACACCTTTATTTTCATAAATATATTCATATATTGGTGATAATTAATTGTTTCTCAAAATACCTTTGGGCGTTACCATTAAAAACCAAGTCTGGTGAAGAGGTAACGAAAGCCATGGAAAAAATACTAAAAGAACAAACTCCAATAAATTTACAAAGTGATTCTGGAAAGGAATTTTTCAATTCACATTTTAAGAAGTTAATGAAAAAATATAACATTAATCACTATAATGTGTTTAGCGAGAAGAAGGCATCAATAGTGGAACGAGCGAACAGAACTTTGAAAACGTTAATGTGGAAAGAATTTAGTCTACAAGGGAGCTACAAGTGGTTGGAATTGTTACCGAGAATTGTTGAAAAATATAATCATAGCTTCCATCGCACTATTAAAATGAAGCCTGCTGATGTAACTGTAAACGATGAAAAGAGATTATTAAAAACAGTCTACAGTCACATTAAAACTGTGAATTTAAAACAGAAAAAACTTCAGATTGGTGATCATGTTAGAATTTCGAAAGCTCGTGGTATTTTTGATAAACAATACCAACCGAATTGGTCCACTGAAATTTTCACCATACGAAAAGTGCAATTGACCAACCCGATTACGTATTTATTAGTAGATGAAAATAACAAAAATATACTTGTCTCTTTCTACAACGAGCAATTACAAAAAGTTAAATATCCCGATGTGTATTTAGTTCAAAAGGTTATTAAAAGAAAAGGTAACAAAATATTTGTAAAGCGGTTGGGGTTTAATGATGATCATAATAGCTGGATCGATAAAAGTGATATCGTTTAATTAGTTGTTTCAGTTTCATTCCCTTCGTTGGTCATTTCACATCCTGCTTACTCTTACTCCTTCACCACCAACAACAAAGAAAAATAATGGTTACTACAAACACTGAACGGATTGTTATCGATATACAAGGATTTCAATATGGTGAGAGCAGTTTTTGTGTAAAGAAATCACCTTAATAAATATTGATAGAGAAGAATGGCTTCATAAATTTATTAAAATGCCTATACCATTGAAGATATGTAGTTTGGCTTTTCGTAAGCGTGTCAATTGGTTAATGAAAAATCTTCATGGACACCAATGGAATATAAATAATTGGATTGAGCCATATGATCTTCTTGAATATGAAGAAATATCATCGTTTCTTGGGACTTCTATACCACACACTGCTATCATATTCGTTAGAGGTTCACAGAAGAAGGAGTGGTTGGAAAAATTAATCATGAATGAAATAATCGATCTCACTGTCACCACCACATGTCCAACACTTGAAGAAATGAAGAAAATTTTTAAATCATATCATTGTTTTTTACATGAAAACAATAATTTAAATTGTAGTCTTGAAAACGCATGGTTTATAAAAAATTGGTGTCAGTATTGTATGAAATAAAAAATAATTAATTTTGTGTGTTTTTCTTTTCTCTCTTCACTACTACTGAGACAAAGGTATCCCCTCCCTCTAGCGTTATAATACAAATTATGAATATAAAAGTCTTCAACAGTTTCACTTTTAGTTGCTAACTAGATTTATAGTGAAATGGAAGTTGAAAAATTCTTAAATAAGTACGATATACATTTATTGGAAGAACATAGAACGGAGCTGCAACGAAGCTTGAAAAATGATAGAAATCGTGTGTGCAACAAAATGGTGCGTTCCAGACATGGTCTTCACTACAATAATTGTCCATGGTTAGTCGACACTTACATCGATGGCCCTCATACATGTGTATGTTTTAATTCACAGTCAACGAATTCGGAAAATAATGAAATTGTATTTAAGAATTTTTTCAAAACAAAACTTAATTTATATTTTTAATTTTTTATTCCCATACTTACCTTTCAACAAGTTTCCATAAGAAAAAATTATAAATATTATCTTTGTAAATCTCTCACCCCCCTCCACTTTAAAACACTTCATTTACTACAAATGGATTGGTATTTCGAGAATTACATTTCACTGTTGATGTACCAACCAACCAAGATGGATACAGAAGAATTCATCGCATCCAAGATGGATATTGTAAATTATGAATTGGATGGTGTTGTAAAATTCGTTTTCAACTATACACGAAAAACGATTTCAGTTTATCCTAAATATGATGGATATGGTGGTAATAGTGGTGGTGATGATAGTGATGATGGTGATGAGGTAAAAATAGAATTTTCCCCGAAAGGTTTCAAGGGATTTCTGGAAATTTTAGATGAAATCATGAAGAGGCCGAAAAAGGAAACTTGTGATATACATAAGGTATGTGATCCTAATATATTGATGAATTACTGGAATGAAGGTGATATATGTCAATTTACTATTACACAAACAATTAATGAAATAATCCTTTTAAGAGAAGACCTATATAAAATTCATACACATTCCTTTCATAGTATGTTATCGAATTTTTGATAAAAACAATAATTGGATTTCCCCAAATGAATCATATCATAATGATGACTCACCTAAAATAATTTAGTATAAAAAGCTTGCCTTACCTTCAAATTAATCATTTTATGTGATAATATTAGAGAGGAAAAAACAGAGAGAATAATGTTACCTCTAGTGATTTTTCTTTTTGTTACAACAACTGTAACCATTAATAATGTGAGGGGGGAAGCATCTTCACGGTACGTTTTCATCAGTACACTTGCCCCATTGAGAATGGTAAATTTATATTGTTTGAGAAACATAGAGATGCCCTCATCATAAATGAGTATCCTGCGATATATACAGAACAAACGCTTCCTGAATATACCGAAGTCATCTGTGAAGGAATAGAAGAAGGGGAACAGAGCTGAAAAAGTACCCTTGTGGATATGCCATCGGATCCCACAAAAACTATTATCCAATTGTCCCCTTCACAAGTCAACTATTATGTGGCCATCATAATATAAGACAACTCGTAAAGAAGAATGAAACCATAATCTACAATCAACATTGGTGGAAAAATTTGGAGGAATTCTATATCGATGTCGAAAGAAAGTAATCATCAACTCTTAAATTGTATTCAGCATTAGATGAAATATGTTTCATTGTATATCGTTTAGATAATTAATGGACCTAAATATGTCTCTTTATTGAATAAAAAATACTGTTATTAATTCCATCTATTCATTTTTTTCTCCAAAGACCACACCCATCCTTAAAAAAAGCCTTCGCAGAGCTTTAGCGAGAGGTACTAAGGTAAAAGAGCCTAGACAAAGGACATTAGACTCGACGAAAAGAGGAGGGGCGCAAAATTTTTTTTTTCCACCCCTCTGAAAAGTGCCAAAAGGGCACTAAGAAACCACCCCCAATCCGAGTGGCACCAACCTCCCCCGGTCTTGTCTATATCTTCAGAACTAATTAGCCTAAGAAGTCATCTGGGGTAACCCAAGCTATCACCCTAAGGGTGCTAAAATACACCGCACACTTACGCGGGTCACCCCCTGGTCGCGGCTTCTTGTAAAGCCGAAGAACCTCCTGGTGGTCGCTCCGGAGGGCGCGGTCATCCTGAGTATCCACACGTGTTATTGCGGACCATGACTCGGCAAAAAATGTCAAAGTTCTTACCTGTTTATACTACTGATAGTCACTTCATCATAAAAGCTTTAGCCACACAAATACCTGGACGTATCGATTTATTACCCATAAATAAAGAGAAATATATATCCTTTACTAAACATATTCTCGGAACCTCCATACAATCTCGATTTTTAGATTCGTTTCGCTTCATGGGGAGCAGTCTAGATAACTTAAGTTCCTATCTCGACGATTGTGATAAAAATATAACTAAAAAATTCTGCAAAAATGATACAGAATTCACGCTCTTATCACGAAAAGGTGTATTTTCTTATGAATATTTAGACGACTGGTATAAATTAAATGAAGACAACTTGCCACCCATCGAATGTTTCTACAGCAGATTAAAAAAGTGTGGTATAAAACAATCGGAGTATGAACATTCAAAGCACGTCTGGAATACTTTCAGCATTCAAAATTTACGTGAATATATGGAGCTCTTTTTGAAAACTGACGTTCTGCTATTAGCGGACGTATTTGAAAATTTTAGAAAAGTCTGTCTAAAGACGTACAATTTGGAATGTTTAATAGTATATTAAAGTATGAGTGGATATTGAGCTCTTTCAAACACGCGCGAGTTTTAGAGCAAGTGCTTGAAAGAGCAGTTATCCACGAATACTTTACGCGATTTTTTTTTATTGGTACCATTTTTTATACCAAAACCAAATGCATACCCAATATGATTAATTTTAATGACACTCGGGACGCTTCGTGACGGCGAGCCACCAATCGGCTTGTTCCGCTTAGGCCAAAAACGCTCTGTTATTGGTTGATATGGTCGTTGTTGATACGTTTCCATGGCGACTTTAAAACATGCGCGTGCGAAAAAGCCCGATTTACGCACGCCAAAACATGTTTTAAATAGGCAAAATAGCGTACCATTAAAAAAAATATTATACAGCTCCTGGTTTAGCTTATGCCAGTTGTTTAAAAATATCCGGAATTGCCTTGGAACTACTCGATAATATCGATCAAGGTATGTTCATCGAGAAAGGTATTCGAGGTGTCGCAGTGTAGTAATCGTTATGGGAAAGCGAACAATATCTACATGGGAAATGAATATGATCCTAATCTACCATCGTCATATCTCATGTACTATGACGTCAATAACCTCTACGGTACTGCAATGTGTTATCATCTACCTGTAAGCAATTTTCACTGGGTCGATAGTATAGATTTCTATTCTGAAAATATTTTGAAGACACCTAACGATTCCGACTTCGGTTACATTTTCGAAGTCGATTGGATTATCCCATAAATCTTCACGATGCTCACAAAGATTTACCCTTATGTCCCGAACGTATGCGTCCACCTATGGCATCATCGAAACATCAAAAACTGTTGACTACTCCATTCAATAAAAAAATTACGTTATCCACTATATAAATTTAAAACAAGCCGTCAGTTTAGGTCTCAAAATTACTAAAGTTCATAAAATTTTAAAACTTAAACAAACGCCATGGTTAAAAAATTATATCGATTTGAATACGAACTTACGACAAAAAAGTAGAAATAATTTTGAAAAAAAATTCTATAAATCAATGAACAACGCAGTATTTGGCAAAACCATGGAAAACGTGAGAAAGTACAAAGACGTTAAGCTAGTTACACAATGGGAGGGACGTTACGGTGCCAGAAACTACATTAGTAAACCCAATTTTCACAGTTTGACAGTTTTCGATGATGATATGGTAATCATAGAATTAAAGAAAACTATTATTCGTTTTAATAAGCCGATCTATTTTGGTTTTTCCATTTTAGACATTTCGAAAACAATCCTATACGACTTCCATTACAATTACATTAAACCTAAGTTTCAGCATACTGCAAAGCTCTTGTATGCAGATACGGATTCTCCTACTTATCACTTTTTTACAGATGATATTTACAAACATATTAAAGAAGACATACACAAATTTGATACATCCAACTATCCTCCAGATAATCCCTATCACATCCCTTTGCAAAACGCTAAGGTGCTCGGTCTGATGAAGGACGAATGTGAGGGTGATATAATGGTAGAGTTTGTAGGATTAAAATCGAAAATGTATGCTTTAAAAAAATTTAAAAATTCACATTGTGTAGATCTAAGGGAGGAAGATGGAGACGCCAGGTAAATGTCACCACTGGCACAACTGAGCACCCTCACCTGGTATTGACAGCGTGACTCGGCAGAAACACTGCGTATCGCTTATCTTAATTAAAATCTTACCACTAATTAGTGCTTCTTGCAGACTAATTAGTGATTCTTGCAGACTAATTACAAGAAGCGTGACTCAGCAGAAATTACCCCTCGCGTACGTTCGCGCGGTGGTCGCTTCGGAGGACCCATGCCATCCTCCATATCCACTCGTGAGGGTCCAAAGGTCAATTTGTCTCCAGACCGCGTTACCTTTACTACTTACGACTATCGTACTTTTAATTGCTTTTAATCGTCTCTCTCGCACTCATATTTGCGCAGCTTTTAAATGAGGCCACATTCGACGCACTAAACATATACGCTACTCTTTCTTGTCAACACGTATGTATATTTCCTTCATTGTCCTACTTAAACTGAATAGGTCTATTATGTGGCGACGTATGCCCTACCTGGGGGTCAATTCTTGAAATTAATCCGTATACGGATTCAGCGACATTCGAAAAAGAATCGAATAAATCCGACGATTAGTATTCTTGAAATCCGAATGCGACAATTTTTAACATATATTTATGTCTTCCGCTGTTTAGTCTGTTCACACTGTTGTGCTGGTATAGGTACTACCTATTTTATAATTTAGTAGTTTTATTAATTAAATTCAAACCCTTATAACGCGCTTTGTTGCGGTTACTAGGGAGATTTGGCTCTGGGACGGATTTCGGGAGTTCGGAAAAGGGTTTTAAGAATCGGTTTTATGGTTTTGCTCGGGCGCCAGATTTTTAAGGGTTATCTACCTTGGGATTATGCCTGGGTAATATACGAACTCAGGAGATTACCAGGGTTGTCCGTAGAAATGAAACACGCTCAAAATAGAAAATCCTAAATTATTTTATTCCCAAACGGCAGTGAAAACAATTTGTACGACTAACACCTGCTGGCGCTAGGTCGTTGAACGGGGATCGGAGAAAAACATTTTTACAATTATTTATGTATTTGTAAAAGGAAACACACAAATGCGAGAATGTATAATTATCACAGTTGGAGAGAAATAAAATTTTATTACAAATGAAATCGGAAAGGTTGAAAATTATGCGGCGAAGCGAAAAATGCGGAAACGGAAAATTACAATACTTTTGCGAACAATAAAATTAAGATCTGAAATATGAAAACCCTCTAAGTATTGAAAATGGGAGAACGGAAAATTATCCTAACAATTTCACAATGAAAGAGAAATAGCTAAATACGGAGATGATAGGAAAACGTGCAGTGTCTAATATTCGGTAGTGCGGTTTTTACATTAGGAGAGAGTGAGAGCGAAAGAGCGAGCGGAAGGTTGTGGTGAATTAATTTTTCCCTAACACGACGAGGGAAAAATTAATTCAGAGCGGTTCGGAGAGACGGATATTTTGACGGTAGTACAGATCACTCACATATATCGGTCGGTAACGGACAATTACATAACATATATATTATTATTATTACATAACATATATACATTATATAACATAACGGCGGTCTTAAAATTAACGGTCGGACACAATGCACAATTTACGTACACTCACAAATAACAAATAATTCGGCTGCTTATATCTAACGGCGGTGACGTTTACAATAGACAGACAGACGTATCGACTTGGTATAAACAAGTTTTGGTTCTCACCTGGTATTAACTCGGGCAGAGAATCCTGGAGGGAGGCAGTTGCCTTATATAAATTTTGTCTGGAGGTTTAAGCGATGGTAGATTGAACAGTGCCTTATCGGCCGCTATCTATCTGAGATAGCTTTGATTTCGCGATTAACTGTATGGTGGGTGGTCTACCCTCGACTCTCTAAAATCGGCATCGTTACACCCTCATACCATTACGAAGGCGTAGAAGGGCCATGCAACTTTTGTTTATTAATTTCGACTTTAAACTCGAAACTACGACTTTAAACTCGAAATTTCAACTTTGAACACGAAATTTCGACTTTGAACACGAAATTTCGTCTTTAAACTCGAAATTTCTACTTTGAACGCGAAATTTCGTCTTTAAACTCGAAATAAACGAAATAAACCTTCGACAAGTAAACAAGAGAAACTGCAAAGGACACCGAGGTGCATTCAACAAGGACCACCGAGCGACAAAAGATCAAGAGTTGTTGAAATCGGCTGGATGTGTTCCCAACAGTCTAATAGGAACTATAAACAAGTTCGCACCAAACATGGAGCTGGAACAAGACGTATAATACGTGTACCCAAAAATACGAATTGTTTAGAATTGTTGGAAAGAAGCAAATAGTTATTTTTCCGTAACGACGTTCTTTTCAAAGGGCCATTGACAGAATTTAACTGTGAGCATCTTGACGTTAAAAGTCACCCTTTTAAAGAATACTTCACGGTTCAGCTAATGTATGAGATTTCATCGATGAACATGTTACGATTTTATCTGGCCACATCCTACAAAAATATTGGTACTCCTCTTTTACATGAAAATACAAATAGAGATGGAGCCTATACAAATCGTCATCTACCACAATCGCATTCTTTAAATGAAAGTAAAGTACGGTTGTTTAATTGCAGTTTCATTCATATCTAACACGCATTGACTTGTTACTCTAATGAATCCATTTAGGCAAGTAACCACAAGCAACCCATGTTTTAAATAATTTCAGATTCCAACGTTTACTAGCGAAAGAGGGGCCGAGGTGCCGGTGGAGAATTTGGAACCCATTTCCGTTCCTTTAGAGGGAGCAATTTCGTGTTTAAAGTCGAAGTTTCCAGTTTAAAGTCGAAATTTCGACTTCAAACTCGAAATGTCGTTAATAGAACGAGTGTGACAATACATCTTACTAAACGTGTTTAATACACTATTTTATCTACTTTGCTTTACTACTTTATTAAATTTTGGCTATTCAAGTTTTCGTATTACACTAGGGAATTTTGCGTGGGTTGGATACACTGACGTCACTGACATGGACGTTTCGTATTTGAATTTGAAAATCTAGTTGCCCTAGGACAAACTCAATAACTACTTACTTACGTGCGCGAAATGGAAGACATGAATGTAGAATTGACCTGTACACCCCCAGAAATACGCAAAGCTGCTCAAGAAATTTATTGAAATACTAATAATTTGACCCTGACGTCTACGTACGTCTACGTGACAGGCTGACGTACCAATCTAACATATATGCGTAGACGAAATTTCTTAACTATCAGCTGTGGAAAATAAGAAACATTGAAGTATGTAGTGTTATGATTATTTCTATTTCACATTAATCCATTCCCACATTAATCTATCATGGTGCGAGACACTGTAATATGATGTTTAGCCCTGAGTAGAATAACAAAGCGGGTCCCACGTTAAATGAGTGCTCCTAACCTAACTTATGCCGCCATTTTCAGAATTTAAATTTCGCGCCACCACCCTGGCGATGCGCGCGCCCCCTCGCGCCCGGCCCTTCACCTGGGGCTACCCCAACCCCCACCCACCACCCACCAGGTCCCCCCTCGCGCCCGCACCTGGGGCTACCCCCCACCCCCGCCACCCACTAGGTCCCCCACAAGGTCCCCCACCAGGCCCCCTCCCCCTCACCCACCACCTAAGGCCCACATAATCTAGACCTCCACAGGGACGTCGTTCACGCCAAATTTTGATAGGTTCGCGCCGAAACACGGAACATCACAACAAAACACAGAACAGAAAAAACCCCGATAAATTACCCTACCTTGATATGCAACCAACAGTACCGGTAGGTAGATATCTTTCTTTCCCCCGAGGGTGATTTTACAGGATTCTTTGAATAGCGTACAAATACCAATCAATATTCCTGAACACAATCTCAGATCTATAACACGGAAGAGACAAAGCCATGACGCTAAATCGATTGATTACCCTACCTTGATATGTAACCAACAGTACCGGTAGGTAGATTTATTTCTCCCAAGGATTGTTTCCACTTTACACCGCCGCGTGTGGGATTCCCAATCAATACACGCGACCGATCGATACCTCACAGCGAGACTCACACACATGAGGAAACAGCGATGTAATGTGATATCAGGGGAGGATTAAATTTAGTATTTCACTGGGTTAATTCGATGCGAACGGAATGTGGTCATACGGGGTGTGTCTTTTTTACATTTACAGGGTGATACGCATAAAATAAATGTATTAAACGGAATATTTTTTTAGATATTTCGTCTAATACAACCATCGAAACTAGGGTTTGAACCAAGGACCTTGAGATCCAGCCTCCTGCTCTTCCAATTGAGCTATGTTTTTGGTGTACCCAGATATGTTATAATAGGTATATTTAAAAGAAAAACAATGTATTTCACAGACTTTTTATTTAATGGACAGTATCGCAACCAACAAATTCATGCCATCAATTCACAATGTCAACAATTCATCACAAGTTGGGAGAGGTTTATTTGACCATTCTTGTGGAATACCCAACAGAATAAGTATTTGTAAATAACATTTTTCACAGTTTACTATACAAATAAGGTTATACATTATACATCGGGAAATGTTATGACGCCTTTTGAACCTATCGCTGTCGGCTCGTCGGATTCCCCCAATCTTCAGGTATTTCTAGGTTGTGGAGAAAATGAATAGATACTTAGAGATCCTGTAGCATTTCAATGAAGAACCTAATGCAACCTGCCTGCTCACAAATAATTTTCACTTCCTCAATGTTTCAACGAAGGATGTCAGTAGGGCTATCACCCAAACAATTAGAAAATTTATGTAGCACCATTTCTTATGTGTTGTAATACGTGTATGATGAAACGTACTGAGAGGATGACGGCAATATACCAAACTAATCCACAAACTAAAGAACTCGTGTAGTTATTGATTATGTTATTGTTGGGCGTGGTGGTGGTTATGGTAAAGGGATTTGTAACATTTTTCCACTCACTTTCACTAAGCGTACGATTTTCATAAACGATCCTCAACTTGTATTGTGTGGTGTTTTTAAGTACATTTATTTTGAGAGCAGGTATGTGAGAAATTACACATACTTCCATCTTCTTCCAAGCGCCAGGTCCACTCTCGTTATTTCGATCGAAACAAATAAATACATCACATGCGTTCGAAGGGCGATTAATATAAAATACCCCATTAATAAAAGCACTTAGTAAAACATAAGTCGATGCTACCAGCACCATGGTCGAAATGATACTAAATTATGATTTTAAAATATGATTATTAGTAATATTTAGGTATTGAACTTATACAATACTTACACCAATATTTTATAAAATATGCATTTTCTAGGCTACAATTCAAGTTATTATTTTCATGTAACATACAATGATAAGATTTGAAAACCCTTTTCATTTCATTAAAATTCGGGGAATTCTCATCAGTCGATAAGTCGATAATTAGATTTCCTATTAACTTCTGTAACCATTCCTTCTTCTGCGAACCTCTGACGAATACGGTGGTATTCAATGGCACCCAAGCTCGGAGAAACGATGTGATTTCTTCATATTCTAGGACGTTCCCCTGCTGCTGCTTGTCTATCCCACTGTTCCAATCGAGTCCATGTATATGTCGTTTTAACCATTCCACTTAGTTCCGGAAACTGAGGGTGTACACTTGTAATGGCGATGGTAATTTAATAAATCTATGAACCCATCCGTCTCTATCGATGTTTACTATGGCTATTTCTTTACACCAGAAACTACTGGGACCATACTGAAAACCTTGGATATCGATGACGACGACGGTAGTAGGAATCATTTTGAGGGTGTGTGTGTGAGTCGGGGCGAGAAATGAAACTGAAGCGGTGGTGTATAAATGATATCCTTTTACTCGTTTTTAGCTAGGGGGCACTGCAGCACTATTTGGTAGTATAATGGGATGGTAGTAGCTTTCAGTGTCCAAAAAGCAACCCTATCTCCTTTACTTATATTCTCACCGACGATTTTTTTTACGTCGAGACTCATTTTTTCATCATTAATGTCAACATGCACCCCTTTGGGGTAAACTTCTACAGCTTCCACTTTACCATCGACAGGAGCGTTGTAAATTGTTTTTGCATTGTCTAATACGTAAAAGTAAAGGTTGTTGAGAGGAACTTGGTCACCTTTTCCTTGAATAGTAATTAAAAGTTTGCTGTGATGTTCCAACGGCGAACAAATGTAAAAAGGGGAAGAGAGTCTGGATGCTCCGACGATCTCATCACGATCAACAGGTGGACGTTCATCTGTGGCTGAAGTGTGCGGGGTCAACATGTGTCTTCCAAATTTATCGAGAGACATCTTTGTTGTTGTTGTTACGAATGCTTACGTATGATTAAAATCCATCCATCGAGGTTAGGTGTTTTTGTAAACTTAAGAGATTTTTCTGACAATTTCACTAAGCGGTAGGTGTTCCATGATACAATCGTGAACTAGGATGCAGTATGCTCTGGTGTTGGCGGGGAAACCTGATCTTGCTTCAGTTTCCAATTTTACATCCACCGTCGAAGATTTGATGCTTTCGTCACGATTTGCACAATCCAGTACGAATATGGTGTAAGATTTAAATTCGGTAAATGTTAATAAAGGCTGTTTTTGGTATGTAGGACTATTCGTAAATTTCGGATACAATTCTGTGTAGTTGTGGTAAGCCTCCGAATAATCATTTTTCTGGAAATCGAGATTAGGACGCTCGTGTGGGTGATATTGTCCGTTTAAGAACACTATGATATTCGAGATGTCACAATGATCTAAGCGGGTTACGTCTGCAGACTCCTTATCTTTTCTATATGTCTGAAAGGCTACAAGCACATAACGAGGGCATTCCACCATAGTACTCGTTTTTACACTCCAAATTTCTTTCGTCGAACCTGCATTGAGGGCCGGCAACTCGTGTAGCTCCCATTTTCTATATGGGATAAGTATAGGAGCATCGTTACGAAAAGATTGTGTTAGTTGGAGTTTCAATTCATCGTTAGGTGTTACATGCGGCACTTTTAATTCAATGCTGTCGATCTTAAGAGTCACTTGGGTAGTCGCATCTCCACCCGCAACAATTATGCAATTCTTATCGTTGCGAGCTCGTGTTAGACGAATGTTTTGTCTACCGCACATAACCTTGTGGTAATCACTAAAAATACCGAACAGATGCCAAAGAGGGATTCTCAGATAAAACAGACCATCGAATTGTAGGGGTGTGTTTCGTAAGGACCATCCTCCCATAATTAGATGTTTAACGTCGTCATCGTTGTAACACAAATAACCTCGTATTAGACTCACTATACCAGGGTCCTTTACATGTTCCATTTCTATTCCGTTTAACTGATAAGATACCGAGTCAAAGAGGAATGTTCCCGCGTTATGTACTAAAGTGACGTTTCCGGCTCTGGTGTTTGTTAGTTTGCCTTTGATGACTAATGCAGCCTCATCCATGAGAAGCTAAACGTCGGTTCGATTGATGGTGATTTCCACGACATCGTTGTTCTCAAACGATTTAACGTAGGGTAGATATGTTCGAACTCCCTTGTCAATGATCGAATTATCTTCGATGGGTTTTCTGTAGAGGTCGAATATTCGGTTGGACAACATATCCGTTCGATTTGAGAAATTCACTATTTTGAATGGTTAATTTGCCACGTAACTCTCGCTTAGAGACTGGCGCTTCCCCCAAATGGTTAGTGCTTTTATAGGTGCCGTTCCCGTGTTGAGCTATCACAAGGACCATCTCTTGAGCTCTAATCGAATGAGAACTTCCTCACCACTAAAATCGACTAAATTACACTCTTGATTTAAAACTTCTAGAGTAATATGTGTTATCGTGTTATTTCCAATTTCCGGCAGATATATCAAATTCTGGGGTGTTTCGTCGATAGCAAAACCTGGATTCACTTTGGTGGCGAATTCGTAAATGATGTGAGCTGGATTTCCATTGTAGTATGACCCTCCTGTAATGTTGCAGTCTATGTGAATAGTTCGCACTTGAACTATATTAACAGGCAGACTTGATTTGTGTACCGTACCGGCGGTCAAAAGTGTATTTGAGAATCCCAAAAGTTCGGCTAGAGAGTCTTTCTTTGTGAAAGCAATGTAGTAATCACGATGGTAAATCTCACACTTTAGCGTGTTATTATTGGGTCGCAGGAAAAATCTCTTACTTCCTTCGTGATGGGGGTCTAGAGACTCCTTGAGATACCTGTAAATATCGGTTACATCATAAGCACCCCGAGGTATCGGGATGGAATGCGGTTGTCCCTTGTCCAAATAATAAAAATTTGTGCCTGCTTCCACGTTGGGGATACTGTTGTAGGAATGAAATCCGATGAGCGCGAGGCCGTATTGCGACTGTGGGTCCAGCTGAATGGGATTCGCAAAGTCAATAGAGAGCGTGGAAGATCGACCTTTTAACGTAAAAATGTTACTCATGACTGACACTTCACACCCCCAAATCACCACGTTTTATATAAATATTCGATGCAGAGATGTCCACAGTTATTGGAATTAAAATTTTGATGTCGAGTTTGATTGTAGACGATTCGCACGTTTTTACCGAAATAATCCTCAGCCAATTCACGAGGTGGTTTCAGATCACCGAAACTATCGAAATACTGCACTAAGTGGCCACGCTTCCGGTATGCGACCCAATGTGTTCCCTCGTTGGCATTCGAATCAAGATTAACTATAGCACTCTCGTTCAGCTTTGGTCTTTTAGGTAGAGTGTCTCGCATAAAACCACCCCGAAAGTATGGTATATGTAATTTTTTAACGTATTTAACAATTTCGTTATAGTATAGAGCTCGCTTGGGTAACTTCAATGGAAGTTTTTTTTTTGTTTGTTTAAGATACAACCCAAATCCTCCTTTCACATTCTTCCTGAGATAAAGTCCAGATCCCGTTTTACCAATTTCCTGCTCCATGACCTGATTATGTCGTTGTTCTTCTTCCAACTTTTTCTTTGCGTTGCCAGCATCGATTATGGTCTTAGTTAGGGCAGAAACTCCCCCAATAACGCCTCCGATCAAGGAAAGTCCTGCTAGAATTGGAAGAAGAAGCGGTAAAAATCCTCCAGATTTTGGGATGGGAATGATCCGTGAGACTCGAATATTTTTACGGCCACCCGCTTTCCTAAGCGCTGCACGAGCTGCGCGTAAAGCAAGGAGAGAATGTTTTCGCACATTATTATTTCCCTCTAATGGTAAAGTTTTTAACGATCGCTTCAGGGCTCGTGACGTGGGTCTCACAAGTGCTCCCGTGAACGAAAGACCCCCCATTCCGAGCTTTCTTTTCACTTTCATCCCTGTGGTTACAAACCAAGCAGGTACTTTCTCACCAACTTTAGCGTCTTTCGCCTTCACTCTTTCCCAAGCGCGATTCTCTAACTCGTAGTCTGCTTTGTGTCTATCCTTCAACGTGGAATACTTGGAGTAAGCGATGTCGTGCTGCTTACAGGCCTCATCTAAAGGGTTTATACCGACGTCACCTCTAGCCAAACGCTTTTCTAACTTCGTACCTGGCCCACAAAATGAATAGTTTGGGATATGAAGCTCGAAGGTAATTTATTAACGAGTGTATTAACAATTCCCCTACCACTATGCTGTTCGAAAGTTAACATCATACTACTGAGGTGGGGGGACGCGTGCGCTATATATACACATGCATACGTTTAGTTGTTAATCAAAATGAGGGTTGCAGTACAAGGTGTTACATTACCCATAGAAAATCTGGATTTTATCGAGGAGGAGCAAGAGGGGGGAACATCAAAACATGGCGAATTGTTACCACCATGTTTTCGCGCAGCCATGTGTGGGCCTTCAGGGTGTGGCAAGACAAACGCTATACTCGCTTTACTTTTCAATCCAAACGGCTTACGTTTTGAGAACGTATACGTCTACTCCAAGTCTCTGTACCAGCCGAAATATCGTTTGTTGGAGAAAGTGTTAGCGGGGATATAGAAGACCCGAAGGATGCTCGAAAAAACTCTATATTTATCTTTGATGATATCGCATGCGATAAACAGGATAAAGTCCGAGCTTACTTCTCCATGGGTCGCCACCGGGGAACCGATGTTGTTTACTTATGTCAGACGTATAGCAAGGTACCGAAACAGCTTGTTCGCGACAACTGCAACGTAATCGTGTTGTTTAAACAAGATGATATTAATTTAAAACATGTATATGACGAACACGTAAGTCCAGACATGACATATGATACTTTTAAGCGTATCTGTGCAGAGTGTTGGCGGGAGAAATTCGGTATGTTGGTGATAGCCAAGGATTTTGATATAAATAAGGGGCGGTATCGCAAAGGTTTCGATAAGTACATAATCCATTATCATCATGAAGCCACCATTAAGTAGCTCCGAGGTGAGACTTAAAAGAAAAATTCAGAGATTAAGTAGAGATGTACGAAATAAGTATCTCGCTTTAAAGTTGGGTCGGTTCGAAGAGGATGAAACTTTAAATAAACTTTTTACTCCAATCGTCAAACCACTCACACAATTAGTCGAGAAGCAACACCAGCAACAGCAGCAGCAACAACTAAAACCAGAAAAGAAAGAATTACTGCAAATAAAGAAGGAGGATGAGGAATTACCATCACCTACATCGAAATTAGACGAAACACAATTTTTACCACTTCATGAAATCACACAAACCTATAACGAGGAGGAGGGAGAGGAAGATGAACAATATGATGACATTTCCAAAAGTTATAATGAGATGTCCATTGATGAGATTCAACGCGAAATTAAGGACACAAGTGATATTAGTGTGATACAGGATTACATATCTCAGTATCCTGAGATCAGTCAACGGTACATTATAAGTTATTTTAATGGTTCTCCACATTTAGACGAAGCCCGAGGTCCAAAGTATGAGCCTGCTAAATCGAAATGGTACCTCGGAAGTGCCACACTAGATTTCGATAAGCTTAGTGGGGATATTATAGTGGACGGTGAGCAGTATAACGGTTCCGACGGTCTGTACAGCCTGATATTTCACAGAGCGCCAGAACACTATTCACAAAACGACCTTGAAAATTTTAAACGAATTTTGGATGCATCAAATTTATTCCGAAGGGGTTACAGCAAAGTTGGTAAAATAGCAGCCAGTGGAAGTATTAAATATACACATATTGTTAAACCTTCATTAAGTACGAGTACAAGAAAGTTGCTTGATTTCTCCGATTCAACCCTTGAGCACAGTGGTGGAAAAATATACAATACTAAACCAATCGAATATGTATATTGGAATGATGTCAATGAATTAGTCGATAGATTGAGATTGCTGGTAGCATCGAAACAAGCTGGAAATACATCGCAAGACAACGAGATATCTTCAATTGTAGAAGAACTTCACGAGTCTCGAGTTATATATTAGAGAAATCTCCAGATGCCTCAGCAGCAGCAGTCCAAAGAGAAAATACAGCTCGTCAATGAATTACACAAACCGATAAGAAAACATTTTCCTCGACGACGTACCATCCTGAAAGGGATAGATGATTTATGGCAAGCCGATCTCGGTCAAATGGATATGTATGCGGGCCAAAACAAAAAGTTTAAGTACATATTGGCCGTGATCGATTGTTTTTCCAAATTCGTATGGACTCGAGCGCTGAAAACGAAATCTGGGCAAGAAGTTAGCGGTGCTTTTGCTGACATTCTCGGAAGTAGTGGTGGTAGACGCCCGAAAAACCTTCAAACAGATCAAGGAAAAGAATTTTTCAATTCACATTTTCGACAGTTAATGAAAAAGTATGGCATTAATCACTATCACACGTATACTCATCTGAAAGCCGCCATTGCCGAACGAATGATTCGTACCCTAAAAGAGAAGCTATACAAATATTTCAGCTTAAACGGAACCTACAGATGGATCGACAGTTTACCTGATATCGTGAAAAATTACAATGAACGACAACATCATACTACGCGCATGAGACCCTGTGACGTAGGCGTAGACAATGAAAAGAAATTGCTTAGTGGCGCATATAGTCATATTAAGAGCACGACTCCACGAAAATTTAATGTTGGCGATGTGGTTCGAATAAGTAAAGTAAAACATGTGTTTGAAAAGGGTTACACAGCAAATTGGACCACAGAACATTTTAAAATTTCCAAAATCCAAATAACTAACCCAACCACATATCTCTTGGAAGATATGGAAGGTCGACCAATAGAGGGGGGATTTTACGAGCAGGAACTGCAGAAAACAAAACAACCAGACGTTTATCTTGTCGAAAACGTTTTACGAAAAAAGGGTAATAAAGTCTATATGAAATGGCTCGGTTTCGATAACTCTTACAATAGTTGGATAGATGCGTCAAATCGATTATAACAACAAGCATAAATTTGATAACTCTGTGGGTGTACACCCTTAAAAGAACTAGTAACTTGATTTTTACCTTCAGTTTTCCGTAGAAATGAAGCGTCACGTTTCCAATACCACTACTGATCGAGGTGTATTACGGGATGTGCTACAAATGAATCATGAAACTGTGTCACCGTCGCCGTCATCAAACGTTGAAAAGAAGAGACGGAGGAGGGCGACGGCGACGAAAAAAATCAGACGCCGCCTTACATGTTTGTGGTAAAAGATTTGGAAGGCATTCTATTAGATGTATGTAACAGTGCTGTTCAAAGAAAATCAATGAAGGGTGAAATCGAAACAGATTTCCCCACCACCGACACTTCCCCCGCTCCTTCTATAGTAGAAAACCAATTTCCATCAGTGTCGGAGAAGCCAGCGACGAGTAAAGAATGAATTAACCTCCTAAACGTAAACCGTCCCCCGCATCGCTCAACCCAAAGAATAAGAAGAAGAAGAGAGAAGACCTACCGCCGCCGCCGCCGCCGCCGCCACCGCCGCCTCCCCCGCCCCCCGCAGAATTCCAAGTACCATCCATAGATGTGGAGGAATTGGAAAAAATTTTAATGGAAGCTGCTAATACATCGATCCAATCACCCATCACCGTCCACTCAGGCTCACATGACCCAAACAGCAGGTTTTGTTTGAATTCAACATTTTCTTGTGACGAGGGCGGATTCTCGTTGGAAGTGGGCCTGTTACCTTCGAGAAATTTCGGTGTTCACATTAAAATAAGGATAAATGATACGACTTTCATGCTGTTCACCTGTGATGAGTGGGGGAAGTTCATGGACCATTTGTGTTGGTTGGCGAAGTATTTCGAGTGTGAAATATCCGATTTGAGATTCGTGTGCGCGAACACCATCGTGATTTCTAATGTTCCCAATACAGACATCAAAATGATTTCCATAGTGAAAGATGCTGTAGAATTGTATTTAACTGTGAATAATGTAAGGGAAATTTGTCGAATGTACGAATCGTTTGTAGCAAAGAAAATCGAACATTTGAAAATGTTAGACTTTGTAAAATATTATAGAATTTTTTTAAATATTATATCAAAGCTCATTACTACTAGTACTTATAATGTTGATGAGGTAATTTTTGCTTTTTGTGATATCTCCAATTCCTTAGAAAGTTACTGTATTAGAGAATGTATGTATTATGATAGAAATATATTATTAACCGATGGTAAGTCGTGAAAGTTGGGCTGCATATCGTTCCGTTTCAAATATTCGACCCAACAGCTGCCTCCTCCAACGGTTAGGAGGCAAAAAACCGAAAACAAAAATTATCATCATCTGTTTAACACATTCGTACGTAAACGTGCCACCAAGAAGGAGTGTTTTAAAAAGGCGTTCATACATATCATCCTTTGTTCTTTCCTCTCCCTATCCTGATTAGAACCTTTCGGGCACCTGATTGGTGGTAAGTCAACGAGGACTTCTCGTCAGCCCTCTGAGGTAAGTGCACTCCACTTAATCGTCTGCTCAATATCTTCCTCAATTATCTTCTGAAATTAATCGTCAACCTTAGGCGATTAATTATTGGTGCCGAAACCAGGGACCTTTAGATATATTATATTCAGTCTAATCACTCGTGTATATTCATCTCATAACTCGATCGTGCATTAATTATTCAATTTATTTCCCTCGAATACATCACCTACTCGGCGAGTTTCATTCTTATCGCACACCTGTTTGCCACACGCGATAACTGCCTGTCTTGTTTATTTTCCTTAATTCATCTGATTGTTTGAACTTGACTTCGTCGTTCATTTCTCGTCTGTTCGCCCTTTTCTCTGGCCTTTTCGGGAATAAATTTATTCCTTCAGCATACCGGGTGATTCAATAAAATAAAAATGCCTCCGACCGACAAATTAAAGGCTTCGATTGCCGAATCCACAGTTAAGCGTGAGAATGCTTTCGCCGCGGCCTCTACACTATTTAAACTAATTAAAGGGCTGACTACTGAAGCCGATGTGGCCAATATGTGCTTGGCTGAGTTGTTGAAGGTGGAAAAGGCTTTCAAGGAGGCTGATGAGTTGATTGTTAAGCTCAACTCTCAGTTGGAGTAGGCAGAACGGGACGAATCACCCTCGAAATGTGCGGCATTCTTTGAAATCTGCCTACAGATCCGCGCCACCCACAGCCACCTAACCGCGTCTTCTCCGGCCGCAACGCATACTTCCTCTGCTGATCTTCCTATTCCTCGGGTGGAATTGCCACGGTTTTCTGGCAAAATCGAGGAGTGGCCCGGTTTCATCGCGTTATTCGACGCCCTTGTACATCAGAACCACTCCCTGGCGCCTGTCCAAAAATTTCATCTGTTGACGTCTGCCTTATCAGGCGAAGCGACTTCCGTCATTTCTGGCTTCGACTTAAATTCGGTCAACTACCCTCTAGCCTATAAGGCCCTTTACGCTCGTTACCAAAACCCTCGTCGGCTGGCTGATCTCTATGTAAGTCAGATATTGGATTCGCGGCCTGCGTCTGTTTCTTCCTTGTCCCAGCTGAAACAGTTCGCCACCACACATCAAAATTCTATCAATGCCCTCAAGGCGTTACCCATACACGACCTGGCTGATTATCTGTTGTTTTCCCTCACTCTGCGTAACCTTGATGTGCCATCTCGCCAGTTGTTCGAGGGGCAGTTGTCCTCGGATGAGTTTCCTACTCTCTCGCAGTTGCTCGAGTTCATGAATCGACAGTTGCGAGTGTTGGAAAGCACTTCCATCACCTCGTCTCGTGCGTCTGTGCTGAGGAGGCCTCAATCACCAGCGGGTTCAGCGTCTGTTCCCTCATCGTCTGTGCCTCCCTCTGTTGGTTCGCCCTCTCGCCGCCCTGCCTACGCTGGTGCACGCCCCCCTACATCCTCTAGCTCATCGTCTGCATGTGTGTTCTGCTCGGCGCAGCACTCCATTCGCCAGTGTCGTGAATTCAAGGCCATGACCATTCATCAGCGAAGAGCTTTCGTGACTGAGAGACGATTATGCCGAAACTGCATGTCGTCATTTCACGCTACTGCTGCGTGCGGTTCGGATCACTGCTGCCACTCGTGCGGGGGACGTCATCACACCATCCTCCATCTGGCATCTGCTGCCTCTACGACCCCTCCCATTGACCAAACCGCGGAGGAGTCGGGATCGACCGATCAGCTTCCTTCGCCGCCTCCTGTCTCATCAGAGCAACCGGCTCGCGCTCACGCCTCTCGGGGTGGTTCAGTCAGAGGTCGAAGAACAGCTCTCGGGAGACCCTGCTCGCCTCCTGGGGGGGCCGATTTTGCGTCTACTGGAAGTGGTTCCGAATGACTGCGAGTGTGGTCCGCTCGTGGGTGGCTTCCCCCATCGAGTGGTCATCTGTCTCCTTCTTCTCGTCTGTTCTCTTCTGGTCATCTGTTTTCATCTGCGCGGTCTGCCTTGCGTAAGAATAATAATCCTGACTACCTTATGCCTACCGCTTGGATCCGCCTAGATAACCAGCGGAATGTTGTCTTCGGCCGTGCTCTTCTCGACTCCGGCTGCCAACACACCCTCATCACCCGAGCTTGGGCCACCAAGCTTCGTCTGCGCATTCACCCTGAAGCTGTTCAGCTTCGCACCTTAAGTAATGCAGATCGGTTTCGCATCCAAGGGTACGCATACGTCAGTCTCTGTCACCAAGGGGATCCTCCTCATCTTATCATCAAAGCCTACGTTATTGACAGTCACATAGATCCCCTTCCTGTCCGAGCGTTCAATGGCCGATGGCCTGAGTTTCAGCAATTCAACCTAGCGGACCCCCTCTTCTATCTTCCTCGTATCATAGGGATGTTGATTGGCTCGGATGTGCTCCCTCATCTTATTCTTCCTGGCACGTTGCGCCCTTCGTCTGAACTTCCAGGGGCATTGTCTACAACCTTAGGCTGGGTGTTATATGGGCCCTATGCTCGCCATCGCAGGGAGACTAAACATGTTTCTTTCTCACCTGACACTATCGATAGGCGTGCTCGACGCCCACCCAGTGTTCATCGAGTTTTACAGCGACGCAGTTCTCCCTCATCTTCTGCAAGGTTATCATCTGCTGTGCACTCTTCATCAACTTCGCAGCCAGAACCCCCTCTTTCAGTTATCACCTATCAATCTTCCCCGGATAGACGACACCCTGGATACTCTCGCTGGATCGAAGCTGTTTTCCACCTTGGACCTGAAGAGTGGCTACTGGCAGGTGGAAATGGACCCTGCAGACAAGGAGAAGAAGGCTTTCACAGTAGGATCTGGACTGTGGCAATTCACTGTAATGCCATTCGGGTTGTGTAATGCGCCTGCTACGTTCGAGAGGCTCATGGAGAACATATTCAGAGGGCTCTAATGGAAAACGTGCCTCGTGTACCTGGATGACATAATCGTCGTAGGGACGACGTTTGACGAACACCTGTCAAACCTGGAGGAAATCTTCAAGAGACTCCAAATGGCTAACCTGACGCTCAACCCAAAGAAATGCCATCTTCTAAGAACGAGAGAACACTATCTGGGTCACGTGGTCAGCAGTAACGGCGTCGAGGTGGATCCTGAAAAAGTGCGAGCATTCCAAGAATGGCCAACACCGAAGGACAAGCATCAATTGCGGAGTTTCCTGGGGCTTTGCACTTACTACCGTCGTTACGTCCGAATGTTCTCTGACATCGCAAAGCCGCTGACACGTCTAACCGAAGAAAAACGAGCCTTCCTTTGGGATGAAGAATGCCAGGCAGCTTTCGACGCCCTGAAAAGACGCCTGACGACGGCCCCTGTTCTCGGGTTCTTGACCCAAGAGGGACGCTTCATATCGGATACAGATGCAAGCAACGACGGGATCGGAGGGGTTTTGTCACAACTGCAAGATGGGCAAGAGCGGGTGGTTGGCTATTTCAGTAAAGTCCTGTCGAAGCCCGAGAGGAACTACTGTGTCACCAGAAGGGAGCTGTTAGCCGCTGTGAATTCAGTAGAACATTTCTACAAGTACCTGTACGGGAGGAAGTTCCTGTTGAGAACGGACCACGCGGCGATCAGATGGCTCCTGCGATTCAAGAACCCGGAAGGCCAGGTAGCTCGGTGGATTGAGCGTCTTCAGGAATATGACTTCGACATCGAACATAGAGCAGGAACCAGCCACCGTAATGCTGACGCTCTTTCAAGAAAACCCTGTTCGGAGGGATGTTTCCATTGCAGTCGTGCAGAAGTAAAGGAGGCTTCTACTTGCCGCACGACGGTCACTGACGAAGACTGGTCACCAGGCGGGCTGCGGCGAGCGCAGGAAGGCGACCCTGAACTTCGACGGTTCCTGAAGTGGAAAGAATAAGGACGTCGGCCGGAATGGCAGGAAGTGGCTCCATCCTCTAGGACCCTGAAATCGTACTGGGCACAGTGGGACTCCCTGGTGATACAGGATGGACTGCTCAAGAGGGTGCTTGAATCCGATAATGGCGCAGAAAGACGATTCCAACTCATCGTGCCCAAGATCAAGGTGGCGGAGGTGCTACGTTACCTCCATGACGGAACCTCAGGAGGCCACCTGGGGGTAAAGAAGACCCTGCAGAAAGTGCGCGAGCGTTTCTATTGGGTGGGCTGCTCTGAGGCTGTTCGTGAATGGTGCAGAAATTGTACAGTTTGCTCCGCCAGCAATGGACCACACCGCAAACCGAAAGCCCCGATGAGGCAGTACAATGTGGGAAGTCCTTTCGAGAGGATCGCTCTAGACATTACTGGACCATTCCCTGAAACCGATTGCGGCAACAAGTATATCCTGGTGAGTAGGTAAGGCGGGCCATACGACACCCCCCACCACTCTCCCTTTTAGGCCACGCCCCCTTTTAAGCCACGCCCCATTTCCCCACCACTCTCACTTTTAGGCCACGCCCCCTTTTAAGCCACGCCCCCTTTCCCCACCACCTAACCCCCGGCCCTAGTTAGTCGGCCGCTAACCTCCGAGAGGAACGTACCTATATATGTCACCCTAATCAGCCGCCCACCAACCCCCGCACCCTAAGCAGCCGCACACTAACCCCGCACCCTAATCAGCCGCCTGCTAACCCCCGCACCCTAATCAACCGCCCGCTAACCCCCGTACTCTAATCAGCCGCCCGCCAAGCCCCGCACCCGGACCATACCTATGTATGTCACCCAACCACCCCCAACCCCCACAAACCCCTTACGACCGCAAGGTCAAGGTCATATGGCGGAAGGTCGCTAGCCTCCACCCGGGGTAAGATGAGAACGCACAGGGGAGTTCAGGGAAGGCACCCAGGCCTAGGGCTCTTCTACCATCCCCAGGGCTCACCGCGCGCCCCCTCGCGCCGATTCCGTCACCCGGGGCTACTCCCCACTCAGGGCTGTGGCCCCCGTGACCTGGGGCTCATCTGCCGGCCCGCACCTAAGGCCCACATCCGCGCTCCAGAATCTAGGCCCCCACAGGGCTTTTCCGCCCCCCGACATCGTTCGCGCCAAATATTGACAGGTTCGCGCCGAAACATGGAACATCACGACAAAACACAGAACACAAAAACCCCACTATGGGTCGATAAAGTACCCAACCCTGATATGCAACCAACAGTACAGGTAGGTAGATATCTTTCTTTCCCCGAGGGTGATTTTACAGGTTTCTTTATTCTTTATAGCGTAGAAATACCAATCAATAATCGTGAACACCATCTCAGACCTATAACTCACTATAACAAGGAAGAGACAAAGCCATGACGTTAAATCGATTGATTACCCCTCGCCTTGATATGCAAGCACCAAGAAAGAGTAGATATTATAATTGTGTATATGAAAATACGAAAATTAGAATTAGTTGTATAAACAACAAAAAATATCACGCAAACGTAAAAACGTTACAGATATATTAAAGAAACACACCTCGTACATTGACAAACTGTAAAATATACTTACACACTTACCATTGTTGATAAACCATTGCATATATTTTTCAGAGTATAACAAGGTATTACTTCTTGAGGGAGGAAACAGAATGGAATAAAATGGAATACGTGTAGAACAAACTTTATTAACCCCTCCAGACCGCCCACACGGATATAGGAGAACAATTAGTATATTATAACAAAACACAGCTCTAAAATACATAAGAAAAAAATAAACAATACAAAACACATTACTATACAAACACCCACACAAAATTTTCTATTATGATACATAGTTAACAAACAAGGGATAGCTAATAGTTAATAGCACATCACAGTACAATATACATTCATAAGTAAGTAAATAAATTAAAATTTACAAAGGTATATATAAACACGCGGTTATTTATTATTCACCCATAATAAATAATAGGGACTTTACAAGAACAGAACACCTAAATAGAATATGTTATTAAAAATACCATAGTACCAACCGAAAGCATTACAGTTTATAACAGATGTTTTATTAAACAATTTCTAAAAGTTTAAAATTCACATATTTTTTGGGTTTAATAATTATACGTGATTATGGTTTTATTTTTTATACCCAAAGGGAACAGAAGTATGATCTTCAGAAAAATTCCGTTTGGTTGAATTTGGCATATATTTTTTCGAGCACGACTGTGTAATAACCTCATGGTCTTTCGTTCTTCGAATTTGCGATGAATGGATGTAAATCGGCTCTCTTTTTTCCAATACCATATTTTTAATGGTGTCGAAATTTAACAGTTTTGAAACTGTATATTTAAGAGATATACCTTTAACATTACACACCACAGATTCTTCGCCTTTAGAGGGAGAATACACACGGTATCCGTAGTTCTTGGGACCGCCGCTAACAAACTCTGAAATGTAAGACGCAGGGCCATAATTTTCTAATTCATCTGTCATTTCACCTAGAAACGAACCAGCCGGAACATCCCATTTCCCAGGACGAGAAATATAAAGGACCGAGTCAGTGTCATAGTATAAAACACGATCACCGAGTTTTTCTAAGTGACTATACAATTTAAGACGCGCATATGTTGTTACATAAGCAGCAATAACGACATTGACTGTGGGAAGTTCGACGTATTCCTCCACACGTTCTTCATAATTTACAATGAGAGTGTTTTCATTGATAGGCACAATTGTATTGAGTATAAAGGAGGGGCTCGTCATAATATCAAAGAATTCTCCAGGATCATTGACAATTTTTGTTTTCGACTGATTTTCGCGCTGCCCAAATTTTCCCCAGAATGAATTTAACATCAATTTCGCTAGCGAGCGCTGGCCGGGATTATCGATAATTTTGTAAGCCTCTAAAAGAATGTTCTCCCGCTGTGAAAATTGCTCGACATATATATCTTTATCCTCTTGACTTTTACAATGTTTAGGCCAATCTGAAGACTCTTGCTTCACTTTAACGAATTTGTTCATCATCTCGGTAAAGAGATCGCCCTCCACCGATTCATAATTCCAAATTTCGTAGGTTTCCAAAATTATGTAACCTTTTTCGACTGCTTTTTTAACTTCTTCAATCACTCACGTTCCTATTAATACAGGGTTAGCAGGGAAGCAGTGTTTGAGGGGGCAAAATTTTACATTTAATCAAACCATTCATTTAATTATTACAGATTAACAGAGCACTCTTCACCCACGAGTACTTTAGGGTGTCTTATGGGAAACTTCCCATATTTACACACCCAAGAATAAAGCGAACATACATCCATGTATTTAATTTTCTCATTATCGCGAATTTTATAATATTCAACGACGTTTCCGGTCCTCCCTCCATAAAACGCGTCTCTGGGGTTAAGAGGGGATAAGGAGACCAAAGGGTGGTTCTCCGTATATTCTTTTATTTCACATGTAAAATTTCGCTTAAAATCACATTCCCACTTCTCAAATACTTCGTACCCTTGCGATTTCAGGAACGAGATTTTGCTTATTGTCAACTCATATCTGGTATCCATGGTTGAATTGTCAAACAAAGGTTTATCTCTTTGGTATCGAAAACAACGGGGGCACCCGTGATAAAAACAGCCATGGAACTCGAAT
Organism: Cryptocephalus moraei; assembly: GCA_946251905.1. NCBI lineage: Eukaryota > Metazoa > Arthropoda > Insecta > Coleoptera > Chrysomelidae > Cryptocephalus > Cryptocephalus moraei. Next base: position 66,072 of record OX276453.1, read on the forward strand.
ACTTCTCTAGTTTCAGGGTTGTATCCATCTACCTTTATACCGGCCACCACGGCCTCTTGCTGTTTCGCAGCATGTATAATGCTACACCCCCGCTGTTTTTCTTCCCAAACCAACCACTGAATAGCGACCCTGCTCTGATTATCATTCCGCCTGTACCCGTTTTTTTTGGTATAACACCAATAGTATTTTCCTTTAAAAAATTTCTACGATAAACCTTGTTGCACGCAGATGCGATGGTAGTGGCTTCTGTATATGGGCACACATTACCCTCTTTCACTAATAATTCTCGAAATTTTAGGCAGGCCTGACTCAAAATTTCTACATCAGAAATGCAATATTCTACAAGCTCTTTCTGAAAATCCTACACATAGTTCCTTTCCTTCTTCTCACCATACCACTCCAATAACTTTTCTCGCTCCTTTATATTCAAATTATCTGGATCATAGTATCGAATATCGGGTATCGAGCCCACATAAGAATAATTTTCCTCTCTATTGAACAGATGCGGAAAATACCCTTTCTTCATTCCGGGTAATCCAAAGGCCTGCGGTAGTTTTGATAATGCCATAGGAAAATAATTTATTGAATCCAAAAATTTAACATTCCCGATTTGCATCGTAATCAACTTCGTTCCTCTCATAATTACTTCTGGAGTAATGGTCGTTTCGGTTAAAATATTATGTAAAAGAAACTGATGATCGAAACCTCCCCCGTTATGTGCGAGTACTATAATTTGTTTAAATTTCTTTCTTAGTGTCATTATATGGTGCATAAAGGGTGAGACAACGTTTTGACATTTTATAACCTGTAATCTTACCCCACACTTACTACAAATGCCCTCTGTGGAATAAATGCAAACATCGCAATATTGCTTGAACACACACAGATTTGGTTCTTGTAATGTATAATCCCCAATTTGTTTTTCCTGCCGAGTTTCCAAGTCGTAAAAAATAAAAAGAAGATTTTTCACAACGGGGGATTTCATATCACATCTAATAAAACATAGATGCCCTGAAGGTTGGTGTTTTTGACAAATTCTACAAAATATCTCTCCACACACATGTTCCCTATTTCTCAGAGTTATTTTAAAACACCCCCGACAACGAGAAACTTTTTCACAGATATTATGTATTTTGTGCTTTTCATAGCAATCTGGCCCCCGGAAATAACGACCACATTCCTCACAAAGTTTTTGTCGTTCCTTTACTACACAGAGGAGTTTGCTGACATGCAGGACATGTTTTTTTACATCGATGTTAATTTTTGTGATCAAAGGGATGATGACACGGCTCACAATAATATGAACAACAAAACGCAGCAGTAAGGGATGTTATTACATTGTAATGCCCCTCGTGATACAGAATATTCAACGAAGGATTTTCACTACACTCACCCTCGAAGATAACAGTACGACCCTTACTTCCGTATTGGTATACCACAATTTTATATTCTGAGAGAAAATTCTGGAAAGCGCGAATTTCCGGCAACCCCGCAACTGTATCGGGGATCTCTATATTGGCATCTTTCATCAGTTTTAACGCACGCTGCTCCTGTAGTTTTTCTCTATTTGATCTAATTTTAGTGTAGAGAGGGTCTTTGTCACTACGGGCTTTTGCAACTACTAGAGCCCGGGGTAAACTAGTTTTGTCTTTGTTTCTAATAACTACGATCCCACGACGGCGGACACACTCTTCCTCGAAGTTGTTATAATTTCTTCCTTTTCCATGGCCGGCCGGCAGTCTTACAGATGTTACATTATACACAAGATGGTTTCCGTATTTAGACCGGTTGAATTCGATTGATAAATAGAAGATATTGTACCCCACACGTCCTCAACAGTAACTTCTTCTAAAGGTTTGAAACGCAGCCAACCCTTCCCCTCGCAAAATCTTTCGAACAAAAAATGAACCCCACAAGGTCGGTGGGGCTCAAGTCTTCCGTTCCCCTTACCACTATCTCCTCAACGGCGTCACGTATCCACCTCACAGGATTCGCTCCCTCGGGAATCGAGCGAATTTTGAACTCCAGGGAGCGGCCTTGAATTCCGTACCGGCGAACGGTCTTAACGGAATCTTTGATAATTGTACACTTTTCCATTTTCAATGATCGGTAGAAGCACCTTACACCACAAATTCTGCAAGAGAATGGGCAAAATTATAAACAGGTAATATTTATTACGTCACGGGCGGGCCGAATATTAAACACTTTGCACCCTATTTCATATCTTGTATTATTATGTATATTGCTACATGAATTGAATACACCTTTGTAAATATAAATATTTAATCATTATTGACCAACTTTGAGAAAAGGGTATTATTTTTTAGACCAATTTCAGATGTAGTTACTTATATTCGAAATTCGAGAAAAATTTCAGAACACCAAAGTATTAGCTATGTAGCAGTTAAAACTCACCGCTTTTATACAAGGATGGGTCTTTGGAAGATCAGAGCGTACTTCACGAGAGACGAACCCTTTCTTAAGCGCCGCCACTCTTTGGGGTAGGAAAGGTGATTTCTCCTCAAGCCGCGTGAGAATAGACTGCCTGTAGTTAGAAGTGTAATATGTAGTAACCAAGAAAACCAGCCTCGAACGAGGGGTAGGCGCCGAATGGTAGCAACAACGAACAACCGTTTATAACCATGGTTTACAAAGATCTGCAAAAGAAAAGCAAAAAAAAATTTCAAAAAAAAACAATGCATTTGTTACGCCAAGGATCAAGGCAAAACAAAAATAACGAGAGGTTTTAATGACACCTATATAACAGTACGGATAAATTATTACAAGAATTAAGGCCCCAGCTCCCTGAAAACAGTTGATCAACCACCGCAATACTAGGGAAGACAAGAGAATTTACACGCATTTCTCAGGTCCATTTCCCACTATGCTGATGAACAAGCTGAATGTGTTCTAAAAAACAACGTAGTTAAAAGAAACAGTTCAACTTTAGTTACCTAGATTGACATGTATTTTAATATAATGTGATTGACCGGTACCTCACTTTTGAATTCAGTGTATGTTCGGGCGATTGAGTGTTCTTAAGATAGGTTGTCACGGGTTTTGTTACTTTTGGTAAATCCTTTATGAGTTTCTGATAATATCTTATTATCCTAAAATCATTTAACAAACAACAAATAACAAAAGTAACAAATGCATTGTTTTTTTGAATTTTTTTTTGCTTTTCTTTTGCAGATCTTTGTAAACCATGGTTATAAACGGTTGTTCGTTGTTGCTACCATTCGGCGCGTTATATTTACGTTTCGGTGTCATTTTCACGATGTTTAGGCGAACAAGAGCATTAAACTGCTACGACTGCTACTGCTACACTGGAAACAAATGCCAATGCGTTGATAACTCTTCTCTCCTTCGCTCTCTCCCCCTCCCTCTCTCTCTCTCTCTCTCTCTCTCTCTCTCTCTCTCTCTCTCTCTCTCTCTCTCTTGCACAATTACACGCTATCGCTGCCTTTCATCTGCCGAGTTAACTAAAAAAGCTGTCTCAGCGGTGGTAACTGACAAAACTCTCCTTATCAAACCGCAAACAAGTTTAGTGACGATCGACGATTCTCTGATTAAACAGCTGACAATAAGGTTTCAACTCTATCCACTTAATCGTAAATAATAACTCTAGTTTTCTTCCTTCTCTCCTAAATCATGATAAACTTTGGAGACTGAGAAGCTACCTTCTATAATAATAAATTCTTCCTCCTCTTTCAAATATACAAACACATCGAGGTAAACGAAAAGTTTGGCAAAAAATTGATTTTTTTTTTAGACGTCTCACGAACCACTTTGAGGTGCCTCGCGGACCACCGGTGGTCTGCGGACCATAGGTTCAGAACCCCTGTTTTAGAGGCTGACAAAATTATCGATAATCCCGGCCAGCGCTCGCTAGCGAAATTGATGTTAAATTCATTCTGGGGAAAATTTGGGCAGCGCGAAAATCAGTTTAAAACAAAAATTGTCAATGATCCTGGAGAATTCTTTGATATTATGACGAGCCCCTCCTTTACACTCAATACAATTGTGCCTATCAATGAAAACACTCTCATTGTAAATTATGAAGAACGTGTGGAGGAATACGTCGAACTTCCCACAGTCAATGTCGTTATTGCTGCTTATGTAACAACATATGCTCGTCTTAAATTGTATAGTCACTTAGAAAAACTCGGTGATCGTGTTTTATACTATGACACTGACTCGGTCCTTTATATTTCTCGTCCTGGGAAATGGGATGTTCCGGCTGGTTCGTTTCTAGGTGAAATGACAGATGAATTAGAAAATTATGGCCCTGCGTCTTACATTTCAGAGTTTGTTAGCGGCGGTCCCAAGAACTACGGATACCGTGTGTATTCTCCCTCTAAAGGCGAAGAATCTGTGGTGTGTAATGTTAAAGGTATATCTCTTAAATATACAGTTTCAAAACTGTTAAATTTCGACACCATTAAAAATATGGTATTGGAAAAAAGAGAGCCGATTTACATCCATTCATCGCAAATTCGAAGAACGAAAGACCATGAGGTTATTACACAGTCGTGCTCTAAAAAATATATGCCAAATTCAACCAAACGGAATTTTTCTGAAGATCATACTTCTGTTCCCTTTGGGTATAAAAAATAAAGCCACAATCACGTATAATTATTAAAGCCAAAAAATATGTGAATTTTAAACTTTAGAAATTGTTTAATAAAACATCTGTTATAAACTGTAATGCTTTCGGTTGGTACTATGGTATTTTTAATAACATATTCTATTTAGGTGTTCTGTTCTTGTAAAGTCCCTATTATTTATTATGGGTGAATAATAAATAACCGCGTGTTTATATATACCTTTGTAAATTTTAATTTATTTACTTACTTATGAATGCATATTGTACTGTGATGTGATATTAACTATTAGCTATCCCTTGTTTGTTAACTATGTATCATAACAAAAAATTTTGTGTGGGTGTTTGTATAGTAATGTGTTTTGTATTGTTTATTTTTTTCTTATGTATTTTAGAGTTGTGTTTTGTTATAATATACTAATTGTTCTCCTATATCCGTGTGGGCGGTCTGGAGGGGTTAATAAAGTTTGTTCTACACATATTCCATTTTATTCCATTCTGTTTCCTCCCTCAAGAAGCAATACCTTGTTATGCTCTGAAAAATATATGCAATGGTTTATCAACAATGGTAAGGGTGTAAGTATATTTTACAGTTTGTCAATGTACGAGGTGTGTTTCTTTAATATATCTGTAACGTTTTACGTTTCCGTGATATTTTTTGTTGTTTATACAACTAATTCTAATTTCCGTATTTTCATATACACAATTATAATATCTACTCTTTCTTGGTGCTTGCATATCAAGGCGAGGGGTAATCAATCGATGTAACGTCATGGCTTTGTCTCTTCCTTGAGAAAAAGTGAGTTATAGGTCTGAGATGGTGTTCACGATTATTGATTGGTATTTCTACGCTATAAAGAATAAAGAAACCTGTAAAATCACCCTCGGGGAAAGAAAGATACCTACCTACCTGTACTGTTGGTTGCATATCAGGGTTGGGTACTTTATCGACCCATAGTGGGGTTTTTGTGTTCTGTGTTTTGTCGTGATGTTCCGTGTTTCGGCGCGAACCTGTCAATATTTGGCGCGAACGACGTCGGGGGGCGGAAAAGCCCTGTGGGGGCCTAGATTCTGGAGCGCTGATGTGGGCCTTAGGTGCGGGCCGGCAGAAGAGCCTCAGGTTACGGGGGCCACAGCCCTGGGTGGGGAGTAGCCCTGGGTGAAGGGGTCGGCGCGAGGGGGCGCGCGCTGAGCCCTGGGGTTGGTAGAAGAGCCCTAGGCCTGGGTGCCTTCCCTGAACTCCCCTGTGCGTTCTCATCTTACCCCGGGTGAAGGCTAGCGACCTTCCGCCGTATGACCTTGACCTTGCAGTCGTAAGGGGTTTGTGGGGGGTGGGGGTGGTTGGGTGACATACATAGGTATGGTCCGGGTGCGGGGCTTGGCGGGCGGCTGATTAGAGTACGGGGGTTAGCGGGCGGTTGATTAGGGTGCGGGGGTTAGCAGGCGGCTGATTAGGGTGCGGGGTTAGTGTGCGGCTGCTTAGGGTGCGGGGGTTGGTGGGCGGCTGATTAGGGTGACATATATAGGTATACCGGTATACCGGTATACCGGCTCGCCCGGCGGTCAGGCGAGCGCTGAGGATTGAGGAAGATGGATCACGACGGCCGCTCTTCTATCTGGTTACAAAGAGGAGGTCCTTACACAAGCCCACCGATTTGGACCTGTGGGACGCACTATATGACCTCAGGGATACCCTACTTAGCGAAGATCTAACTAAGTTAGCTATCCCGAAACTGTCTTGCGGATTGGACGCCTTGGACTGGAGGGTCGTCAGGAATATGCTGGAGGTCTTATTTCACTTCACCGGATTAGACATTTTGGTGTGTTGTTGGAATCCTGAGAGGAGTCCCCACAAGAAGACCGTGGCATGTTATTTCCACCAAACCTCGCGTTGCAGACAGGGGACCAACTGTAGATTTCTACAGGGGCCTGTCAGGGACACGTTTCGGGACGAAACACCTTTAAGGCGGGGGCAGCGTAACGAAACGGCTCGCCGCGATAAACACGCCGGGAGCTACACAAGTTCGCCGAATTGCGACCCCGGGAAGGACGGGACGAAGCCGACGGTCAAACAGCGGAGATGGTTCGATGCGATAACAAGTTCCGCGAATTCTAGAATGCTCTCCACAAACTTCGGGAATATTCCGGCAAACGTCTAGAAGGCTTCTACCTGGTATATAAGGAATGTCGGACCCAAGGCAGGCCAGTTGAAGAACCGGTGCGTAAACATTCGAGCGAGAGATCTGGCGCGTTAAATAAATAAACATCTGTGTATGCGAATATAAATTAAATTAAGGGATTGTTAAGTCAAGTTTATAAGTGTAGTGTAAGAAATAAATTAATTAGGATAATCGCGTAGTGTTTTAGTCTTAGTAAACAGTAAAAACGTTACAATATATATTTTTGAGAAAAGCAAAACAATTCCCCATCGAGCTGAACACGATAAGGCTCGGGGTTTTTTGGGGTATGTACCAACTGTTATTGCTCGTATTCCGGATACGGTTCTTGTGGACCGTTGCCTCTTTGCCGTCTGCATCTACGATGACGCAGTTAGGCTCCTGGACTTTAATCACGGTATAGGGTCCTTTGTACCACGGATCAAATGTATGACGCTCCTCGTTTGTTAACGTTACCTTGTCTCGTTTTTGTAATTTTAGGTTTGTCAATTTAATGTCTAGGTTTAACTTACGATTATTTTTATTTTGTATTAAGTATTCTTTAGCCCTTTTATGTGCACTATGAAGCCTGTACCGTAGCTCCTGGTTGTAATCATCAATGTTGTATATAAGATCAATGTGGGTGTTCTCAAGGAATTGTGGAAGATTAGCTTTTCTGCCATATACTAATTCGAACGGTGTGTAATCATGATACGTACTGGGTGTTGTGTTGTAGCAAAATGCGTAGTATTGTGACCACGTAGGCCAATCTGTCTTAGTTTCGTTGATGTTCATACGAACAAATTCGTTTAAGACTCGGTGGTTTCTCTCGCAGCCTCCGATTGACTGGCTGTGATACGCGGTTGACATTTTGTGATCGATTTGCAATAGTTTTGTTATACTATCCAACACTTGATTCCTGTATTCGGTACCCATGTCAGATCTTATCTCTTTCATAGGTCCGTAGACGAGAATGAAGTGTTTCACTAAACTGGATGCGACACTGATTGCATCTTTGTTTGCTATTGGTATAATTACCACGTATTTTGTCAACTCACACTGTACTGTTATGGCACATTGGTAACCTTCCGGTGAGGTTGGAAATTTTCCTATGGTATCTATACATACGATGTCAAAAGGTTTTTGCGGGGTAGGAGTAATGAATAATGGTTCGGGATTTCTTATCTTGTATTTGTTTAATTGGCACTTATGACATTTTTTAATGAACTGAGCTACTTCGCGAGACATATTCCTCTAAAAATATAGCGACTTTAGCTTTTTTAATAAGCGTTTCTGACCACAGTGGCAACCTAATGTTGGCGTTTCATGATATTGCTTAATTAACTCCGCTTTTGCTTTTTTATTTGTAATTAACTGCCTAGCTTGACTGATAACTATTCTTAAAATTTTTTTGTTTTTTCTTCCCCATTTCCTTAAATTCATTAATTGTAACTAATGTAAATATATTATCTTTGGGATCGATCCTTGCAATTTCTATTTTACTATCGCAAGCCATTTTATCAAGCTGGGGTAAAATAATCTCGAGGGAATTTTTACCGCTGACGATAGGGTAACTCTGCTGGCCATGCAGGTTGCCTTTTTTTCCCAACGACACCTTGATGCACGTTGGTGTAACTAGAAATCTTATTAGGGGGTATTTCATACACTCAGTATTATTAAGAGCTTCGTACACTGCAGGTTGTACGAGCTGCTGAGGTTGGTCAAGCTTATTATTAGGGGTTTGGAGTATTTTGGTTTTAGACCTTGTTATTGCTAAGATATGGTTCACGATGTTGTATATTTTTGTTAGATCTTGTATTGTTATCCTCGATAATGCATCCGCGCACACGTTTTCCTTACCTTTTACGTATTGGATTTCGAAGTCGTATTCTTCGAGGTCCAATCGCATACGTGTGAGCTTCGATGTTGGATCTTTCATAGAAAATAAATAAACTAATGGTCGGTGATCCGTTTTTACTATGAATTTTGTGCCATAAAGGCAACAGTGAAAGTACTTAATTGCCCAGTGTACTGCTGTCAGTTCTTTAAGTATGGTTGGTTTATGTGATTCGCCCTTGGTGAAAGAGCGGGAAGCGTATGCTATAGGTAACTCAATGTTATTGAATTCCTGAGATAATATTGCACCGCAAGCAAGATCCGATGCATCAGTTGTGATGATGAAGGGTTTGGAAAAATCGGGATACTGCAGGATCCGTGGAGAAATTAATGCGGTTCGTAGGCTGTCGAAGGAATTTTGACAGTCTCTTGACCAGATGAATTCCGTGTTCTTCCACGTCAACTGATTCAGAGGTGAAGCAATCTTCGCGAAATCTGGAATAAACCTTCTGTAGTAGTTGGTGAAAGCTACGAATCGTTTAACTTCCTCTGCGTTTTTGGATGTAGGGTACTTTTGGATTGTTTCGAATTTAGATTCATCCGGCAATATTCCCTTATCTGTAATTTTCTGCCCTAAATACGTCAGTGCATTACGGAAAAAGTTGCATTTTTCCGGTATGAGTTTCAAATTGTACTCTCTACATGTCTCGAAAACTTTCTTTAAATTTGTTAAATGATGCTGCTCGGAACAACCAATTACTATCAGATTATCCATATACAAAAATGCTCTCTCAGGGGTGATTCCTGCAAAAGCTATAGACATCATTCGTTGAAAACTATTGGGACTGACAGCTAGTCCAAAAGGTAATCTTTTGAATTGAAAAGATCCAGCATCCACGCTGATGGATGTCATATTGCGTGATGCCTGGTCTAATTCTATTGGATGAAAACCTGATACCAAATCTAGCACTGAAAACCATTTCGCTCTGCCTAACTGGTCTAATATGTCTTCAATTCTTGGAAGGGGGAATTTGTCCGCCACTAATTTCTTGTTTAATTCACGAAAATATACCACTAATCGCCAAGCTTTTTCTCCGTTGTTGGATTTTTTGGGGACTAACAGTATGGGGTTGTTATAGTCCGACGTCGAGGGTTCTATTATGTCATTGTCAATTAGTTTCGTCACTTGTTTGCGTATTTCGTCCTTGTAAACCCTTGGTGTGCGGTAATTCATAATGTATACAGGTGTAGGGTCTAATACTTTCAACGTTTGTCTGTAAGAGTTGTTGACTGTGATTTTGTCAGATTTTATCGCAAATACATCCGAAAAACGAGTACACAGTTATATTACCTTATCTTTAGCGTAAGGTGGAATGTCAGCTGTGTTTAGTTGACTCAGCAATGTAGTGTGTCTGTCCGTTTGTTCGGGTTCAATCTTGAAGATGTGAAATTTGCTGAGGCTATCAGTTTCGATTTCTAAGTTTTCTAACGTTACAGGTTTACAGGTAGTAATAATAATTTTGACGTAGGGCCTCCCTGGGGAAATTATCGTCCGCGCGACAAAAACCCCCGGTTGGAGTTCCTTGTTAATCTTAACTGATTCCTCTGTTAATTGCATGAGTCTGTTAGTAGGCCTTATTACCTCACACCTTGGCGGGATGATAATTCGATCGTCGTGTGGTCCGTTTTGAATTGGTACTGTTAGTTTCGCATGGGGTAAGCGAATAGACATGGTCCAATTAGCGTAGTTATGTAACGCCGCACCGTATTTCATACAGGGACGTACTAAGAAATGGTAGCGTCTGCCACCAGCCCAGAAATTATTTATTTAAAATGTCGCTCTGAACGGACGACACTGTTTTTGGCCCAGCGGAGACAAGGTTTCTGACCAACCTCTTCAGGAAACGCGAGCCCCAGGGCTTCGCAAATGCCTGTCGATTTCAGTGGGGATTCGGTAGCAAAATAATACCCAAGCGTTAAATTGGAATGAAATTAAAGTTTATATTGACTAGATAAAATTTACGACTATACAGTGAACAAAAATAAAAGGAATCAATTAAATGAAAGAACTTAAAATAACCAAGTAACAGATAACAAAATAACCTAATTCAAATTGACATAAAATTACGCATGCTACCCCTACAAGAATGCGTACAAGATATTTCCCCAACAATCAAAAATATAATAACCTCCACCCTATTTGGGAAAATCCTCTACCCTGTACCTAGATCAATATATGATTCTCTACTATTCTTACTTCCAAATCTATAGTTCTTACTTGTGACTGAAACTAACCAAAATTACCAAACTGTGAACTGATCAAGGAATTTACGTAGTTGCGCGTTAGATTTCAGAGTTTAAACCTGGATACGCCTCTGTCCCGGGTCGTCGAAATTCGAACAGAACCCACACACACGAAACCCAGTCAAAGAGATAAGTATAAATACGAATCAACAAAAGAAGTGATCGCCTCGTCTGTCCTCCGTCTCTGGAAAATTAGTAAAAACCCGTAACTTATTCCCGACTCACCACCTTGGAGTTCTGCGCTGACTTCCACCCTAAGATTCGTCGCTTCGGCTCTGGTATGACACTCGGAAACGTGACTCTACACTCGATACGGCCAAATAGCAAAAAAATTTGGAATCAGCCCCAAAACTAATGATACGAAAAAATATCAACAAAACTAAAGTCAAATTTAAATAATTGATTTGACGTTAAAGCAAATTCCCACTGAATTCCTTTACTTTACTTTACACCCTCGGTACCAATAAGTACCAAAAACAAAACACTGACTCGAAAATCGCGCCCCCGACGCGTAGCAACCCCGTTGCTATGACCTCGTCTGAACACCTCTGTTCCCCGGACCGAAGTGAAGTTCTTCCGTCCTCAATGCGAGCTGTGTATTTTTCCAAGTCATCAATTTTCGCCCAGTTACGAATTGCAGCGGAATATTTATTTCGTCGCCCATGGCCTATAATAATGTCAAGAACCCTCAAAAACGAATTTTTCCAGAGCAAACCTCTCCCCTATGAAATCTGTGCTTTAGGTATCATTTCCCTGAACGCTCATTTGTGATTACGACGGGGTTTTCGTCTCTTTCGTCGCGTAAATTATTTGTAATTTCGGGCGTTTGACCTTTTGTTATAGTTTCAATTATAAAACATTTTTACGTTTCAAAACAAATTTCGTTATAGTTTCAATCGTTTAGTTTCGAAACCAATTCTACAGGGTGGAGCCTTTTCCCATTTCCCTAATCAATTTCTAAAATATCTCTTAAATAAATTAGTAACATCCCCCGGATGTTACATTACTCCCCCCTACAAAAAAATCGTCGACTCTTATGTCGATGACTTTTTCTCAAATTATCTTCGGGGAGTAACCTAACTAGTAACCCAACATGTGTCACAATGGCTACAACCACGGAGGATAAGCTTCAGCTACAATCCAAACAATTATTCACTAAACCTAAGAATTACAATGTTGCTCACTTCGCGCACTCGCGTAACATTTAGTTTTCAATGTCGTAGACACTAACTTTTTGATTCGCGCACACACTCTCCATCGCTTCCTTTCCCTTACCATCTCTCTCTTTAACTCCCCTATGGCACCCCGACTCATACAGCGTCCTTCAGCCCCTTGGTCCAATGCACTTGCGGTTTGTTAATTAAAGTGTTCATTGACGCGATTGGCGCGGTTGAACTTTCGTTGCGATTACGCGACGCGAGAAACGGCAAACTTTTGGATAAATCCCGGATGTCATCTTTTTGATCCGGCTGGATCATCTTCCTCAACTCGTGGCCCGATTCTGCGTCCTCGTTCGTTGACCGTTGATTCCTCTCCTGGGGTTTATAGTATCCACAATGTCAGAGTGGTCCATAAACATGCGATCAATTTGAATCCTCCTCCTACAGTTCGGTACAATTGTAGTTCGTTTAGTGCCATCGCCAGTTGGGTTCTGAGTATTTCCCTTTGTGCAAGGCATCTGCAGTGTATCATCTCGAGGTAGAGATGTTCCACATCTCTCTTGAAAGCTGGTTCTACGTACAGGAACTTCTGGTTTACGTCCGCCATCAGGTCCGTGTTTCTTGGCGTCATCACTTGTGACTTAGGATTGAAATTTTCTGGCGTGATCAGGATGCGGGGATGTTCTGTCTGCAATACTTCTAGTACACATATCCAGGACCTCTGTTGTAAGTCAGGGCGAAAATTCTGGACCCCTCATTAACCACCAAATACTTCTCCTGAGTCCTATGCTGTGTTACTTCTTCGGCTACTCTCTTATATAGCACGCTTAAATGTCCTTCGCAATTGTCTGGTCTGTCAACTTCCCAGACCGCCTCTCCGACTTCAGTGTCGAAACAATATCTCTCCAAAAATGGGCAGGTTACACTCCCGCTGACCGAACTATCGTCCTCGTCTAGTTTGACCGACGCCCAAAAAAATCCCGCACTAAAGTTTTTTCCGATGCTACGACAACAACATTGCTCCATTTTTGTCCATATTCCTGATACGTTTTCGCCCGTGCACTTTCCCGAATTGTCTATTGTCCCTTGCACTGTTTCCGACTCGATTGTGGTTGCATTAGGCGTAATGCCCCCGAAAAGTTTAGTAGTACCATCCCGATGTATGAGTTCACATTCTTCGGCCCCAACTAGATGTACGAATGTTTTTAGCCCCCCAGACGCCATCGAACTATGGCTATACATGCCCCAATAAGTCCTTATTCGCGTTACTTCGATTAAATACGCGAACATTTTCTGTTGCCCGAATTCATTTCGTTGAACAACCGCCACGTTCGTGGGTGCGCTGGTGTAAGAGAGAGAAGGTTCGGGGCAGTTGGCGATATCTCGTAGCGAGACTGTTGCCACCTCTGCTGTACTGCTGCTGCAGTCGTACGCCACCAGCTCTAATACGGTTGGCAGCATCAGGAGGACCCATGGTGGACACATCGGAGTCCTAATAAAGTCTTTTAGCGCAAAGTTTACGGAATCAAAATAGTCCAAAAATACAATACAATTCGCTAATAATAAACAAATAACGAAAACCCAAAAGATCTTAACTAAAACAGAAAATCTCAAATATTTCCTTTGGTTTTGTCTAGGTGTCACTGCCCTGAGCGCTAAACCTGCCCCCCAAAATAAGTCAAAATTACTTAAATGGTAAATGACTCAAAGTCTTACTTCAAGAGAACATAAGTAATCACCCAACAAAACCAATGGCGACACAAACAAAACTCTTGCGGCTAACAAACAACAAAAGGATTCAACCAAAATAAACTCGAAGTAAATTATAAGTACAATAAACCAAAATAATTAAAATACATAAAATGGAATAAAATTAAAATTGTGACTCTATATTCAAATTAAATCACTAAATTGTCCGTTAGCTGTCGGTCACTTATGCCCTAAGAATAGCGGCTAGTGAGCGACGACACTCTAGATAGTTCAATTTTTTTTTTCAAAGAAAAGAAAACCCCCCATTAGCTGAAATTTAGGAAGGGTACGGGATCTCTGACGCATCCCATAATTTGACCACCGCTCAGTTAATGACCTGTGAGGTGCGATCAAGAAAATCTCCGCCTCACATTTTATTTTATCAACAAGTTTCAACACAAAACCTGGGACTTTAACCCCTTAAACCTGCGGTTTCCTGCACCTAAACCTTTTTACTGTAATAATAACAAATTCCGTTGTATATCGAGTATGTCAGAATCGCTAAGTAAGCAGTGCAATAACCTATTGGTGCGTTGCCGAACGACTATTCGATATGCAACGTAATGACAATTTTTATTAGTTAGGTTGTTAACACGAAAAAGAAATGTATTTTATTCATTCACACATTAGACTTAGAAATAAAAGCATTAATTAAGTATGTAAGACGAAATCATTTTACCAATCGCCCGACAACCACCACATGGCGATCCTGCAAACAACGATCCTGCAAACAACGATCCTGCAAACAACGATCCTGCAAACAACGATCCTGCAAACAACGATCCTGCAAACAACGATCCTGCAAACAACGATCCTGCAAACAACGATCCTGCAAACAACAGTCGTGCAAACAACTATCCTGAGTAGAAACTAAGGCAACTAAAATTCAAGAATCTTGCCAAATATAATCTGGTGATTGTGAAAAGTGAAGATGGGTACGTCATCCAGTAAAGAAGAAGTAATCATCGCCCAGGCTGGAAATAGCGGTGGACAAACCAACGACGTGAATCAATCCAAAGTTACAACTACCGAGGTTCTGGGAATAGTGGCCTTCGCTTTTGCTGTATTGGTAATGGTCCTGCTTATCATCCGGATGCTGAGACGAGCGTTAGAGAGGAAGATTCGGAGAGAAGTTGCCAGGAGCTGCGAGATCCTGAGGGGAGCCGACACAAGTAACAACCAGTAGTCCTATGAGGGGTGGTAATCAACCAATGTTCCACATCAAAGGTAGAAGCGCATTTAGTTAAGTTTTAATTTTTAGACTTATATAGGTAAATTTCCGTATTAATGGTTTAAATTAATTATAACAGTGGTAACATTTGACCAATGAGTGCTGTATTCGATGAACTTAAAAAATTAAATGAATTAGTGTCAAATTTTGCCAAGAATTTAGGTAAAGATAATATTGAGAGGAGAACAGATAAAAAAGTAACGGATGCAAAATTTGATCAAATAGCAAAACTTGATTTAGAATTAGAGAAGATCAAATTAAAACTGTCAAAAGTAGAGTTAGAAGATAAGTTAAGTGCTCAAGTAAAAATATATATTGATGAGACTAGTGCTACTTTAAGCGACGCTTGGAAAATTTTACAAGACAGGTCGGAAGGTCGTCAGAATATTAGCGAATCAGTTGAAATAAAGTCTGGAACGATGTCTGAAACATTTGATTTAAGAACCGCGGCTAGTTTGCTTCCAATCATGGATAATACGGAAGAAAGTGTTAAACAGTTGATTGATGCAATTGAATTATATGGCGAGCTTCTTAATCCTGCTGGGAAAAAACTCTTAACTAATTATGTTTTAAAAACACGCCTAAAACAATCAGCAAAATTGAGATTGCAGAAAAGTTATGATACAAATAAATCGCTTGTTACCGATATGAGAAACCATTTAATCAGTAAAAAATCTGCTGTCGCTCTATCGACTGAATTACATAACACTCTGCAAGCCCAAAGCTCGATTGAAGACTATGGGAAAACTATAGAAAATTTGATGGTAAACTTAACATTGGCACAATCCGATGGTAATGATGAAAGCGCTAAAATTCTTACAAAAACCAACGAAAAAATTGCCACAAACGTTTTTACAAATGGGTTAAAAGATCGTGACCTAAAAACTATTGTTAAAGCTCGAAATTACGCTACTCTAAAAGATGCGATACGAGGTGCTAGAGATGAAGAAATTAACAAAAAACAACAAGCTGCGCCAGTATTTTTTATGAAAAAACAGAATCAGCATCAGTTTAGGGGAAATTATTCAAATTCAAATTTTAGAAATCAATCAGGTCGCAAACCAAATAGGTTCCAATCACAAAATAGAAATGTTACCAATAACACTGCAACTACCACTAACAATCATTCCTATAATGGATCAAGACCATTTCGAAATAGAGGTTACTTTAGAAATAGGGGAAATAACCGAGGAAATTATCAAAACCAATATAACAGACAATGTAATCAAAGAAGTTATCATATGCAAGATGAGCCTATCTCACCAGAGGTATCTGATCAACCAAATGAACCATTAGAGCAAACATTTTTTCGAGACCAACAGTTCTAAAGATTTCGAAAATGCTGAAGTGTTAAGTATGAATGGACTAAATTTTGTGCGTTTGAGAAAAGGAATGAAAGATTATATGTTTTTGTTAGATACAGGTGCGTCAATAAGTGTGATTTTCGGAGAATGTTTAACCGGGAATGAATTTATAAATCGTAATAGGAAAATAAAAATTCGAGGTATTTCAGGATGTATTGTGTCTCAAGGAACGGTTGATACTCTATTTGAATTAGACGGTTACAAAATTATGCATGAATTTGTAGTAGTAGATGGAGTTGGAAACGGAATGGATGGAGTATTAGGTTCAGATTTTTTTTCAAAATTTTCTTCTATAATTGATTACGAACAAAATGAACTTACTCTCTGGAAAGATGATAATAAAATTAGGGTACCACTATTTTCAAATTATAATTATTGCACAAAGATCCCACCTAGATGTGAGATAATAGCCTATTTTTTAGTAGATACAGATGACGAATGCGTGGTGACAACAGAAGAAATATGCAAAGGTGTGTTTACGGCGGCGACAATCGCGAAACCGGAAAGTAAAACAATTCCAGTAAAAATATTAAATACAACAGAAAGAGAAGTCAATATTAGAAATTTTACACCGCGTACGGACAGTTTAAGCAATTACGAATCATTTAATTTTAAGGAAGTATTAAAATCGGTTGATCGGGTAGACAGATTACTGAAACTAATTAATACAGAAAATATGTTACAAGAAGAAAGAGATTCTCTTCATAAAATATGTGCTAAGTTTGCTGATGTTTTTTATTTAGACGGAGATCCGTTAGGTGTAACGAATGTTTATAAACAAAAGATCAGATTACAACATGAATCACCGGCGTACGTTAAACCCTACCGTATTCCACATTCGCAGAAAGCAGAAATTGATGCACAAATTACCAAAATGTTAGATAATGGTATTATAGAACCCGCACGTTCAGAATGGTCCGCACCTATTCTTTTAGTTAACAAGAAATGTGACAGTAAAGGAAATAAGCGTTTCAGATTAGTCATAGATTATCGTCAATTAAATAAGAAAATCAAAAATGATAAATTTCCATTACCTGCAATAGAAGAAATTTTAGATGCATTATCGGGAGCAATATATTTTAGCCATTTAGACTTATACCAAGGTTACTATCAATTAGAACTAGATAAAGAATCACGTCCTTTTACAGCATTCACAACAAATCAAGGTCAGTATCAAATGACACGAACTCCGATGGGGTTAAAAACTAGCCCAAATGCTTTTTCACGCGCAATGACTATCGCTATGTCAGGTTTAAATTACGAAAGTTGTTTTGTATACCTAGATGATTTGATTGTTTTTGGAAATAATTTAACAACACACAACAGGAATTTAATAAAAATACTAGCTAGATTACGCAAAGTAAATTTAAAATTAAATCCAAGTAAATGCAGTTTTTTAAAGAAACAAGTTCTATATTTAGTACATGTAATCTCAGAGGACGGCATTTCGCCCGATCCTGAAAAAATTTCTGTAATGCAAAATTATCCTGTACCCACCGATGCAAAAGAAGTAAAACGCTTTGTAGCATTCGCAAATTATTATCGCAAATTCATAAAAAAACTTTTCAGAAATTGCATATCCATTAAATCAACTCACAAGAAAGGGAGTATCCTTTGCTTGGTCCGATGAATGTCAACGAGCGTTTGTAAAATTAAAAGAACTACTCGTAAACCCGCCTATATTGCAATATCCAAATTTTACGGAAAACAATCAGTTTATTTTAAGAACAGACGCATCAGGTTACGCATTAGGTGCAGTATTATCCAACGGAAATGATAAACCTGTAGCGTATGCAAGTAGAACTTTAAATAAAGCTGAAATAAATTACTGTACAATTGAAAAAGAACTTCTTTCAATAGTTTTTGCAGTCAAAAAATTCAGACCATACTTGTACGGGAGAAAATTCACTATATTAACTGACCATCGTCCTCTAGTTTATTTATTTGGTATGACTAATCCAACAAGTCGTTTAACGAAATTTCGCTTATTGTTAGAAGAATACGACTTTATAGTCAAGTATGTGAAAGGTTCCGAAAATGTAACGGCAGATGCTTTATCGCGAATAATAATCAGTTCAGACGAATTAAAAAATTTAAATCAAGGTACTGTTTGTGCCATAACGCGTGCTCAAAGTCGACATCGAAATAGTGACGAGGGAGAATTGAAACGTTTGTGTGACGAGCGGACTGGCCATCCGGGAGTCATAGAACTTTTAAAAATACCCGAAACGTCAATTGAATTAAAAATTCTTAATGATACAGAACTAAAAAACATTCTAAAACGAAAAACAAAATTGTATTTTCACGGCATTGCATCTTACGATAGTGATATTAAAATACTATATATAAGTCAGGATTCTTTGTCAAAGAATGTACTTAGGGCATCTTTGAAAGACCTGAAAGAAATATGCGAAAAGCATAATATTCCGGAATTAGTTATAATAAAGAATGGAGAAAATGCGCATTTAATAAAGAAACTACTAGGAGCTCCTCAAGAAATAAATAAGTTACAATTAAAAATATCTGTCGTAAGAGGCGTGCAAAGTATTACCTCACCAGAAATGAAACAACTAATAATTAACGATTTCCACATGCTTCCAACAGGAGGGCATGCTGGTATAAACAGAATGTATAATACTATAAAACGATATTATTTTTGGACAAACTTAAAGAAAGATATTGAAAATTTTGTTAAAAAATGTACCGAATGTCACAGATGTAAACATTTTAATATTGCTAATGTAATGTCCTCTTATTACCGAGGACATTCTTGAAAGAAACTCGGAGAATAATTTGAAGTAACGTTGATTTATTGTTGATTTCATATAACTCGGTTTGCGGTCTTTTACATACTGTAGTTTAAATGATACTTTTTGAATCGATCACTGCGACTGTTAACATGAGTACTCAGCGTTCAACTGACGATCGCATATCTACAGGTGAACTGCCTTTCGTTCAGTCACCTGTTGACAAAGCATAATTGGAAATATGGTATTGAACGGATGTGCGATTGTCGTTGTCCGCGTAGGTATTGCTAAGTTCGATAATGCGTACTTAGCTATTTGTGAAATAAACGATAGGTTAATGTACTTAATTAAGTGTCTTTTACTTGAGGTCATAGAAGGGCATTACACCACCCCTCCTAAATGAGCGGACTCCGATATTGACGCGGAGTCTGCGAGAGCTACTTGACCTCGAGTAAAGAGCTGCAATAAGCCATAAAAATGCGTGATTATCCTATATAAAATATGGTAGATACATTAAGTATAAATAAATGTTAAAATATTGAGTTATATACATCATGAAATTGTTAAAAATTATTAAATCTATTATTATATTATATGAAATGTAGATTAAAATTATTAAAAAGAAAAAAAAAAGGGAGAATTGACAACAATCGAAATAAGATTGTTGTTTTATTGCGAGACTTCGTAACATTGTACGTGTTAAACGACGTTCGTCTCGGGTTGAGAACGAATTCTGCGTTCTGCACTTTTTGCTCTCCATGCTTTAATAATTGCGTTGCTTTGGGGTACAGCACTTTTAGAGGTTATCTTAACAACTGGGTCAATGAATACTAATGGTGTTAAGTGCAAAGTGCAGTGTTATTGTACTAATTATATTTGCAAAGGAGGTTGTAACTATTACTTAGGTATGTATGCTATAATGCTATGTCGAAACTTAACTTATATCAGATTGTTTTTGTGTTTGATAAATGTAGATAAAAATTCGTTTGAGTCAGCGTTCCTTATTCGTCGGTTATAATGCTTACGTTAAGGATAGGAGAGAGAGAAAAGGAGAGAAAATGGAATGGTAGGTAGATTTATATATTATATTATTAGCTTATTAGTTAAATTAATTTTTATTACATATATATTTATTTTTTTTATAGTGGTTAAGCTTCTTGAGCGTCCGTTGCGGGGCCGTATGGACGCACACGGTTTTTGTGAACCTTCGCTGTTTTTCCTTCATCATTCGAGATGACGCAATTCGGATCCTCTACTGTGGTAACTACAAATGGTCCTTTATACCATGGATCAAATTTACGTCTTCCTTCGTTTGTCAAGGTTACTAGGTCTCCGGGATTTATATTTAATGGTTTCGAATTTATGTTTACTTTTGAGTTTCTTTTTCGTTTTTCCATTTCAAGATGTTGCGCTACTCGTAAGTGAGCGTACTGTAATCTGTATCGGAGTTCCTGTTCGAACGCATCGATATTGTAACATGGTTCTATTTTACTGTTTCGAAGAGTATCTGGCAGATGAACCTGTCGGCCATATACTAATTCGAAAGGTGTGTAATTATGGTACGTGCTTGGTGTTGTATTATAGCAAAATGCGTAGTAGTGTATCCAGTTATCCCAGTCATTGTGAAATTCATTGATATACATTCGAAGGAATTCATTCAGTACTCTGTGATTACGTTCACAGCCTCCGATTGTTTGGCTGTGGTATGCTGTAGATATTTTGTAGGATATACCGAGTAATCGAGTCAGGTTCTCGAGCACCTGGTTCTTATACTCGGTTCCCATGTCTGTCCGAATTTCTTTCATTGGTCCGTATATTAGGATGAAATGCTTTACTAAGTTTTCCGCGATTGTATTGGCTTCTTTATTGGGTATAGGGATAACTACTACGTATTTTGTTAGTTCGCATTGAACCGTAATAGCATATTTGTTATCTTGTATGGTTGTTGGGAGTTTACCGATTGTATCTATACACACAATATCGAACGGTTGCTGTGGGGTTGGTGTTAATATTAATGGTTCGGGTTTTCTTATTTTACTTTTATTTATTTTACATTGGTGGCATTGTTGTGTAAAGTTTGCAACGTCTCGTGACATGCCTTTCCAAATGTAAGTAGATCTAAGCTTCTTCAGAAGTCTTTTTTGACCGTTATGACCACCCAGCAGCGGATCATTATGATGCTGTTTTATTAGGTGTTGTTTTTCCGCATTAGTCTCTACTTTTTGCCTAGCCCTGATGAGTATGATGCTGACTTTTGTTAAATAATGATTACTTTCCTCTTTCAGTATATTTGGAGTGCACTCCTTGAAAATTTGGTCGTTAAGACACAGTTTAACTTTTTTTATTTTCATATCGCTGGCTATTTTATTTAGCTCAGGCAGAACTAGCGCTAGAGCTGTTCTGCCATTAGCGACTGGGATGGTTCTGCGCGCGATGAACCTACCCTTATGCCTCAGTGACATCCTTAGATGTGTGGGCGTTAACTGAAAGCTTAATAGTGGTATTTTTATTACCTCAGCATTATTAAGGGCCTCATAAGCTTTGGGCTCTGTGATTGCATTATTTACGGGGTTGTTACTCTTTTGGGGCTGGTCGGAAGATCGAGACTTTGATCGAGTTACTACTAGTACATTACTGACATTTTTTGCTATGGACTTAAGCTCGTCGATTGTGATGCGTGACAAGGCGTCTGCACATACGTTTTGTTCGCCTTTTACATATTGGATGTCGAAGTTGTATTCTTCGAGGTCCAATCTCATACGCGTTAACTTAGATGTTGGGTCTTTCATGGAAAATAAGTATATAAGTGGTCGGTGATCTGTTTTGACTGTAGCATGTATTACATGGCAGGATCGCCATGTAATGTCCTCTTATTACCGAGGACATTCTTGAAAGAAACTCGGAGAATAATTTGAAGTAACGTTGATTTATTGTTGATTTCATATAACTCGGTTTGCGGTCTTTTACATACTGTAGTTTAAATGATACTTTTTGAATCGATCACTGCGACTGTTAACATGAGTACTCAGCGTTCAACTGACGATCGCATATCTACAGGTGAACTGCCTTTCGTTCAGTCACCTGTTGACAAAGCATAATTGGAAATATGGTATTGAACGGATGTGCGATTGTCGTTGTCCGCGTAGGTATTGCTAAGTTCGATAATGCGTACTTAGCTATTTGTGAAATAAACGATAGGTTAATGTACTTAATTAAGTGTCTTTTACTTGAGGTCATAGAAGGGCATTACACTAAACAACCCTTAAACATTACCACCACTGCCACAAGTGCATTTCAAAAAGTATTACTAGATTTAGTAGGTCCTTTAGAAACGGACAATAATGAAAATAAGTATGTGTTAACGCTTCAGTGTGATCTAAGTAAATTCGTGGAGTGCTATGCCTTGCCAAATAAAGAAACAAGCACCGTAGCACGTTCATTTGTTGAGAATTTCATCCTCCGGTATGGAATTCCTGAAGAAATACTTACTGATCAAGGAACTGAATTTATGTCAGCTACATTCAAAGAATGTTGCAAATTTTTACAAATTAAAACGTTAAATTCCACAGCTTATCATCATCAAACTTTAGGTTCTTTGGAAAATTCACACAAAAATCTAGGAACGTTTTTAAGAATTCAAATTCAAAATCAAAAAGAAAGTTGGAGTACTTGGCTTCCATATTGGACATTTGCTTACAACAACACAGTCCATACAGAAACTAAGTATACTCCACACGAATTAGTTTTTGGTAAAAGAGGTAGAATACCATCAAATTTGCCAAACAGAGTTGATCCATTATACAATTTCTGTAGTTATCCCCTGGAATTAAAATATCGTTTACAAACAGCAGCTAATGACGCTAGAGAAAATTTAATTAAAGCAAAATGTAATAGAAAAAACTTTTATGATAAGAAAAATAGATGTAAACATGTTAGTTATAGGTCAGGTGACAAAGTGTATTTAAGAAATAGTGCTTCGAACAACAAAAGTGAAGTGATATTTAAGGGACCTTATAGTGTTACAGAAGATAAACATCCTAATGTAGTGATTCAAATTGACAATAAATTAGTTGAAGTTCATAAAGACAGAGTTAAAAAGGATCCTAATTAAGAAAAAACTGAGAGAAACAACAAGACGTCTTGCTGGAATGTATTCTCGAAATCAATTCAAAATGAAGCCTTGTTTTCATTGTATAAAATTGTATAAGAACTGTTTTAAAGATTAATTTTAGATACAACTGCGTAGTAGAGAAATATTTCAGAGTTATGTAATAATATGTATTTGGTATTAGTTCTTTTTGTATTCGACAACAAAACATGTTTTCCTTTATAAAAAAAAAGGTTTATTGACATAGAAATACGATTATAATGTTCATGGAAAAAAAATCAAATTTGCAACTTGATTTTTTTTTTCATTCCCGCGGAAGGTGTAATAATAACAAATTCCGTTGTATATCGAGTATGTCAGAATCGCTAAGTAAGCAGTGCAATAACCTATTGGTGCGTTGCCGAACGACTATTCGATATGCAACGTAATGACAATTTTTATTAGTTAGGTTGTTAACACGAAAAAGAAATGTATTTTATTCATTCACACATTAGACTTAGAAATAAAAGCATTAATTAAGTATGTAAGACGAAATCATTTTACCAATCGCCCGACAACCACCACATTACTTCGCGACACGAAAAACCTGGGACTTTAACCCTTTAACCCTACGGTTCCCTGAACCTAAACGCGAATTGAAAACCTAGGATTTTCAACCCTTTAACCTGCGGTTTCCTGAACCTTAACGCGAATTGCAAACCTGGAAGTTTTAACCCTTTATTCCTGCGGTTCCCTGAACCTAATACTCTGGCGCTGATACACTCAAAACCCTACGATTTTAACCCCCCTATTTACCCCACAGGGAACAAACTATCTGTTTTGTCGCCTCTTACGACAAGCCGGATAAGGCTGAGAGACTATTCGACCCCGGTCTCCCACAGGGAACAAAGATAAAACATAGCAACTTTTAGAAATTTAGCCTCGCTGGCGGCCTCCTGTTTCGTTCCGATCGTCGCAAACCTTCCGCGTCATCAAACGATTTTATTCGCTTTCTCGCGGATGTGGGCTGACCAGCCCCATCCACCAGGGTCGGTGGGGGTGGGGGTGGCATGGTACGTTTTGGTAGCATCTGTTGTAACGCGTCCGGATCTACGTCTACAAAGTCAGGGACAATAAACCTACCCCGCGGTTCTTCCTCGTTGTCTGTTTCTACCCCATCTGTTAAGTTTGGATCCTCCCCTTCCTGATCCTCCTCTAAGTCAGAGGGCTCAGGCTCCGATTCACTCGAGAGGGAGCAACCTTGTCGCTTAACGTACTCTTTGAGGCGGTTCGCGTGTACTACCTGTTCCTTTTTTCCTCCTATTTTCCGTACCTTATAGGTCACGGGGCCTAAAATTTCAATTATCCTGAAGGGTCCTACCCAATTTTTTGATAATTTCCTGGACAGTCCTAATTTTCCCTCCATGTCTCTAACCAATACCTCATCCCCAACTTTAAAATTCTTTTCCTTTGTTTTTGTGTTGAACCGCGTAATGCGCCATTCTTTTACCCGATCTGTTCTCTTGGCGACTTCCGAATACACCCTCTGTAATCTCGCCCCTAGTTCCGCCGCATAGTTTTCGTCACAATCATACCTGACCCGCCTAGGTTTGATAAAAGAATCGATTGGTAAAACCTGATCTCTGCCATGTAATAAGAAAAAGGGGGTGAATCCGGTCGTATCGTGTACGTTACCCCTATACGCCATTAATATATAGGGCACCCATTGGTCCCAATCGCGTTGATTTTCGGCAATGTAGTGCGATAACATATCTTTAAAAACCCTATGCATACGTTCGATTTGCCCGTTAGTGGTCGGAGCGTAACTCGCAGTTTGTAATTTCTTTATTCCCAATAATTCGCACACCCCTTTAAACATTTGTGACGTGAAATTTGCCCCTCGATCAGTTAACAATTTTTCGGGTGCCCCATGCCTGACAACTACCTGCTCTACAAAAGCCCTTGCGACGGTATCCGCTTTTTGATCAGGAATGGGAATAGCTTCGATATATTTCGTGAAATAGTCTTGGAATGTTAATAAATAGCGATTCCCCTGATCCGTTGTGACTAATGGCCCTACAATGTCCATTGAGGTAAGTTCCCAAGGGCGGGTTGTGGCTGTAAATTTTTGAAGTGGAACTTTCTTGTGGTGTGGGGATGTTTTTCGTTCGTTACAGGAGACGCAACTCGCAACATACTCTTCTACATCCTTTTTTAAACCTGGCCAATAAAATTGTGCCCTAATTCTTAATAATGTTTTCTTACACCCCGGGTGACCCGCTATGGCTAGATCGTGAAAATCTCCCAAAACTTTATTAACAAAAATTCGCGGCACTACTAACTTGTCGCCTTTGGTGTCCGGTTCCGCCCTATACAGAATTTCATCCCTGTCCAAAAAAAATTCGTCCGATTCCTCCGTATTTTCCCCTAATTTTGAAATTATTTCCTTGCAAAATTCGTCTTGACGTTGGGCCGCCTTAAGTAACGCCCTGTCCCACTCTACTTCCAAAAATTCTTCTGAAACTAACTTAACCTCTTTTCTGGCCTTAAAGGTTTGCGTGCAAATTAAAACTTCGACAGTTGTCCCAAAAAATACGAAATGTAACATATCCAAAACGTTATCCCAATTTAACTGGTCTAAACCACACCCAATTTTTGGTAAAGCCAAATATTTTTCCCCGTTCTCGTCGCACAACCTGCGCAATTCCTGGAGGGAATTCCATACGTTTTCATACGATGGTTTATCGGAATATTTATCTTTTGTGACCAGATAATAAATGCGCCGTTCTTTCGTTTTCAATACCGCGACTTCTCCCACTAATTTTCCTTGAGCCTGTAATAGTTCCCTACTCCCAAATTTTTCTGTAAATTTTGCCGCGATGCCTCTACTCATCTCAAAATCTGCCGAAACCGCGTGGGCCAATGCCCAATCGCCCGGAACCGTGAATAAGTCTCTCTCGTCAATATTAACATTCTTGGGCTTCGGTGTCACGTGTCGTTTCTTATAGTCCTGGAAATCGGCGTATGTCATGTTCACGTATGTGTCGTCGTTGTTGTACATTCGGCTGAGGGCGTCCGCGTTACCGTGTTGTCTTCCCGGTCTATGTATCACGTCAAAATCGTACTCAGACAAAGTTAACGCCCAGCGAGCTAATCTCGAATCTGGTTCCTTAAGGGTTAACATCCACCGTAGAGGACGGTGGTCGGTAATGATGGTAAATTTTCTCCCGTACAGGTAACATCTGAACGTTTTTACCCCGAACATTACACCCAACAGTTCTTTGTCAGTGGTGGAATAATTCTTCTGAGCTTTATTCATCTTTTTACTCGCGTACGCGATTGGTCTTTCGTAACCACCCCGTTTTTGACTTAAGATCGCCCCGACTCCCGTTCCAGAAGCGTCCGTAGACAAAATAAATG
This sequence comes from Cryptocephalus moraei, assembly GCA_946251905.1. Lineage (NCBI taxonomy): Eukaryota > Metazoa > Arthropoda > Insecta > Coleoptera > Chrysomelidae > Cryptocephalus > Cryptocephalus moraei. Next base: position 92,729 of record OX276453.1, read on the forward strand.
GTTCGTCAAAATCTGGGAAAATTAGTAATGAATCTGAAGTCAACGCGTTCTTTAATTTCTCGATTGATTCTAAAACTTCGTCAGTGATTTTAAATGGTACGTCCTTCTTTGTCAGTTCCGTCAATGGTGAAGTCAGTTCTGTCACATTTGGAATAAAACGTCGGTACCAATTTACAATACCCAAAAATGATCTTACCCCTCGGACGTTTTTCGGGATAGGAAATTTATGTATGGCCTCTATCTTTTCTGGATCTGGCAAAATCCCCTCCTGAGAAATATAATGCCCCAGATATTTAACCTTCTCCAATAAGAAATTACATTTTGCGGGTTTTAATTTGATGTTAGCACCCCTTAGCCTCTGAAATACTTGTTCTAAGCGTTTAATATGATCTGAAACCCCATCTGAGTTATATACCAAAATATCGTCAAGATAAACCATACATAAATCACCGGTCAGACCCGAAAGCGTGACATTCATGAATCGTTGAAAAGTGGCCGGCGCGTTAACTAACCCAAAGGGCATCTTCGTGTATTCAAAATGTCCGTGATATGTACTAAAACCTGTCAATGGTACCGATGTTTCCCCCATGTCAATCTGGTGATACGCCTCTGCGACGTCAATCACGGAAAATAACGCTTTATTCCCGGTTTTATAACCCTGCAACAGGTCTGCGATATTTGGGAGTGGATAATACTCTTTCTTCGTTACCGCGTTCAAGCCCCGGTAATCTATGCACATGCGCAATTTTTCCTCCCCGTTAGGCAATTTTTTCGAAACTAATACTACCGGCGCTGACCATGGGCTCGAGGACGGTCGGATCACTCCCGCCTCTAATAACCTATCAATTTCATTTTGTAAGATTTCCCGTTGTTTAAATGGAATTCGATAAGGGGCTTTACAAATGGGTTGCGCACCGGTTTCTAGAATAATGTCATGCTTAACCTGACTCGCGCTGGTAATTTTGTCGCCTTCTCCCAGAAATAAATCGGCGTAAGACCTCAACAACTTGTACACCTCTTTCCTTTCACTCCCTTTTAAATGACTTAGCTCAAAACCCTCATCTATCCATTTGTCAGAACTCGTATCAACCAAATTAATGCTAACGTCTTGAAATTGCGACCTTTGACCTTCCTCTTCCGCCTCCATGGCAGTCCCGATTTTCTGACCTTTTTGAATACGCAATTCACCCCCAGATACATTCACTATTCTAACAGGTATTTTCTCGCCATTTTCAACTATACTCCGCGCAATAAAAATTGAACCATTCTCGCTCTCATTCGATTCACACACAAGCCATTTTCCCTTCAGTGTTCCCTTTACCTTACCCGCGCATAACAATTCAGTTCGTGGTGGGACGGAAATCAACTCCGTACTTACAATGTCAGCCTCCTCCATTTCTTGTAGTTCATTGGGCAATTGCCTCCTTATCTCTTGTACTTCCGTCTCAATTTTTTCATTCGCACCTATTTGCTTCGCTCTTTCACTCTTTTGACTTTTCTTAGCCGGATTCACAACTTCTACCATTTTATTTTTCTCAGACTCTCTCCCCTCAGACATATCCCTGTAAAATTTGTCGACGTGCCTCAGCCATGCGCACCAATCATCCCTATTTCCACACTCATTCTTAGTGGCAATTAGAGGCAAAACCTCACCACGAATTATCAGCGCAGGGTTTAAACCATAACACACTTTCGCAGAATTTTCATGCAAAAAGTCTCGCCCCAACAAGGCGTGCGTAGAGCCCAAAATTTTATCATCGCATACTATCATACGAGCCGTCATGAGAGCGGAGGAGTCAGGGATATCCACTTCGAACTCCCCTACTCCATAAGTACAAAGTCTATGTCCTGTTATTCCCGTCAGTGAAAAATTTTCCGCAACCGTACACCGAATCTCTTCATCCGTAACTATACCTTTTTTTATTAACGAAACCGCCGCGCCCGTGTCCACGAGACAAATTCTATCTACTCCCCCTATACGCAACACCACGGAGTGAGGTATTTCCTCCCTATCTTCGCAGTAAATTTCCGGAATGACACAATTATTTTTATACCTAAATTCTATATCTTCTCGTTTTTCCTCGCTGGGTCGTTTTTCCGAAAAGCCTTCTAGCCGAGGAATTCTAGAAGGCTTGATTAGTTTAAATCGCTATTTTTCCTTTGTGCGCTCCCGGAATGCCTATCGGCCCTAAACATCCTCGAGTTTTCCCTATCGTCTTCCGCCTTTTCGTGAAACTCACGGGTTTCTCCACCTCTTTTATACTCCCTTGTTCTCTGCGTCGTTCCTTGATTTCTTAACTCCCCTGAATCCCTTCTACTCGCGTAATATTTTTGCCCGTTTTTTTCGCGTCTGGCCGTATCCACGGTATTTACCCGCGCATTTTCCCTAGCCGCATTTTCCCTATAATTATTTCGAGGCCGTTCGAGGCTTTCTTGCCTCGGCGGGGACCTCTTCCTAAAAAACCTATCCTGTTCCGGCGACGATTCGCCCTTAAAACCTCTCCCTTTGTCTGTTGCCCTATTTTTATATTCTTGTGCCCAGTGCCCTGGCTTGTCGCATTTAAAACAATTCCCTTTTTTCTGATTTCTTAGCTTAGCTTCTGGAACTAATCTGGTTTCCCCTGAACTTTTCCTACACTCCCTAGCAAAATGGCCGAAATTCCCACAGTTGTAACATTTCGACCCATTTCCAATGGTCGAGACGCGCGCCCCTGAATTCCTCCCTTGGGTTATACGCGAGGTCGTTTCCTGTAACGTCGCTATCTCCTCAGCCACTTCCAAGGTCAACTCCTTTTCCCTTAACAAAGTTACCCCTATTTTATCCATTATATCTTTGCGCAGCCCTACCTTAAATTGATTTAGAATTACTACCCTATTCATTCGGGTTAAGCCCTCCTTTTCTCCTGCTGTCGCACCCTTAAGTTCCTCCCTTAACGCGCGATTCCCTAAAGTTCGCAACCTTGTACTGAACGTCGCGACATCTTCGTCATACCTCTGATAGCACCGACTTAATTGTAGCAACCCTTCCCCTGGCAATGCTGAAGGCGCAAATCTACTTATTAATTTTTCTCTAAACGCTAAATAATCCAAATTTCGAAGTGACTCATCTGACGTTACGTAGTTCTGAGCCTCCCCGACGCACTTAAATTTTAAAAGTTTGAGGGTGTCTTCCTTCGACCACCCGTCCAATTCCGCCCTCTGTTCCAGTTTTTCTAAGTAACTTCTAGCATTTTTCCCATTAAACGGATCAAGGGTCGTCGCTATCATCCCCAACGAATACATCATGGGTAACCTAGCCAAGTTTTGCTGACTGCCCTCGGCCATTATGACCTTTTTATCTACTTTTACCTCGGGTTTATCTATTGTAATTTTGGGGCCTAATTCTTTGTTTTCAGCCTCCTCGTCCGAATGATATAACATGTCCCGTTTAACCGTGCAACCCTGATTTGTTTATCAAACAGCTAAACGCAACTTAAGACCAAATACTGATTTAATTAAATTGATAAAAAAAATGAATTAAAACCGTCCTTACAAATTAACTCCGCCTTCGTTACAACAGATGCCCCCACGACACGCCGCGAAGAACGAGATGAAAAATTTAATTGTATCTATTTCACTCTCGCAATTTAGCAGAATTCGCAGTTTGCTCTAAAGAAAGCTTATAAATTAAAATAAAATAGGAAAATCGTACTCATGGTAAAAAAAAAGAATCCACATATATAACCCAGAATATAAATAGAAAAAAAAAACAGGTCAAAATCATGCAAAGTAAGTGATTAGTACCACGATAATATGAGACGGTGTGTGGGTCTTCCGTCGTCGCTCCAGTGGCGCGCCCGCCGCTTTTCCACCAGACGTTCCAAAACTCTGTATCTGCGCAATTTATTGAATTTTAGGATTGACTCAAAAGTTACTCAACAGATTTATTGATACCAAATTCAAGACTCCAAATACCTGAACTAGTTTAAAATAACCCCAAGTTTCTTTCTATTTAAAAAAAAACTAAAGTAACGATTCCCTCAAGAGGACAATCCCATAGGGTGTAATATGGAGACAGACGGGGAGAGAATAATAAAAAATAGAAAAATTCAAAAAGACCTACCAAAAGGAACAAGTCAAAAATATTTTTTTTTAACGAGAGAAAACTACCCTTCTTTAATATTGCCAATCCCACCTGAAATGTTTTTAAGAAATCCCACCTGAAGACTTTTTAAGAGATCCCACCTTAATTCTTTTTAAGCGATCCCACCTGAAAACTTTTTAGGAAATCCCACCTGAATTCTTTTTTAAGCTATCCCACCGCTGCCACCAGAATGTAACGCCGCACCGTATTTCATACAGGGACGTACTAAGAAATGGTAGCGTCTGCCACCAGCCCAGAAATTATTTATTTAAAATGTCGCTCTGAACGGACGACACTGTTTTTGGCCCAGCGGAGACAAGGTTTCTGACCAACCTCTTCAGGAAACGCGAGCCCCAGGGCTTCGCAAATGCCTGTCGATTTCAGTGGGGATTCGGTAGCAAAATAATACCCAAGTGTTAAATTGGAATGAAATTAAAGTTTATATTGACTAGATAAAATTTACGACTATACAGTGAACAAAAATAAAAGGAATCAATTAAATGAAAGAACTTAAAATAACCAAGTAACAGATAACAAAATAACCGAATTCAAATTGACATAAAATTACGCATGCTACCCCTACAAGAATGCGTACAAGATATTTCCCCAACAATCAAAAATATAATAACCTCCACCCTATTTGGGAAAATCCTCTACCCTGTACCTAGATCAATATATGATTCTCTACTATTCTTACTTCCAAATCTCTAGTTCTTACTTGTGACTGAAACTAACCAAAATTACCAAACTGTGAACTGATCAAGGAATTTACGTAGTTGCGCGTTAGATTTCAGAGTTTAAACCTGGATACGCCTCTGTCCCGGGTCGTCGAAATTCGAACAGAACCCACACACACGAAACCCAGTCAAAGAGATAAGTATAAATACGAATCAACAAAAGAAGTGATCGCCTCGTCTGTCCTCCGTCTCTGGAAAATTAGTAAAAACCCGTAACTTATTCCCGACTCACCACCTTGGAGTTCTGCGCTGACTTCCACCCTAAGATTCGTCGCTTCGGCTCTGGTATGACACTCGGAAACGTGACTCTACACTCGATACGGCCAAATAGCAAAAAAATTTGGAATCAGCCCCAAAACTAATGATACGAAAAAATATCAACAAAACTAAAGTCAAATTTAAATAATTGATTTGACGTTAAAGCAAATTCCCACTGAATTCCTTTACTTTACTTTACACCCTCGGTACCAATAAGTACCAAAAACAAAACACTGACTCGAAAATCGCGCCCCCGACGCGTAGCAACCCCGTTGCTATGACCTCGTCTGAACACCTCTGTTCCCCGGACCGAAGTGAAGTTCTTCCGTCCTCAATGCGAGCTGTGTATTTTTCCAAGTCATCAATTTTCGCCCAGTTACGAATTGCAGCGGAATATTTATTTCGTCGCCCATGGCCTATAATAATGTCAAGAACCCTCAAAAACGAATTTTTCCAGAGCAAACCTCTCCCCTATGAAATCTGTGCTTTAGGTATCATTTCCCTGAACGCTCATTTGTGATTACGACGGGGTTTTCGTCTCTTTCGTCGCGTAAATTATTTGTAATTTCGGGCGTTTGACCTTTTGTTATAGTTTCAATTATAAAACATTTTTACGTTTCAAAACAAATTTCGTTATAGTTTCAATTGTTTAGTTTCGAAACCAATTCTACAGGGTGGAGCCTTTTCCCATTTCCCTAATCAATTTCTAAAATATCTCTTAAATAAATTAGTAACATCCCCCGGATGTTACAGTTAATTATACAAGAATATTTTGATAAGAAATCTCTACCGAGAATTGCATCACTTGGGATGGGAAAATTTGATGATACTACATAAAATCTATGATTTATTCTATGGTTACCTATCATAATATTTGTAAAGACAGTTCCTAATGGTGACACGACTCCGTCGGTTACCCCCTTGATAGTCGTGGAGCTCGGGTATAACCATTGATTTGGGTCTATTTTTTCCCGTTTAAAAATTGAAATGTCCGCACCCGTATCAATCATGAATGAACGAAAGTGTGCAATGATCTCTAGAGAATGGACTGTATGTGGATCTCTCTCTCGTAGCTCATGGGTGGCTGCGGAGATAAATCTTGTCTCCAGGTTGTAAGGCTGAAGACGTTCTTGTAGATGGAGATCAGGGCGTGTCGTGTTCTCCTTGAAGTTCTTGAAGTTCTCGTAGGTTGAGATCAGGGCTTGACGTGATCTCTTGAAGTTCTCGAAGTTCTTGTAGTTTGAGATCAGGGCTTGACGTGATCTCTTGAAGTTCTCGAAGTTCTTGTAGGTTCTTGTAGTTTGGAGAGAGGACGTTACGTACTCTCCGGGTTGAAGTTTTGTTAGGTTTTAGGTAGTCAGGTTAGGTGGCGTGAAGAAAGATCACACACACTGTCGTTAATGAGCATACTAGGGTATACTGGTTTATTACCAAAAATTCACAGGCTTTTATACATATTCAAATTACATTGGTTAAATGAGATGTTATTTGTTTTCTTACAATGACCTAGTGTCGCAGAAACTGACCTTAACTGGAGCGCTTGCTATCACGTTTTCATCAAACGCCTTTGTTATGCTGACTCGGTTAATTATTGTGATTCTGAACTTGACTTGTTGACGTTCGGTCGGCGTTGTTATTCTTGGTAATAAAATAAGACGTGCTTTTAGTTTAATTAGATATCCCAAAAACCTTGTTACCGAAGCAGCGTCAGTGATTATTATCTGTTTTGTAAAACAAAACGTGTTGAAAAGTTCCCAAAATTAGTTCACCTCAGCTACTCAGTTGTTTTAATAATTATTAGATGATTGTTAAACTATTTCCCTGACTAAGTTTGTACTAATTAATTTTGATTACTTAATTGCAAGTGGAAATTTCACCTAAGATGTTTTTAATAACAAGTTGCTCTAGTTCTATTTAATGGTTATTAATCCCTACTTGAAGATTATGTTCCCTAAATCCCCTATTAAATCCCTTCAACCCTACTTAGCTCTCTTTTATGTTGATCGTAGAGTCAACATCCTGCCGACTCCACGTTGGAGGTGAGGGTGGTCCGGGAATGGCTTAGTGGTCCGGGTCCTTGTCCCAGTTGTTTGCATGCGCAGCAGATGAAGTCCTCTTCGGAATCTGGACGGTTGCATGCTGCTGGATTTCTTCCTCGCTGGACGTGACGGGGCAAAGCCATCGTCTCGTTGATCGTGCTGGAACTATCTTGTCGAGGGGTAGGCTCGTAACTGGATTTTTCTTCTGCATCCTCTTGGTGTAGTCTTGTTGTGTCTGTTGTGTGCTGAGGAGCAACAGGCTTTGATTTATCTTGATTCCATTGTCGCAGTTGATTGTAGTAATCTTTCGACCTTGACTGTCGAAGTAATGAGATGAAGTATTCTGTCATCTGTGATTCCCACTCCTTTCTTCTGAGTTTCGTTAGTGCTGAGCTTGCAGTAATTCCCGAGTTGGCTGGCAAGTGTGCTTCTTGAACGGGTAACATGTGACTTTGGGTGAGACGTTCGTGTTGATCGATCTTCTCTTTATGTTCGCTTAAAGGGTTTAACTTTAAGCAATCTTCGATTTGAGGTAGGGGAGTCGTCGTTTCGTCATTGATTGCTGGCTCTAGGTGATGTTTTGTTGGTTCTTCTGCGGCCGCCAATGAACCGCCGTAGTGCGGTGCTGCGGGGAAAGGGCAGAGGCGTAACTTCTACCCAGTTCTTCCTTGAACTCATTTAGTTTCATCAATGGGTTGAGAGTCTCAGATGCCTTTTTGATGAGTTTGTTTTTCCATTGCTTCTCCTTAGTATTGTACTCGTCATTTGGTCGACGGTACAGCTGAGTCATGTCGTTTAATATGGCTGTGATTTTTCCACTTTCCTCTATTGGTCTGTTGTTTCTAGTGATTAGTTCATTTTGAAGTCTTGTGATGACTTCATTCTGCAGGATCAAGTTTTCTTTCAACTTGCGTATTTCGACATTTTGAATTTTCAATTGCTTATCGAGGGAGCTTCTCCGCTCCTCGACTTGCGCCTCCAACAGTTCGAGCCGATCACAGTAGTCCGGTAACCTCACCTCGTTCCACCTCTGGATCGCCTTGTCCTGCCCCTGGAGTACTTGATTGCGTTTTTGGAGCGCCTTGTTCTCCTTTTGAAACTTGCCTCTCGGTTCGTGTGGCTCGACCCTTTGTCGGATTGTGTTCCTTTGAGTCGTCTTCTTGTGGGCCTTTTCATTTTTGGCCCTCACCTTGTCCTCGTCTGGCCTTTTCACTCCCAGGGTTGACTTACTGCTTTGATGAGTGCTGTCTGTGGTGAATCTCGTGAGTGCAGTCATGCTCACGATATTCATTGTTGCCTCTTCTTTGGGCCCATTCCTCTGTCTTGTGTTCCTTGTGGTATTTTGTTTTTCTTCGTGCAGCAATGTGTGATGGTTTTGTCCACACATTCTGCATTGTGATTGGCTGTAACAATTATCCTTGTTGCTATGGTTTAAACAATTCCAACATAGCTGTTTCTCTTTAACTGCCTGTTTCCTTTTTCCTACATCCAGCTTCCGGAATGTCTCGCATTGATGAATGGTGTGATCCTGTTGTTGGCAGAATTTGCAGGATAACCATCTTGGGGAGTCCGTTGTCAATGGTTCTAGTGTACTGTGCTGGTATTGTGTTGTCTCCAGGGATTGAATTCTCCTATCCAGGAACTCCATCATCGATTCAAATGCTGGAATTTCCTTTGATCGCTCCAGCGATTGTTCAAACAATCTGTTCGTTTCTGGGTCCCATTTTCGGCTGACAATACGGCCTAAAAATGGTCCCCAGTCATCTGTGCTTACGTTCAAGTTGTTCAAACTCCTCAACCGTTGCATAGATTCGTTCTGAATCGGCGAAAAATCCAGTATTTTGTCGAGCAGTTTATTCACGGTCAGTCGTGTGTTATGGTATCGGCTTTTCAAGGTTTCCCATGCGTCGGCATAATTCGCTTCCGTTGTTTGGAAATGTTGAACTGTCCGACTCGCTTCTCCTCTAAGATGAGCCTTTAGCAACGAACATTAACATAGACAAGAAGGGTCACTCTAAGCTCCTCCCCTCGTTATGCCTATCTCGCTCGAATATCGGATGCTACCGTATAAAGAGCACGGTAAGTCTCCTACGTGCGATATGCATATACAGGTTGTCAGTCGTAGGGATATGTAAAGAAATATACCAGTTGTCCTTTTGAGTGAGCGAATTTTCCTTTAAAAATAAAATAAACATTTGCGCACTTAGTGTTTTGTGTTGGTTCTGCATTAAAATGCCACGAATCTGTTGTGTGGATGGATGTTATACTCAAGAAGGGGCACAAATATCACTATTTCATTGCCCAAAAGACGAAAGCAGGTACGTCAAGTATTTGGAATGATAAATTTGATTTAAAATGTAAATATTATACTATTATATTATAACTAATAATAACAAAAAGTGGTGTTATCTTTTGATTTTAATGTGACCTTTTTGTGCATATGACGATCTACGGTATTCGTGATAATGTTGTTAATGTATAATGTTTTTAGATGTCAACGTTGGAAGCAGGCCTTGGGATTTGTTAATAGTCATAGGTATGCCAATAGGACTCCTGAACAACTTAAGAAATTAACAGTATGCGAATTACATTTTCCTGAAGGTAGTTTTATACAAAAAAATGTAAGAAAGCATCTGCTTTATAACGCTGTTCCGTCACTGAATTTGCTGAAAAATAGTAAGTATAAAGCATTTGGTGAATGGTAAAACTTTGTTAGGGCACATTAGTGTTTAAAATATAGTTATAACTTAATATTTCAGGTGAGGCTACCACACCAAAAGATGTTGCGATACAAACAAATATTGAAGAAGTATCACCCAATAATATAGAAGGTAATTTTTGTTATTGTTTTGTATTTTATATTACAGGATGTTTCATAAGTCAGGGCGAAAAATAGGCAATGCTAAGGTGGATAAGTATACCACTTAGGGCCGGTTTTACAAGAGAGATTTATACTAGGTATAGTTATTCTGGGAATAAAGTTATACCAGAATTTATACCTAGAATAATAATAGTTGGTTTTACGATGCTTTTTTACACCGGTATAGCAATTCTTACTCCAATAATTGCTATACCGGTGTAAAAAAAGCATCGTAAAACCAACTAGTTTTAAACTAGGTATAAATTCTGGTATAACTTTATTCCCAGAATAACTATACCTAGTATAAATCTCTCTTGTAAAACAGGCCCTTAATCAAGTGTCATGGGCCTAGGTTATAAAACTTCTATCCTTTGTATATTTGTAAGACAGTAATTAGAATTCACATTTTAGATAATATAAACATGCAAGATGTTTTTGTTCAAACAGATGCTGAAAATGGTATGTATGTTTAGGTAGGGTATAAAATCAGTTGCATATACTAATACTGAAAATACTTAATCCGTTACAGAATCCTGCGCCGATGCTTCTGTCCAAGCTTGTACGTATTCAAGAGGTATGTTTGTATATAATATGCAAGTTTAACCATAATTTCTGCAATTTCTGCGGTTTATTTGTGTCAATATGTTAATAATTTTTTTACAGATAAATATACACAAACATCGGCATTCCTTTCAGCAAATAGCCCAAGAAAAAATATTTTAAAAAGGAAATTGAAAATGCTTGAAAAGGATATGGCGTCGCCAGCAAAGTGCTCAAAGCAGCTTGAAACAGGCATAACTTTGGAAGATGTCCATAGATATTTGGAAGAAAATTATCCAAAACAGTCTTCTACATTATTGAAAAACCAATTAAACCTACTAAATAAATCAGCTAAGGGATGTAGGTACACAGACGAATTGAAACAATTTGCATTAAGTGTATATTTTCTAGGGTCTAAGGCATACAAGCAAATTTCCACAATGTATAGGTTGCCATCAAAGAGTACTTTAAACCGTTTTACAAGAAAATGGGTAATAAATCCCGGTTTCAATGATTTTATTTTCCGTTTGCTGGAACTTCGAGCTAAAATAATGAATGAAAAAGAACGAGACTGTATTATTTGCTTGGATGAAGTTAGTTTAAAATCTCATTTTTTTTATGACATAACCCGTGACAAGATAATAGGTTTTCAGGAAGGAAATAATACAGATAGCTCCAAAGTAGCAACCTCTGCATTAGTTGTTATGGCACGAGGTATTGCTAGCAGTTGGAAGCAACCTATAGCCTATTTTTTTTATAATTCAACAGCTCCTTCTGAAGATATAAAAGATGTCTTATTTGAAAGTGTTAAAAAACTAAACCAAGTGGGTTTTAACGTTATGGCTGTAGTGTCAGATCAAGGTTCTAATTTTAGAAAATTGGTAAACAAACTACTCAATTTAACACCCACCCGTACTTATTTTTTTGTAGATAATATTAAACTTTTCTACTTCTACGATGTGCCTCATCTTTTAAAATCGACAAGGAACAATTTTTTTTCGTATAACTTTCGTTTGTCAGGTGGCCTCATAAAAAAAAGTTATTTAGACATTTTTTATGATCACGACAAAAAAAAAATGAGTCGACTTTGTCCTAAACTTACTGATGAGCATATGTTTCCTAATAGCTTTCAAAAAATGAAGGTAAAATATGCTTCACAAGTCTTTAGTCACTCTCTTTCAGCTGCCCTACATACCTATATAGATTTCAAGGTTTTACCATCAGAAGCAACGCTAACTGCAAAATTCCTACAAACAATAAATGATTTGTTTGATTTGTTAAACTCGTCCCATTTAAATAACTTTAACGCATTTATGGGTACAGAAAAACAGTTGCAATTTTTGGAAGAAATAAAATGTTTGTTGAATGACTTACAGGTCATTAAATTAGTACAGGTAAAACAGAATGATGGAAAGGTAACATACGTGGAAAAATGTATAAACAATACTATGCACTTTATAAATGGCTGGAAAATTACTATTACCTCTGCTCTGTCTTTATGGGAAACCTTAAAATGCAGGAATTATTCATTTCTTTTAACAAGAAACCTTAATCAGGATTGCATTGAAAATTTTTTTGGTCTGGTAAGAAATTGTTGCGGAAACTCGAGAAATCCAACCCCAATTCAATTTTGTAGGGCATTCAAGAAATTATTTTCTCTAAAATATTTTAATGAGGTTGAAGGTGCCAATTGTATTAATGATATTAATACAGTTTTGCTCAATGTAACTCCTGATATGCTAGAGGAATATAAAAATATTGATGTACCTATATTGGCAAATAATAGCTCTTTAAAAGTTTTCACATGCGACTATAGAAATCTTTCAAGTACGGATGGCAATGCTCTAGTTTACATTTCTGGCTATCTATTAAGGAAATGTTTGTTGCAACACTCTTGTAGTGCTTGCACAAAGTATAATGATGAAAAGACATTACCAAAAGAAGCGGCTGTATTTTTAGTGCATAAAGCATATTCGACTTCTAAAAACTATGGAGGTCTGAATGTACCTCCTAGTAATATTGTAGAATATGTTAAACAACTAGATATAATCTTTGTTGAAAATTTTAATAAAATTAGTTGTCACGAGAACGTTGGAGCGACCCTTAGAAAATTATATGAAAATTTACTATTTACACATCCTTGTAAAGAGTTTCCTCATAAATATTTTTTAAACCTATATATTAGGCTGCGGATCTATTTTACAATTAAATTTGCGAACCGGGATATAAAAAATAGATATTCTTCGAAACAATCGATGAAACCTAACATAAAATTGAATATCTTAAAACATCTTTGATAACCTGCAGGTATATTTTATTTCACATTTACTTAAATACATTTTTTTTAATTGAGTTGTTAACGGGCTACTCAGTATGAAAGACTTTCAAAATTCATAGATTTTAATTCATTTGGTTAAACGCCTTTGGTTTTTAATGGTTCGTGTATCAATCTTCACAATTTTCGAATCGCGATAATTATTTTTCCCAGTACCCGTATTTTACTGTTAGGTAAGTTGGTACTCTTTGATGGCCTCGGATTTGAAACAACCTGTATACATTTTAAATTAGAATACCTATTTAAGTTGGCATTTGCAAACATTTTATTGTTAATTTTTATACCTACTAGTCCCATCTGTAGCTTACTACATTATTACTTTTTGATGTAACTTTCATTTTTCCCTTCATTTTTGCTAGGTACCAGTTCTTTTCATAATTATGTTTAAGCAACCTGTATACATTTTAAATTAGAACACCTATTTAAGTTGGCATTTGCAAACATTTTATTGTTAATTTTTATACCTACTAGTCTCATCTGTAGCTTACTACATTATTACTTTTTGATGTAACTTTCATTTTCCCTTCATTTTTGCTAGGTACCAGTTCTTTTTATGATTATGTTTAGATTCACCAATTAAATATCCTGACGATATTCCCTTTTTTATTTTAATTCCCACTAAGCGGAATAAGTTAGAATAACAATTATTGCTAGATGTTTTTAAATCACCCTGGTAAGTGAACGTTTATTCGTTTTAATCTCTAGCGGTTTGCATGAACCTCGTATAACCACGAACACGTGTGCGCCTCCAGGAATTTGTCGAAATCGTCGGCGCGCTTCTGTAAGCTGGACATGAAAGTTCCGACGGAGAGTGACCCTTCTTGTCTATGTTAATGTTCGTTGCCTTTAGATAGCTTATTTTTTGAATATCGGATAAAGTTTCGTTTTCGTTGATCATTGTGTTAAATATTTCGTAAAAATTTAACCATTTGTCGTATCCTCCGTCGAACGTCGGCAGCTGGATCTGAGGCAGTTTTATTCCTGTCTGCGGTGTATTTATTACGCCGGGAGTTTCTCGTATTTTTAACTGGTGTAACGTATCATCTACCTGTTGCTCAAGCTCTGCATCTTCTTCATCTTCAATGTTTTCGTTTTCGGGTTCTTCATTATGGATGATTATCTCGTCGTGAAGTTCTTGAACAATCTCCCATGCCTTGGATATTTTTTGATGATGATAACCGTACGAGCATCTCGGTGTTGCTTTTGCCAATTCGTCGTTTGCTTGTCTAAGTAATTTTCTCAGATAGGTTGTTTTTACCTTTAGCTTGGCCTGTCGGAGTTGTTGCTCTGTGTGTTGCTTGGGTGCCTTCCCTTGCGATGTCGACTCTTGTAGTTGTAACTCAAAAACTTGTTTCTTCGGTGTTTTATACTCTTCGTGTGACGTTAGATACATTCGACATGTCTTGTAGTTATCCTCTATCTTCTTGAAATATTGTGATTTTACATAACTGCGGTGGTCGCCACACCCCAGTTCGTGGAATAATTCGTTGTTCTGTTGGGCTTTCTCCCATAACGTCTCTAGATGATCCACTTTTTTCTGTAGGTATTCCTTGGTTTTTCTCGACGTACCGTCTTTCTTGCAGTTATTGTGTAGTTGCACGATTTCTTGAGATATTTTTTCTTGTTCCCGAACCAGTTCCTCTGCTCGCTCCATCTTGTTGGTTCTAAGATCCTTGGCTCGGCTTCCCGCTTCTCAGGAGTTTCCTTGGTTTTCCCGACTTCCCGCTTTGTGTTGGCGTCGAAGTTCTAGAAGTTGTGTGGTTGCAGTCACCGGCGGTTCTTCCTCCCGGCTACAGTGACTCGACGTCCTGGTACAGTGGCTGTGACTTACTCAGGAGCTTTCTTGGTTTTCTGGACTTCTCGCTTTGTGTTGGCGTCGAAGTTCTAGAAGTTGTGTGGTTGTAGTCACCGGCGGTTCTTCCTCCCGGCTACAGTGACTCGACGTCCTGGTACAGTGGCTGTGACTTACTCAGGAGCTTTCTTGGTTTCTTGACTTCCCGCTCTGTGTTGGCGTAGAAGTTCTTGAAGTTGTGTGGTTTGGTGTCCTACTGAAGTTTCTGTGACTTACTCAGGAGCTTTATTGGTTTCTTGACTTCCCGCTTTGTGTTGGCGTAGAAGTTCTTGAAGATTGTAGATTTGGTGTCCTACTGAAGTTTCTGTGACTTACTCAGGAGCTTTATTGGTTTCTTGACTTCCCGCTGTGTGTTGGCGTCGAAGTTCTTGAAGAATGTTGTTTGTAGTTACCGGCGGTTCTTCCCGGCTGCAGTGACTTGATTTGCCCGTCGTCTCGGACTTGTAGAATTGTCGGTTTGGTTTCCTGCTGAAGTATCTGTGACTTACTCAGGAGTTGTAGAACTTCTCTTCTGTTGGCGCTGGTTACTTTCCTCGAAGGACCATGACCGAAAGTGTGAACTGGTCCGTCTTGTCGAACTTGTAGTATTCGTTGTCCTGGTGAAGTTGCTTTTGACTTACTCAGGAGCTTTCTTGGGTCGCTGGACTCGAAGGGCTCGAAGGACCATGAACGAAAGTGTGCACTGGTCCGTCTTGTCGTATTTGTCGTATTTGTAGTTTTGGTGTCCTGGTAAAGTTGCTTTTGACTTACTCAGGAGCTTTCTTGGGTCGCTGGACTCGAAGGGCTCGAAGGACCATGAACGAAGTGTGAACTGGTCCGTCTTGTCGAACTTGTAGTATTTGTAGTTTCGGTGTCCCAGTGAAGTTGCTTTTGACTTACTCAGGACTCTTCTTGGGTCGCTGGACTCGAAGGGCTCGAAGGACCATGAACGAAAGTGTGCAATGATCTCTAGAGAATGGACTGTATGTGGATCTCTCTCTCGTAGCTCATGGGTGGCTGCGGAGATAAATCTTGTCTCCAGGTTGTAAGGCTGAAGACGTTCTTGTAGATGGAGATCAGGGCGTGTCGTGTTCTCGTTGAAGTTCTTGAAGTTCTCGTAGGTTGAGATCAGGGCTTGACGTGATCTCTTGAAGTTCTCGAAGTTCTTGTAGTTTGAGATCAGGGCTTGACGTGATCTCTTGAAGTTCTCGAAGTTCTTGTAGGTTCTTGTAGTTTGGAGAGAGGACGTTACGTACTCTCCGGGTTGAAGATTTGTTAGGTTTTAGGTAGTCAGGTTAGGTGGCGTGAAGAAAGATCACACACACTGTCGTTAATGAGCATACTAGGGTATACTGGTTTATTACCAAAAATTCACAGGCTTTTATACATATTCAAATTACATTGGTTAAATGAGATGTTATTTGTTTTCTTACAATGACCTAGTGTCGCAGAAACTGACCTTAACTGGAGCGCTTGCTATCACGTTTTCATCAAACGCCTTTGTTATGCTGACTCGGTTAATTATTGTGATTCTGAACTTGACTTGTTGACGTTCGGTCGGCGTTGTTATTCTTGGTAATAAAATAAGACGTGCTTTTAGTTTAATTAGATATCCCAAAAACCTTGTTACCGAAGCAGCGTCAGTGATTATTATCTGTTTTGTAAAACAAAACGTGTTGAAAAGTTCCCAAAATTAGTTCATCTCAGCTACTCAGTTGTTTTAATAATTATTAGATGATTGTTAAACTATTTCCCTGACTAAGTTTGTACTAATTAATTTTGATTACTTAATTGCAAGTGGAAATTTCACCTAAGATGTTTTTAATAACAAGTTGCTCTAGTTCTATTTAATGGTTATTAATCCCTACTTGAAGATTATGTTCCCTAAATCCCCTATTAAATCCCTTCAACCCTACTTAGCTCTCTTTTATGTTGATCGTAGAGTCAACAATGAAGGTACAGATTGAGTCTGTCATTTCCGTTGGACATGATATAATATTTGTGTAGGATAAATCTAGAATGGCTATATTTATTGGAATTGTTGGCCGGCCTCCCTCAATCGGCACGTTTGGGGAGGCTGGTCGTTTCCCTGGTCTTCCTCCGCTCGGAGGTGTCTTACAGCTCCCGGTCTGCTTGAATGATTGCCTCTATTGAAATTTCCGCGATTTCGCGTGTTGGAGGACTCGTACGCGTGATTATTAGATTGGTTATTGTATTGATAATTATTTTGATAATTGTTTCTATGGTAATAACCCCGGTTATAATTTGATGCGCGGAATCTCATGTTGCGGCCTCGCGTTTGTCTACCTCTGCCGTTACCTCGTCCGTTGTTAAAGTTGTTACGTTGGGTCGCATATCCGTTGTTTCGTGTAAACAATACTCTCTTCGTCGAGTTAGAATTGCTTACACTTACAAATTTTTCCACAGCCTCCTGAATGGTTGTGAAATTACTTGCTTGAACGCATAAACTGGCTTGTGGTGAATTTGAATTTTTCGCTAATGCCTTGATGGTTCGAGTAGTCGCGAATTTCGTAGCTGTTGCGCTAGGCACACCCTCTGAGATATACGCTCTTTTGAGGTCGTTGGCGAGTACCTCTACTTCCGCGGCGAAAGTCGAAGCGTCTTTATGGTTCTGACGACAATTTGCAATTTTATCCTCCAGCATTAGAGAGGTGTCTCCTTTAATGCCTTCTTGGAGGGCGGTTATGTTAGTCGTTAATGAATTTTCATTGGAGATTAAATCGCGAGCCTTGCCCGTTAAACGAGTTTTAACGAACGCAACGGCGTTAGCGACATGATCGGCTGCATTTGTGTTTAGCAGATTTAACGCGTCTACGAAAGATTGCAATTTGTCCAGGTTCCCGTTGTACTCTTGCCGAACGATTTTACTCGCTAAATTAAAAAACTCAACCGCTTGACTTAGGCATTTTGGCGGCTGATAACTCGTCCTCCGCTGTTATGAAATCGGCGTTGATTTTATTGGGATCAATTATTTGTAATTTACTAGGTACTTTGTATGGTACATTTAAAGCTTGAAATGCGCGCGCAACTTTGTCTCTAATTACTGAGAATGAATCTTTCGCGGCAGATTTGTGTTCTTCAGTAAAGTCTTGCCAATGTTCAGTGATTAAGTGTACGGTTTTATTGAATAGCGTAATTAAATTATCACGGATATCGTTTCTAATCGAGTCTGTTTTAGGTACTTCGCGTTTTATAGCGCGTTTTGCCTGTTGTACCGTTTGATCCCTGAGATTCAATAACGCGTAATTTACTTGGTCCCAGTGTACCATTTAACTAATTAATCTAATTTTTTTTCTCCCTTATAAATATTAATAAGTTGTAATCATGTATCTAATTATAGTTTTAAGTATTTTTTTTGTAATTCATTGTAAATGTTGATTAGTGAGTTGGTTAATTAATTTATATATATATGTTAGCATTAGCTGTCAATTTGGGGTTTCTACCCCTAATTAAACCCAGGAAAGCGTAATATTACTTTTAATGACACGACTCTCTTCAATACATGACATTGAGTCAGTAACGACTTGCACTGTTGTAAGCTGCTCCTGCTCCATCATTTCCTCGGTCATGCGTACTAGCTCACCAATGGCATCGCGACTTATGTACGATGTACGAGGGGTGTTGACATATTACGCTAACACGGCCATCCTGCACTTGGAGCGTCCCTGCGACACTTCTCATCTTCATACTCTGTAACTTTAAAACACAACGCAGCAGCTACTAGTATAAAGACTGATTCAGTGTTTATCAACTTTATTATCAATCAATGATTTTCTCAAATTACTCTCTCTCTTTTTTTTACACTAGTGGAGTTGCCACTATTTTTGGACTAGTGGGGATGCCACTATTCTTACTCATAACAATAATTAATCGCTCTTTTTGCCACTCTTTTTGGACTAGTGGGGATGCCACTATCCTTCCTCATAACAAAAGTGGGGTTTCACCATTTAGGACTAGTGGGATTGCCACTATCCTTACGCACTACTCTAGTGGGGTTGCCACTATTTAGGACTAGTGGGGTTGCCACTATCCTTACGCACTACTCTAGTGGGGTTGCCACTATTTAGGACTAGTGGGGTTGCCACTATCCTTACGCACAACTCTAGTGGGGTTGCCACCATTTAGGACTAGTGGGGTTGCCACTATCCATCTTAACACATTTCTTTTTACAAAGAAAAACAGGTAGTTTTGCTAGAACGTACCTTTATTTTATGCCGTTGCCTCCTCTGTAGGCCAAGGCCTCAGCTGTTCGTGTGCAGCTACTGTAGTTCTCTTCCCCTTGCTTGAAAGCAGATACCTCTCGTTGGGCAAAACCTTGCGAACTGTATATGGTCCCTTGAATTTGCACAAGTACTATCGGCCTAGCATAATCCGAAAAGCTTTCGCGTATTATGCCATCCTCCAAAAGTTTGCTGACAACAGTTTTTTTCAAGTTTTCTTTCTTCAAAGGGCAATCGTCGAGAACCGACACTGGTGAGTCTTTTAATTTTATCGTCATTTTGCCGGTGGTAATATGATCCGGTGTTTTGTTTTGGTATTCGGATAATAACCGTTCCTACCGACTGTCTCAATTCGCTGTCAAGGTCGGGTTGAGTAATGTTTATTTTCATGTTAACTGAATTTCTGATGACTAGGACTTTTGGGATATTGTGCGGGGCATGATACAATTCAAGTCCTTCATTACTTTTCTCAACACGCAAGCAAGGTCGACTTATAACGTCCCATCCAATAATAACATCGATTCCACTTGGGCTGGGATGAGCTGCGACAATTGCCCTGCTGGTGAACACGACGACTACACTACAGTCGAGGCAAACTCCTTTGAAGGTCTTATCAGCCGTACTTCTGGTAGGACGCTGATCTCTCGTCTCGAACGACGTTTCAACCTTCGTTTCGCTGATTCTGCAACTTGTGGCATTCTCGACGAACTTATCCGACGCGCATCAAATTCGCCGTTGATCCTTCGAAGTTTTTGATGTCCGTACTCGCATAACGTATCACAATCACTGCTTCGCATGGTTGCTGCGAGGTAAGAACGAACACCTGGTGTTTCTCGTTCATAAGATATCGCTTACACTAAGCTCTTGCTTCAGCTTGGATGCGTCATCAAGCCATTCTTTTCGGGAGTAGGCGCTCTTATCGGGATCATAACTCGCCAGCTTGAAGTGTGAATGCGCATGTTCCGCCACATGCGTGTTGGAGTTGTCCGTTCCCGATGTACTGGGCGGGCGTTGGCACTGGTGAGGTAGCCATCTTGGTTTGCAACTCAGCAAGTTGTTGCTGTTGCGTCGCCACTAAGTTGATAAGCGTCTATTGCCTTAGAAGCCTGGGGAACATCTTCTTCAGAATCCGTGTCCACACCATACTCAGATAATCCAGCACCGTGTCGCGACGAGAACTGTTCTTTTCCGCCATCTTCACTTTTATTGTCTGGTCTGGTTTCTTATTGTTTATAACCACTGTCACGACACGAGGAACAATTCAGGGAACAATCCCACTTCTGATGTTAGCATTAGCTGTCAATTTGGGGTTTCTACCCCTAATTAAACCCAGGAAAGCGTAATATTACTTTTAATGACACGACTCTCTTCAATACATGACATTGAGTCAGTAACGACTTGCACTGTTGTAAGCTGCTCCTGCTCCATCATTTCCTCGGTCATGCGTACTAGCTCACCAATGGCATCGCGACTTATGTACGATGTACGAGGGGTGTTGACATATTACGCTAACATATATATATATATATATATATATATATATATATATATATATATATATATATATTTACGGATATGCTTAAATTATAGTCGATTTGCGCAGTCAGCATGTAAACGATGGTAAACGAAAGAGACTCACCTTAATCCATCTACACTGTTTTCCACTCTAGCTGTGTTGCTGCGTTGTATCTATCATTGTCCTAGTCCGTGTTGACGGAGGGTGTTGTCCTCATGCGAGCAATGTCGACGTTCACAAGGTCCCGGCTGGCGGCAATTTCCCGGCGAATTTTCCTCTCTAGTCGCTTCTTTCCTCTGCTGTAACAGTAGTAGGCTGCTGCTAGGGCCAACGCCACAACAACCACTATTTCCCCGATTTGCTTGCTGGACAGTCCTGTTGCTAGTTGTGGGGCGTTCCTTTGTCCACCGCTGTTCCCAGCTTGGGCGATAATGACTTCCTCTTTGGATTGGCTGCTACCCATGTCCTCGTCCTTGTGGTCCTTGTTATTGTAGCAGCTCGCATTCCGACATCCCGTCCATACGACACTTGCGCTGTTTCATTTTTCCACTTCTATGGTCCGCTTCGCAGGATCGCCATGTAATGTGGGTGGATAGGTACGTCGGGTGATCAAAATGAGTACACGAAACCGATGGTGTTTGAATACTCTATTTACCTGACGACATGAATTTAACAGTTCTCACAAGTGTCTAAATAGTTGGAAGTCGAATCAGGTAGATAATACCGTACAGTTCGGCTTCCCAAAAGTAATTTATGCTCTATTCCCTACTCTATCGAATATCGACCTCAAGTCTTAACGTTGTGTCAATTATGCGAAAATCAACGTCATTCGTTTCCGTCGGTGAGGTTATTACGCCGACGAATAATGATCCGTCATCGATAATTCGATTAGGTAGTTTCGCAATGGATATACTCGGTTTGCAACGATTGTAATATTACTCAAAGTATAATATCATGACTTCCGTTCTTGAAGAGTTCATTACCCGATATTAGAAGCTTGCATAATTAATGAGTTATTTACTTAATACTTCGTACCATCCCTTACAGTAACCTGAAGAATCCCACAGGACGTTTAGCTCTTTGGACAGTTCGTATGCAACAATTCGACTTTAAGATCATTCATCGGAAAGGGAAAGAACATGTAGTTCCCGATACTTTATCCCGGTCAGTACCCGTCGTCGATCTTATCAATGTGAAGTTTAATCATACTACCGATCCTTGGTTCAATAAGATGCTTAGTCGTGTTTCTACCACTCCGGAGCGTTATCCTAGCTCCGGAATTGTATAAGCATTTAAAAATGCGTTATCCCGAATTGATGACTCCTGAAGATTGTTGGCGGGAAGTGGTACCTAAGGATCATCGACCAGCTTTGATCAAGAATACTCATGAGCAGTTGCTTCATCTAGGCACTTTCAAAGCATTCCGTTAGCTGACCCAGAAGTACTATTGGCCCAAGATGTATGCTGATGTAGCTAAGTTTGTTCGACGTTGTTCCACTTGTATTTCCATTAAACCCGAACAAAAGAAGCCGGCTAGATTAATGTTGAGTTCTCAAGTTGCAATATCCAAACCATTCGAGTTGTTGTGTGCTGATATTATAGGTCCTTTACCCCGTAGCACTTCTGGACATGCTTATATATTAGTGGTAGTAGACTGTTTTAGTAAATTCCCATTGTTATTCCCATTGCGTTCCGCCAAGGCGACAGGTATTGCTAAGATAATCGAGGATCATGTGATCTCTGTGTTTGGTTGTCCGAAGACTTTTATTGTCGATAATGGTGTTCAGTTTCGGTCTAAGGAGTTTCAGAACTTGATGTCCAAATATAACATCAGTATTAAATATACCCCCCATTACCACCCTCAAACAAATCCAACGGAGCGAGTAAACAAAGTGGTTAAGACATTAATCATGTCTTATGTTGGTGACAATCATAAAACTTGGGATACGAAATTGTCTCAGGCTGGTAGTGCGATTCGATCTATGGTGCATGGAGTCACCGGTTTCACTCCTAACCTCATTGTTGTTGGACGAGAGTTGTGTACCCGTAATAAGTTGCCAGAGGATCTCCTGAGGGATAATCCTATTTCGTTTGACCGAACTTGCAATTTAGAGTCTCGGACGGATGGTTCGTCAAAACTTTTGCTTGAAGTCCGTTCCAAGTTAGCTAAAGCATATGAAGCTAACAAAAAGGTCTACGATCTTAGACGTAGGGATGTGCAGTTGTATCCAAATCAATTAGTCTAGCGAAAGAATTATGTCCTATCCGATGCGGCTAAATATTTCTCAGCCAAGCTAGCCCCTAAGTTCCTTCCTAAGCACCATTCCTTGTTTCTAAACGTCTCTCCCCATGGACTTATGAGTTTAGGGATAAATCAGGGAAAAGTGCAGTTACATGGCACATCAAAGACCTAAAAGCCCATCCTCCTGAAGATGGCGTGTAGATGGAGATGGCAGGACTGTTGTAGCGAAACGTCGTTAAGGTTTTCGTTTTGGAGTTATGATTTGGATAATGATTTGGATACGACGAATGAGCGGGTTTCGGCTAATTTTACCATATTTAGAGTTTAGTTGAGTTGATTTTTTTTATAGGGTGATATCCCTTGGTTGGTTTTGGAGGTGAGTTAGGCCTTGTTAGGTCATTAGCTAGTGTCTGTGGGCATAAGGGTAGGAAATTAGGTGTTTTTTCCCCATTTTAGAGTTATCTCGCTTGGCGAGGATTTAGGAATGAGTTGTGTTCTCTGTCGTAATGTTTCCACTTGCCTAGTGTAATAATGGCTTTGGGAAACGTCTTGGTGTGCAAGGAATAACACGAAGAGATCAACACTCATGCCGTTCTTGTGTGGGAGGCGAAGTAATGGTGTACTTTCGGCCTCTGGAGTTTGTGGCGTTGTTGTGGGGGACTAATTATCCGAAATATCATACCGGAATGCGACAGAGTTATTTCCATCTACTCGTGAGTGTGGTAAAGTTAGAGAAGACTTATTAAGGGAGGCTTTTACTAGTTGTGTTCGCTGAGCGGATGACGGCGGTAGAATATCTCCGTAGGGCTGTTGGGAGTCCTGGCGGTAAAACTCCGACCTAAATTTCACCCCCAACAATTTTCAGGCTTTCATGTGGGTTTGTGAGATCAGATATCACCGGTGTCATTTAATACCGGGAGGGGTATTAGCCCGCGGAGTAGTTGTTTCCGGTGGTAGCTGTGTTTCAGAAACTTCATTTGGAGTCAGTCGTTTCATTTTCGTTTCTTCACTGGTGCTTCCCTTAGTCAGTCTTCAAAGGTGGTTCGAGGAAGTTTGATAGGATTCCCTTCGAGCCTCGAGTATGTGTGGGGGTAGAGGGTTAATTGTTTTTTTTCCTTGGTCTAGCCGTACCATTTTCCCAACCGGGCATGATACCCCGGTATAATCGGTGTGTAGTTTTCTGAAACCCTCTTAGGGCAGAAGCCCGTTAGTTCATTTATTTAGGATGGAGTTTCTCCATCGATCGATCACCTCGTGTGATCGATCTTCGCGTTTGGGTGCAAGGAGTCTTGGGGTGAGCCGTGTGCGGACATCGTCGCGACGGGTGCCGTAAGGCAAGCGCGATTGACCTGGGAGTGCGTCGGGGGGTGAGGTTTGGATGCCAGCCACTGGTGAAAGCCAGGAGCAGTTCCTTCCTCTTGGGAGGGGGTTGCTAGCCTGAGGGTTGTGCCCGGCACGAGGGTCCACTACTGCGTCCTTTTGAGTCATCGCGTAGGCTCGCGCGCGGGATTTGCCCGCAGGGATCACCACCGAGCGGTCTCCTGCTTTATCCCTTTTTGGGCGGACTTAGCGTGGGGGCTAAGTGCCGCATTTCAGTAGTTTTAAGGTAGGTGTCGTTGGTTCTGACCCAGCGCACCACAGTTATTGTGGGAAACTGGTAAAAATTCGTAGTCTTCTTATTGTTTTTTTTTTGTTGTATTGATTGCCCCACATGGGACTAGGGGTAACCGATTCCCCTAGCTCCAATTCTGACGTGTAATTTAATGAAATTCCCGATAGAGGTTTCGTCAGCTTTACTAGGTTAAGTGAACACTCGGAATTAGGACGCTTCACGTCCTAAGTTCTTTCTATTTTGTAGCCTGTTTCGTTCCCTCGGTTCTATTTAAAGCTTTAGCTTAGTTGGTTGTGATTGACTGATGCCGTATTGCCGCGAGTTTCATCTAAGTTTTGCAAATCGTTTTTCTTAATATCCCGCCCCGTACACTAATGTGAGTTGACCGATTAGGCTTGATGTGGTGAGATTCTTGATGGGTGTTTTGTAGATGTTTCTGTAGTTGCAACTATGTTTACCTCGGTATGAGGGATTTGGCCATCAGAAGTCTCTCCACATCGGTCTGTTTGCCATCAAGGAGTTTACTGTGCGTAAGACATTTCAGTATGGATGTGAGTGTTACCGTTGTAATTACTGGTCACATAATTCTCAGAGTGAGAGATTAAAACTGAATGTCTATGGTTAGGATGAGTAGTGTGTATGCGCAAGGCTAAATACTTGAAACTCCGAGTTAGGTATGTTTTAATTCTTTTGAGAAAGAAATTTGGGTAAATTTCTTTAAAGTGAGGGGGGATTGTAACGTTATTTTTTTTTTTTTTCGAGAAGAGACGTGAATCTACAACCGTAGCCAGATAATTGGAAATTATTTTAGATCCTTTGATATGCAACCAACTTAGCTCTCAACGTAGCTCTTTACCTAGTAACTCCACTTAACTTTATATTCACACATTTTATGTAATTCACCTCCCCGGGAGCCAGACTAACCTGTTGACATAGCTCATTTGCCCCTAAGGCCAAGAGGAGTCAGGTAGTGAAGGTAAATGTAAATCATAACCTCTAATAGGCCACATGTAATTAAATACCAGGAATAGGGCCGGTGTAACAGGACTAGTGTCGCAAGGGATAGGGTATACTGTTGCCCCCCATTAAGGGTTAAGTTTTTAGTTTCGTCTCCCTTCCCTTGTGAACACATTTCTGGTTCATGAGAGGTTATGTGCGGAAACTAGTTTAAACACGAATAACGTCAGAGAAGGCTCCGGGAGAATAGGTAGTAATACAAGAACGAACTTATCTTAGCTAGGATTGTGTGGACTAGGTAGAGAATAGGTAATCTAGGAATTCCAACCTTCAATTATAATTCATGTAATAAATGGCCAATAATAGAACTAATGTACCCGGAATGTCTTCACAGGGGATATGATAGATTATCACGTGGTATATAACTAAGGGTTGAGCCCTTAGGTTGATCTCCCATCCCGTGTGAACACATTTTTGGACGAGAGGTTAGATTCAGTAGGAAGATTCGGCTCAAAATGTAGTCAGAAGTATGGGCGACTTTTAGGAATACAAAGTGAATCCCTACAGAAACATTATTCAAGGAAATAGGGATAATTTGATTAACTTCTATCTATTCCTAGAAGTTAAGGGTATGTAACCAGTCATACAAGTAGTTTTATTTCGCTCATACAAATATGTCTGTCTTTCTCTCACTTGATTCGGATTAGTTGATAGTTAGGAACATTTATTTGTGTTGGTAACGAATATTTGTTTAGTTTATGGTAATACCTTCTAGAAAGTTCTTTTTTTTGTATAGAGGAACGATTAGTATAAAAGGGGACAGGTTCCCCTGTCTCGCGCTCTATTACGCTCTGTTAACCTCAGTTATACGCTCTGTTATTCTTGCTCTCTGTTTATCTCAGTTATTTGCGCTGTTAACCTCAGTTATTCGCTCAGTTACTCTCTGTTACTCTCTTTTACGCTCTGTTATTCTCTTATTTGGGTGGTTCCCGATTTCAAGTGTGAGTACGAGTAGTAGAAAGTAGTATTTTCGCGATCAGTGTGTTATCCCGAGTTATTAACGTTAGTCGAGTGAGCGTCAAACAGTTAAGCCTTT
This sequence comes from Cryptocephalus moraei, assembly GCA_946251905.1. NCBI lineage: Eukaryota > Metazoa > Arthropoda > Insecta > Coleoptera > Chrysomelidae > Cryptocephalus > Cryptocephalus moraei. The sequence goes on from OX276453.1 coordinate 119,116, forward strand.
GTGAGTGCGCGGAAGGACCGAACCGAGAAAGAGGTGTTTCGTGGGCTGACGGGCGACAGGCGACAGCGAAAGAAGGGAGGTTCCTGTTCCGACCGTTCTGCACTGTCGCTCTCCCGATCCGAGGACTCCGCCGTTCTGACAACAAGGGGGCCCAGAGCCGCCAACACAGTGAGTCCAGTACGACATCCGAGGGGCCTACGCAGTGAGTCCAGTACGACATCCGATGGGCCTACGCAGTGAGTCCAGCTAAGACGTCCGAGGGGCAAACGCTGTGAGTCCAGTACGACATCCGAGAGGCCAACGCAACGGGTCCAGCAAGACGTCCGAGGGGCCAACGCAGTGAGTCCAGTAAGACGTCCGAGGGGCCAGCGTAGACAGTCCAGTCAGTCACCCGAGAGCCATTGGCAGCGTCGCCCTGTACAGGTCGGGACCGTAATATAAGAAGTCAGGTTAGGGGAGTTAGTTGGTAACATCTAAGTGGTTGCATATCCGAGAGTTGGGTATTAAATTCTATTAAATTAGGCTATTATTATATTAAATTCATTCATTAGAGTTGTTCAAGTTTTATTTTTCGGATCTAACCTCAACCTCTCTCTCGGATTCGAATAAGCCTTCGTAAAGGTAAGTGAGACGTTTGATAGTTGTGATACAGTATCGACTCCCCTTAACAACTAAAGAGGGGTTCGAGATATTAGTCAGGGCCGCGCTTTCTAGTTGTTGGCGCCCTTCTTTCATCAAGTATCTGGTCAACTTGTAGTTCACCCACGACCACTCACCGACGAGTTGAGTTAGTCGGGCCCCGTGAGTAAGATCGTCCAACGTCTTGTAACGTTAATAAGATTTAACGTTGCATGCTCTTACATTTTCAACGACTATAATGAAAATGTTCAATTCACCTTTGAGTTATAAAATGACAGGAAAATTCCTTACCTGGATATGTTGCTTATCAGATGTCCTGAGAACGTAATAAGGAATAAATGGTATCGTAAACCGATCTGCAGCAATCGTTTCCTGCATTTCTCATCGTATCATCCTTTTAGGATGAAGGTAAACCTAATCAATGCCCTGAAAGACAGAGTGCTAAGGTTATCGCATCCCCAGTTTAAAAAAGAAGATCTTATTAAATTAAAAACTATTTTATTACATAACTCTTATCCTTAAACATTGATTTCTAAATTGTTATTCAACAACTCATCCATAGAGGCAAACGGATCTAATGGATTCAATCTGTCTAATAGTTTAGCGTTAGAAGAGATGGACCATCATGGTTCTCCTAATACTCCATTGGAGCCCCCAGAAATTAGTTTGTTCAGATCGTTGCCCCACATAGATGAACTCACATCCAAACTTATCAACATTGTTAAGAGACCTAACCTTAAAATAGCTAGAAAAATTTTGAAATCAGGTAATAGCATTTTCACTAGAGTAAAAACTCCTTATGGGATAAAAGAGAAATCTGTGTTAGTTTACAAAATCAATTGTAAAGGTTGCAACAAACCTTACATAGGCCACACTTCCAGAACGTTGTGGGGCAGATTGGTCACACATAAGAGTGATATTAAAAACTTTAAGAAAACGTGTGCATTTGCTGAACACACATTACAGATGAATCATTCTTTTGATTTCGCAGACCCTAAAATCTTATGCCTAGAAAACAACGGTTTTAAGAGGAGCTTTCTAGAACTGGTACATATAAAACTTGAAAATACCTTCATCAACAAAAGATCAGACATCAACAACCTGAGCAATATTTACGAATATATCCAAAAATTAAATTTAAAAAATAACATCCGAACGTCGCATTAAATTGTCTATTTTAAGGTTTCATACAATCGATTTTTTCACTCTTACCTATACCACGTTTGGAAATAATAGGAGTAATTACCTATATGTAATTTTTATTAGTTCCATGCATTCGGATCTTTACTATGGACTTTTTCTTTGGTTGTTTCAAGACAAACGAAACCAACTTCATTATTTTCATGTTCCATGTCACTTGTATAAGTCAGTTTTTGTCCGTTGATTTTGAAGCATGTCTCCTGTTGAATTAAAATTTTAACTTTTATAATGATCTGCTAACATCCGCAATATCTTGCAAGTTGTTGTAACATTACCTACATGTAACTCTTCAGTCTCTTAAGTGACTCATTGTAGTAAGTTACTTTTATTTTGTTTTTTACAGTACAGTGTATTAACATGTCTACAATTTTGTAGAATGTCCTGAAGAAGGGTGTGACAATACTCGAAAGCTTGACATTAAAGAGAGTACCACTACATTAGGCCTCATATATTATTACTGCATCCCCACAAGATAGATCTCGTCAAATTCCTTTTTGTTGAGATAGAGTGATCTTTATATGCTGCTTTACATTATACACTGCTATATATATATAAATATATATAGCAGTGTGTAGTGGGATACAGCCAGGTGAGTGGGGCAATGAAACTCGGTTTCTACTTCATTAGGAAGCTTTCGATTCTATAATTTGAATCTTCTTCAGCCAATGGTAAAAGCAAGTTCAGGTAAGTACAGACCAGTTATGTTACAAGGTATTACAAAATTATTCATCTTAGACTTACTGTAGGTGAGAATCATACAACAACAAGCAGTTACATGAGACCTGGAGATCCAAAAGATACCAACAGGAGGACTAGAGGTAATCCTCATCAACTAACGTAAGCTTAGGTGTTCAGTGGAAAAACCAATTTACAGGTAAATCTCCGGTTTGTGTGCAATACGGCGAAAATGTATGCAGGTATTACCAAATTAGATTCGGATTAGATATTCGAAATATTTTTTACCGCCCTCCTACAGGATATCCGACCCTATCCGGCCTGGTTACCGGCATGAATAGGAAAGCGGATACACATTGCACGTGGTATTCTTAATTTTTACATTTAACACAAAATATTATAAACACTTCACTATTACATTCACTACATTTACTTTTCCGTTTACAATACGGTAAAATATATCACGATTGATTTACTATACTAAGATTTACAATTTATAACTAACAAATGTGGAACCTCCCGACCTGCACATTACGCTTAACAGGCCGGGAATGAGTTACAAACTCAAATAAAATGCGTGTTTAACCTACTGACCGCTAACAATATTTTCAGGTTATGAGAAAGCCCGGAAAATCATAATTTCCTTAGACAACAAACAGGCTATGTACATCATACATCACAAAACATTACTAGAGGATATTACAATTAACACAGAACAGTCAATGTATTGACAGGATAGGAAATGGAATTACCATTCTAATTAAAATTGAAATTAAGACATATGTTAAAACTTACACAATGGTCCTTAATTAACATTAACATTAAACACACACTGTTTATTCAGTGGTGTGTATCCTCCTTTTGAGAAAAAACACATACTGCCACTATGTGCAATTTTAGACACTCCTCTAGAGTCACCCAACAATGAGACCACTGGGACAACAAACCCCACTGCCACTGGGCATGAAGACCAAAGAAAGCGTAACTCTGACTAGTTACTTCCTGTCACAAAGAGCTAGTCAGGATTACCCCCAGACCGTTCATGGTTAGGCCTGAACATGTTAAATTTAAATTGTTTATCAATGTGTAAGATGTTGGAGTAAATGACGTTTAAGTTTGCCGTATCTGTTCTTTTATTTAATAAATTATTACCGTTATGTATATTCGTCATTTCGAGAAGAGATCTTTTATAGTAATTCCTTTCTTTGGTCAGGATCTTTACTTCATTAAAATCGGGACAATGTCCTGTCTTGTCTACATGTTGGGACAAGGCACAAGCGTCCTTCCTTCTTGTTATGTCGCTTTTGTGTGATGTTATTCTGCCTCTGAGGTTACAAGAGGTCATTCCAATATATCCTTTCTCACAGTCTGAGCAATCAATTCTATACACTACGTTGGTTTAATCTAACTTCTTAGTCCTATCTCTGAGTTTAGTGAAAAGTGAGTCAACTTTTTTAACCGCTCTAGTCGCCACAATGATATTTTCTTCAGGTCTTTGTAACGAAGCCGATTTTCGAGAGTTAAGAGTAGACCACCCACCGTACAAATTAATCGTTAAATCGAACCTATCTCAAATAGATGGCGGCCGATCAGGCAATATGCAATCTACCATCGTTTAACTATCAAGATTAAACTTATACGAGCCACTCGCCCCCTCCATTGCTCTCTGCCCGAGTTAATCCAAGGCGAGAACCAAGACTTGTTTATAGCATGTCGATCCGATCCGTCTATCTGTCCATTGTAAACGTCACCGCCGTTAGCTATAAGCCGCCGAATTATTTGTTATTTGTGAGTGTACGTAAATTGTGCATTGTCCCCGACCGATAGTCTTAAGCCGCCTGAACTATTCGTAGTTATTCGTCTATTGTGAAAGCGTCCCCGACCGCTAGCTAGTAGGCTATACGTTATCTGTGATTTTTCGTTGTGAGCGTACCGACTGCTAGATATAAGCTATCTGTGTATGAACGTTTACTACAAGTTAATTACCGCTTACCGTATTCTCTCTCTCACACTCTCGCTCTCTCGATATCTCGCCGCACTACCGAATATTATCAACAGCTCGTTTTCTTATCGTCTCTGTATTTAGCTATTTCTCTTTCATTGTGAAATTGTTAGGATAATTTTCCGTTTTCGCATTTTCAGCATTAAGAGGGTTTTTCATTTTTCAGATCTCAACCGTTTGCAAAGTATTTTACTTTCCGCATTTTCGCTTAGTTAAATAGTTTACGATCTTTCCGAGTTCATTTAGAATAAAATTTTATTTCTCTCCAACTGTGATTATGTATATTTTCGCATTTGTGTGTTTCCTTTCCGAGATATATAAATAAATGTAAATAAGTTTTTGTATTTCTCCGGTCTCCGTTCGACGACCTCGCAGGTGTTAATCGTACGAATTGTTTTCACGGCCGAATGGGAATAAAATAATTTTGGCATTTTCTGTTTTTGAACGTGTGTTTCATTTCTACGGACAACCCTGGTAATCTCCTGAGTTCGTAAATTACCCAGGCATATTCCCGAGGGAGAAAACCCTTAAAAATCTGGCGCCCGAGCAAAACCGTAAAACCGACTTTTAAAATCCTTTTCCGAACTCCCGAAATCCGTCCCAGCGCCAAATCTCACAAGTAACCGCACTAAGCGCGTTACAAATTTGACGCCCGAGAGCAGTGACTTTGAATTTCACTTTCATGTAATTGTCTGTAGAAACAAATACCCAAAATGCCCCTTAAAGAAAATGCGGAAAATAAATCATCTCTCGATGTTCCGAACACCGAAACTAACGATCCCCGCGTAGGTTGGATTTATAAATTACACAAATCCGATCTACAAGCCGAAGCCACGAAATTCCGATTAAACACACAAGGTACCGTCGACGAATTAAGAAAACGTGTAGTGCGAATTTTACGAGTCGGAACTAGTTCTCCCTGTCCTCAAGAAAATCTGCAGCCCTTTTTCGCGACCGAAACTACTCCGCCCCCACCGATCCCCACAGTGTCTAATATGATCTCTCTCGAAACCGTGCCTAGTTTTACACCAGTCAGGGTAAATGAGTGGCGAATCGTCTTCGACGGCCGAACCGATCCCGTAACCTTCATCGAGCGTCTGCAGGAAATATGTACATCGCAGAACATCCACCTCGAACAACTTCTTGCCGTAATGACTGAATTACTACGAGGGGACCCTGCACTGTGGTACCGAAACAACCGACAACGTATCCATACGTGGGAAGACTTCCTTAAGAACTTCAGGACGTTCTACTCTCCGGTCAACTACCAGATCGACCTAGAAGCCGAAATCAGCTGCAGAATCCAGAGGGAAGACGAGCCAGTGTCCAAATATATTACTGATCTTCAGACTCTCGTACGCAGACATGGACAGATGTCACCAGAACAAGAACTCCAGTGGCTGTACCGGAACCTGAGACCCTCGTACCGTCAGCAGATCCGACGTACTGACTTCAAAGACATCCCGGCGTTCTGTGATGTAACCCGGGACTTCGAGCTGTTGAGGGAAGAGTTGAAGAGGGAGACGGCATCCTCGCCGAAGCCGAGATCGTCTCCCGCACTGAGAGTCGAGCCGTCGACACGCAGTTTCACGCCAACGACAACACACAGCTCCGTGTCGTCAGCAAGCGCGCCGTTGCCACTTCCGCCCAGGACGAATTCACCTCCTGTACAAACCGACCCGCCGCCGCCGCCGCCTTTGGCTAGGGCGAATCCTGCGTCACATCCCAGGGCATCCGAGAGGAGCAGCACCTCTACCCTGAGATGTTGGAGATGTGGAGAAATAGGACATGCCAGGACTGAGTGCCGACGTCCCGCCAAGCTGTTCTGCTCCAGGTGCGGCGCCGAAGGGTTGTTATCCAGAGACTGCCCCTGTCCGGGAAATCGACCAGCCCGCTGGACTCAACCAAGGGAAGATCAGCGAGCGCCGCCACAAACCTCTGAAGAGATTTCCGCCACAGAAGGTAGTGACAACCGCCCTCATTTAATGGTGTCTGTCTATGGGGAACGTTATGTCGCCCTTTTAGACACATGAGCCACCCGATTCTATGTGGGAGATCGCATTGCCCAACAATGCGCCGCCGAAAATAATCCAACTTCTAGAGATCCTCGTTCGTACGCCCGTGTCGCTAGCGGAGATCTAGTAGACGTACAACAGAACTTAGAGCTCACAGTAAAAATGGGACACCGACTAGTCACACACCGTTGGGGTTATATTCCCCGATTATCCTCTGACTTGCTAATAGGCATGGATCTTCTCTGCCGCCTTCGTTTCCAACTGGATTTGGAAACAAGGACCGTCTACATTGAAGGCCGACCGCTGCAGCTGACGCGGATTTCTTCCTGCACCCCGGTAGTGGAAACTTCTACTCCTGAATTCCGTACATTGACTACAAAACAGGAGCGCCGCCCACAAAACTTCCTCGAAGAAGAGTCAAATGCCATCGAAGAAATCCGAGAAACGACGCCCCTGATACAACACGAGAACCAGCGCCGAGAAGGTCGAAACCGTGTGGCCGATGCGCTACCTAGAGCTCCGCTGTCCGATCCCGTCCTCGCCGAGGAACAAGAAATCGCTTGTTCCTGGTACCATCGGAAGTTGCAGGATGTCCATGTGAATCCCGAAGGCAACCCGAAGTATTGCTAGAGGAAGGGACGGCTCTATCGTCATTTCTGGGACAGCCGCGACCACACCGAACCCGAATTGGTGGATCCCTGGAAACTCTGTGTCCCGAAGCAGTCCCGAAACCGAATGATTCCCGAAAATCACTGCCGACCCACTGCAGGACACATAGGGATCGCCAAAACGACCGCCAGAATGGCACGCCGATATTACTGGCCGGGAATGTTCAGGGACATTGCCAAGTACGTTCGGAGTTGCGAGTAATGCCAGATAAATAAGGTCCCCAAGAGGAACCGTCGGGAGGCGCCACGAAGAACGATCGACGAGGTCCGCACCAGTGGCGTGGCATCGTGTAGATCTTCAGAGCCGCCGCCAATAACAGGAACCGCCGGGAGGCGCCACGAGAAACGATCCTTCGACACGACAAAGTCCGCGCCCAGTGGCGTGGCATCGTGTTAGTCGTCTGGGCCCCCGCCGGCAACGAAACCGACACCGACCCACCGCCCTTAGCCTACTTCAAGGGACGGTAGTGAGTTCGGATTATATTTTTAAGATCGATCGATCACGAGATAATTTTGGAATGAGATGTCCTAAAGGAGGAATTGAACTGGAACATGCCGATGTTCCACCGTCGTCAAACGATGTGGTCTCACTCTTTTCCAATATCCCAATAAACCGGGTCCTTAAATCTATTGACACACATTGGGGGTCGATAGAACCGTTTTGCCCTCTTTCGAAAGACAATCTGGAAAGAATGATTGAATTCATGTTTGATTTTACCTACTTCATATTCAACGATCAACGTTATAAACAGGTGTTTGGAACACCCATGGGATCGAAGGTCCTATTCTCGCCCAGTACGTCATGGACGACCTTCTAAACGACACGATAGACAAACTCAGCTACAAGCTTCCTTTTTTGAAGAAGTTTGTAGACGATATAATAACTGCAGTACCATTGGGTAAGGAGGAAGACATCTTGGAAATCTTTAATAATTATAAAAATCATTTAAAGTTCACCATAGAAAAAGAAAATAATAGTAGTGTACCATTCCTTGATACTAAACTCTTCAGAAACAATGAAAACACTATAATTTTAGATTGGTACAGGAAACCTTCACATAGTGGCAGGTACCTAAATTTTCTTTCCGATCATAATTTGTGTTACAAAGTTAACGTGGTCCTGGGTTTGAAGAATAGGATAACCAAGATTTCACACCCCTCCCTAGAAGCAAATAACTTAAAAATATTTTTTGAAATATTAAAAGATAATGCTTACCCAGCCCAGCTGCTAAATAAATTAATTTACTCAACTCCCAACACAACAGTTGATAATCGTGCAGGCATTAATAGTGTACACCCAATCCTTGATGAGACTCTTGTAACAGTGAACGATGAGAATTTAGTATTGAGGAAGAGATTTTTCTCAATTCCTAATATACCTTATCTGACGAATTCATTAAAGAGGGAAGACTTAGTGTTTTCTTCGGATACTCATTAAAGAGGGTATTAAGACCTGAAGAATTCTGATGAGAAAAGTCTGATTGCTCAGACTGCGAGAAAGGATATATTGGAATGACCCCTCGTAACCTCAGAGGCAGAATAACATCACGCAAAAGCGACATAACAAGAGGGAAGGACGCTTGTCCCTTGTCCCAACATGTAGACAAGACAGGACATTGTCCCGATTTTAATGATGTAAAGATCCTGACCAAAGAAAGTAATTACTATAAAAGATCTTTTCTCGAAATGACGCATATACATAACGGTAGTTATTTATTAAATAAAAGAACAGATATGGCAGACTTAAACGTCATTTACTCCAACAATCTTACATATTGATAAACAATTTAAAATTAACATGTTTAGGCCTAACGATGAACGGTCTGGGGGTAATCCTGACTAGCTCTTTGTGACAGGAAGTAACTAGTCAGAGTTACGATTTCTTTGTTCTTCTTGACCAGTGGCAGTGGGGTTTGTTGTCCCAGTGGTCTCATTGTTGGGTGACTCTAGAGGAGTGTCCAAAATTGCACATAGTGGCAGTATGTGTTTCTTCTCAAAAGGAGGATACACACCACTGAATAAACAGTGTGTGTTTAATGTTAATGTTAATTAAGGACCATTGTGTAAGTTTTAACATATGTCTTAATTTTAATTTTAATTAGAATTGTAATTCCATTTCCTATCCTGTCAATACATTGACTGTTCTGTGTTAATTATAATATCCTATAGTAATGTTTTGTGATGTATGATGTACCTAGCCTGTTTGTTGTCTAAGGAAATTATGATTTCCCGGGCTTTCTCATAACCTGAAAATATTGTTAGCGGTCAGTAGGTTAACCCGAGAACGGTCGCGCGTCGGTCTTTTCGACCGACAGTTATTAGGTTGTGCTCTCTGTTGGTTATTCGAGTTTCAATGCTCACCCCTGCCACAGTGCTTTCTTGATTTACCATAAGCAAGTCTAAACTCGTCGGTCGAGCTATTTAGACGCCGCAGTGCGATTTTGTATGCAATTCGTCTTTTTGACCGAGTAGCGACCGGTAGCGTGGCATCCTGATTTTACATAACTTTCGTTGTATTGCTACATATATCTATTATATTTAAGTAGATGCCCTGGGAGACTTCTGCGATAATCCTTGACCTTGAAATCACGTTTGCCATCGCACGACCGCTGCGACCAGACCCCCTCCCCAGATACCCCCACCCCAGGCCCCGCCCCCCACGGGACACAACTTTCTGCAGGCGCATGGTCACCAACCCACAGAACACAACTTTTGACAGCGCGGCAACCAGCATGACATCCCCGTAGCTCCAGACCTGTGGCCCCATGCAAGGCTCTACCCCTGGCCCCATCTACTCCCCGGTCTCTTCCCCGAAGCCCCCACCCTTGAGCCTCCTCCCTGTGGCCATGTGCCCCTGACCTTTGGCGCCAAAATTTGACCGTGAAACACTGAACGTTGACATTTGACAGCTTCACGTCAAAGCACGGAACACAAAACTCCTTGACAGTGTCTGAAGCACGGAACATGAAAGTGAGCGACCCCTCCCGCCAAAATTTGACAGCACCGGCAACCTGGCACCACCTAGCGGACAGTAGCGGAGACAATAATATTATGAATTACATGAAATATTTGTGAGATAGTGCATGTAATACATCTACAGAAACTAGGATCTGGTTCAGTCCCCCAACTGAGCTGTTACCCAGATATGTTATGAGGTGCAGTAAAACCACTTAGACAGCATTTTTTATTAATCAACAGTATCATTACCTACAAAGTCATGTCCATTACAAGGACAGGCACATATAACCACTGTCTTGGTAATCCATTAAATCAGGTAATAAGTCATCTCGTTGGTTGTAAAGATGAGCATCGGGAAGTGCCTCCATTTGGGAATAGCGCCATCTGAAAAAAAAACATCCCAAAATGCTCCGGACGAAAACCCCCACCCCACCCCCACCCAAAAAATACCATCCCAAAATGCTCCGGACGAAAACCCCCCACCCCACCCCCACTCAAAAAAAAAGCATCCCAAAATGCTCCGGACGAAAACCCCCCACCCCACCCCCCACCCAAAATGCTCCGGACGAAAACCCCCCACCCCACCCCTCCACCACATATGCTCCGGACGAAACCCCAATCCCAACCCCCGTCCCCTCCACCCCCACCCCCTTCTCCACCACCCCTCCACCCGCACCCCACCCCATACCCCCAGCCCGTCTACCACTCAAGAATATTAGGTAAAAATGTAGATTTAACTAGAGAAAAATACAACTTGAAATAACCAAAAGCAGAACGAAAATATAGTAGTAGTGTAACACTTTAACAAGTGTATAATAATTGTGTAATACTCCGACCATTATATACATCGAGGGAAAGGCGGACACGGCATAGTGAAGGGAGGTCAGCGCAAAGGCCAGTATAACCGAGTAGAAAGGAGATCAGCGAAAGCCTGATGATGCAATAGTGAGCGGTGAGCGGTCAGCTGCGAAAACCATCTAAGTTCATAGTGTGTGGTTTGCGTCGAAGAAAGTAGGTAAGTGTACATTTCCTTTACTATTCTTATTGTATTCCTAGTATCCAGTATTTCAATGCCAATTTATGATTTCATTGTTTAATTTCCGTTATTATTGTTATTGACTCCTAGTCTCAAGTGAAATGTATTTGAATAATAATGTATGAGGTTTTTCTTTAATCTGCAATTGTTTCAAGTCAACTGAATCTTTGTGTTTTAGGAGTATTACGTATAATCTGAGCAATACCGAACAGTGCAGAAGCCAATTGAGAAACTGCGAGAGTTACCAACCGACGTACCGAATTCTCTCAAGTCGTCTATACCAAAAAGGAGCGTATTGCCGGACTGGTTTCTTCCGAAGAGAGTGACGGAGACATTTACACCACACAGTGTTCAGTTTAACAAAGGGTTTTGTGTAGCGGGGAAAAGAGGTAAGTGTACATTTCTTTACTATTCTTATTGTACTTCTAGTTTCAAGTATTTCAATGCTAATTTATAGTCCCAAGTAAAACGTTTCGTTCTTTTCCATTCGTATTTTAACCTGCAATTGTTTTAAGTAAACTGCATCTTTGTGTTTTAGGAGTATTACTTCTAATCTGTGTATTACCGAACAGTGTAAAATACGGTATGTGTGTTAACTAGTTTCAATATATATGTATTGCAATATATATATATTTTTTTTTGTTTAAGATTACCTGTGGAGTGTCTCGTCAACCGAATCAAAAGCATTCGTTTTTAAACAGTGAAATATTTACCCGCTGGTTCTGGTATTAGATTGATAAAGCAACTTGCAGAAGGTGACTTGAAGCCGATTAAGAAACTGCGAGAGTTACCAATCGACGTACCGAATTCTCTCAAGTCGTCTAAACCCAATTTGGAAGGAGCATATTGCTGGAACTGGTTTCTTCCGAAGAGAGTGACGGAGACAGTTGCACCACACATTGACAAGTTTAACAAGGGGACCTACGCCGTTAGCTTCATAGGCCTGAAGGACATCGTGAAAGGGAATTCACAGACACAATTACTGAGTATAGGGGTGAGTGTAAAGAGAGAGAAGGATGAATGCAAACAAAGTCGTACAAAAATGTACAAAATTTATTGAAAGTTTAAAAAAGTATAAAGATGGCCATTGGAATATTTGGGTGAAACCAATACGTAGACACATCAGGTTATGTAATATTGTATTACGGAAAGAGAAAGGTGCTCTAGGTATTGGGAAAATACGTCAGTTACAAACAATAGTGGGTTATTTACATTCTTTTAAAAAACTATTTTTACAAAACATTCATGTGGGTGCAGGCATAAACGTAACTGAGAAGGTTAAATGGGAAGATGTAATTTCGTGTTTTAAGAGTAGAATTAGGACAAGTGTCATACTGAATTTATCTCACAAGTGCTTAGTGCAGTTTTTGACTGACGCGGAAATCTTGTTCAGAGAAAAAATTAGAAATATTTTAAAAAAATATAAAATTATTAAAGTGAATGCTAACTTTTGTGGTGAATTTATAAAGCAATCGAATGACGGAGACAGTATAGAATTTAAATATTTTAATACAAAAAATGCGATAATCGACGAAGCAACGAATTTGCAAAGTTGGTTCATACAAAACGTTCAAGATGAAATCTCAAACAAAATGTCGGAATTTCAGGAACGTCAGTCAGGGTAGGCCTTGCACCGAATTGTGTTTCTAGAAATTAACATAAACAAATATGAAATTGGCAATGGCTCATCTTTCATAAAGCTGGAAACCAGTGGAAATAAAGAGAAAACATGCAGTTATTAATATTCGGAATGAGGGTGATCATGCGTGTTTCTATTGGTCTGTTGTATGTGGTCTATTTCCTTCAAATAATAATAAAAATTTAACATGCTCATATCCTTTCTATAAATTAGTTTTAACTACTGAAAATTTAGAGATTCCGATGCCTTTGCCACAAATTTCAAAATTTGAAAGCTCAAATAATATATCTGTTAACGTGTATGGTTTAGAATTACTAAAGAAAAACTGGTATACAGTAGTGCCCGTTAGATTAACTGAAAAGAAATTGGAAAGGCACGTTAATTTATTATTAATTCAAAATAAGTATTACCTCAAAGATGACACGTTTGATAATGAGGATGACGAAGAAATTAAATATCATTACTGCTACATCCAAAATCTGTCTAGATTAGTTTCAACACAGCTAAATAAGCATAGGGGTAAGAAATTCATTTGCGACAGATGTTTAAAATTACTTCCAGAAACAGGTAAAATTCGATGAGCATATAAAACTTTGTGCGAGTGTCAACGATTACAAAATATCTTTCCCCCCCCCCCCCCCCTATGAACATGTCGAATTTAGAAATTTTATTTTTAAACAAACTGCACCATTCATAATTTATGCTGACTTTGAAAGCCTCTTGGAGGTTTTCGACGACACTTCTGCTACTGCTACTACACGAAAATATCAAAAGCATACGGCTTATTCTGTGGGGTATTATTTAAAATGTACCTACGACAGTTCAATTTCATATTATGCAAGTTGTTGTGCTGCAGATTGTATTCAGTGGTTTACGTTGGAATTAAAAAAGTTGGCAAAATTGGTAGAATCAAAAATGAAGACAATTGTACCTGTCACTAACAAATTACCTCACTCGAAAACATGTCATATTTGTGAGAAACCGTTTGGACCCAAGGAGGAAAAGGTTTTGGACCATGATCACTTTAGTGGGGAAGCACGGGGCTGGGCGCATAAGATGTGCAATCTCTCGTTCAGAAAGCTCTTTGTGGTGCCCATAGTATTTCATAATTTGACGGGGTACGATTCGCATTTTTTGATTAGGGATTTAGCCAAATTGGGCAGAATAAGCGTCTTACCAAATAATAAGGAACGGTACATATCCTTTACGACATATGATGAAGAAACAAACATCAAATTCCGATTTATAGGTTCCATTAGATTTTTGGGTGCATCTCTTGACGAACTGGTTTCCATTATGGAAAAGGATAATCTCATAATTGTTAGAAATGAATTTGGATGTCAAGATGAAGAGAAATTTAATTTGTTGGCTAGGAAAGGGGTTTTTTGTTATGATTACATTTCACACATTGATAAGTTAAATGAAACGCAATTACCATCTATTGAACATTTCCACAACAATTTGACAGATGAAAGCATTAGTGTTGAGAAGTATGCTCACGCTCAAGAGGTTTGGAAAACCTTTAAAATTCAAAATTTGGGGGAATATTCAGATATCTACCTGAAAACAGATGTCTTACTTTTGGCTGATGTGTTTGAAAATTTCAGAAAAAACTGCATTGAAACTCACAAATTAGATCCGGCATGGTATTACACAATGCCTGGATACACTTGGGATTGCATGCTTCGATACACAAAATGTAAATTGGAACTGTTGCGTGATGTCGATCAGATCATGTTTATCGAGCGAGCTATCCGTGGTGGAATTTCCGTATGTTCGAATCGTTTTTCCGAGGCGAATAATAAGTATATGGCCAATTATGATCAGAGTACTCCCTCAAAATACATTCTTTACTTTGACGTGAATAACCTCTATGGATGTGCAATGCAAGAGCCCCTTCCGGAGGGTGGTTTCGAATGGGTGGATGATGTTGACAATTTCAATGTTACATCCATCCCAGACGACAACCCCGAAGGATTTATACTTCAAGTAGACTTGGAATATCCCAAGGACCTACATGACCTGCATAAAGATTTTCCGTTTGCGGCTGAACACAGCCCCCCTCCCAATTCTAAATTCCCGAAATTAATAGCCACTTTGTACGATAAGAAAGAGTACATCTTACATTATCGAAATTTGAAACAGGTTCTGGCCAACGGTCTAGTCCTAACCAAAATCCATAAAATTTTGAAATTTCGACAGAGTACCTGGTTAAAACCATACATCGATTTAAATAGCACCCTTCGAGCCGCCGCAACAACTTCTTTCCTAAAAAATCTTTATAAACTCTTTAATAACGCTGTATTCGGAAAGACGATGGAGAACATACGTAAGCATCGTGTACTTAAAATTGCCAACAGTTGGGGAGGGCGCCACGGAGCTAAAAATTTTATTGCTTCCCCACTCTTCCACAGTAGACTGATTTTGGATGAAAATTTAACAATTATCGAATTACGAAAAGCAGAACTGATATTTAATAAACCGTTATATGTAGGTATGTCTATTTTGGACTTGTCAAAATTATACATGTACGATTTCCATTACCAATACATGTTACCGAAATTGGGGGACAAATGTAAACTCCTTTACACCGACACCGATAGCTTTATCTATGAGCTGTGGTGTGAAGACGCGTACAAGGAGATTATTAAATCAAATTTATCAAAATTCGACACTTCTGACTATGAACGAAATAACCCATACGATATACCATTGGTAAATAAAAAAGTTCCGGGACTTATGAAAGATGAGGCCAATGGCAAAATCATAACACACTTCATTGGACTGCGATCAAAAATGTATACATTTAAAGTGTTAGGAGGGAAAGTAACCAAAAAATCTAAGGGGGTAAGGTATAACGTAGTTAAAAATACGTTAAACTTTGAGGACTATGAGAGATGTTTAAAAATTTTTATAGAGGTTATGATCACCCAACGAGGCATTCGTTCCTTCGCTCATAACGTGTACAGCGTGGAACAAACGAAAATTGGACTAAGCCCTTTTGATGATAAACGCCATTTACTACCAAATAGTTATAACACTTTACCCTATGGCCATTACAAAATTACTAGTTGATTCTCTCTCTCTCTCTCTCTCTCTCTCTCTCTCTCTCTCTCTATCTCACTCAAATATTGTATTAAATGTATAAGTTGTAGTTGTGAACGCTGTAATAAACTGTATTATACCTTTTAAGTTTTGTTTTTTGTTTCGTTACTTACAGTTTGTATGTATAAGTTGTAGATGTACACGCTGTAATAAACTGTATTATATCTTTTAAGTTTTTTTTTTTTTTCGTTACTCCAAATTACCGATTGCGTTATGGAAAGAGACCGATTGCGTTGTAGGCTACGATTATTCTACTTCCTACAGAACGTTAATCCCAAGTAGTGCAAAACCAATCCACTTTAACTAGGTAATGATTTGTTAATAAAATATGCCGAGGTTTTAATCTTCACGGATAATATTATATTGATAAAAATATTCACAATATTTGACATACCCGAAGCGAAATCATTTTTAGGACTATTAAGGTATTGCCAGAAACTCAAAAAGGATTGAAAAATAACAAAACCCATGACAGTCTGTCTAAAGACAACTCAAGCAGTTAAACATACCCCCCGAATTCAAAGTGAGGTTGTGTCAGGTTTGAACCAGTGTCCCTGTCACATTTTAAATTTTGGTAGACTTTATCTAAACTTATCGAGTTCTTTATACATAAGAGATCATGCAATATTCGAAAAATTGGATTTGTAATATCACACAAAGTGATACCAATTTTGCATATATTCCCTCAACAATTATTCTACTTTCCGTAGAACGTTTATTCCAAGTAGTGCAAAACCAACACATTTTGATTAGATATTTGAACTCTATCTTGCTCATTAACATTATCGTATCAGTTTTAGTAACTGACTTCTTAGGAAACCAATAATTTGCGTTCCTCATTTATTTGTAACGTTAACGAGCGCCCCATCGCGCTAATTATACGAACACAATTTTTCACTTAGTACATTAAAAAGGAGCTGTAAGTAGGTGCACTAAGTAATTTTGTTAGATATGTGAGTTTTAAGTAAGATGTGAAAATCAAAATTCCAGTGGTGAGTGGAAATCTTCAGCCCTCTACATGATTCCCAGTAACAATTACTTCGTTGTGAACACGTGTTCCGCCACGTTATGAAGCCGGATGCGTAATAAAAAATTTCCAAAATATGTGTTAGGTTCGGTTCACTCAACGCGCGCGATGAGTGAACGTGAGCATACTTCTCAACACTAATGCTAAAACTAAAACTAATCTAGACAGATTTTGGATGTAGCAGTAATGATATTTAATTTCTTCGTCATCCTCATTATCAAACGTGTCATCTTTGAGGTAATACTTATTTTGAATTAATAATAAATTAACGTGCCTTTCCAATTTCTTTTCAGTTAATCTAACGGGCACTACTGTATACCAGTTTTTCTTTAGTAATTCTAAACCATACACGTTAACAGATATATTATTTGAGCTTTCAAATTTTGAAATTTGTGGCAAAGGCATCGGAATCTCTAAATTTTCAGTAGTTAAAACTAATTTATAGAAAGGATATGAGCATGTTAAATTTTTATTATTATTTGAAGGAAATAGACCACATACAACAGACCAATAGAAACACGCATGATCACCCTCATTCCGAATATTAATAACTGCATGTTTTCTCTTTATTTCCACTGGTTTCCAGCTTTATGAAAGATGAGCCATTGCCAATTTCATATTTGTTTATGTTAATTTCTAGAAACACAATTCGGTGCAAGGCCTACCCTGACTGACGTTCCTGAAATTCCGACATTTTGTTTGAGATTTCATCTTGAACGTTTTGTATGAACCAACTTTGCAAATTCGTTGCTTCGTCGATTATCGCATTTTTTGTATTAAAATATTTAAATTCTATACTGTCTCCGTCATTCGATTGCTTTATAAATTCACCACAAAAGTTAGCATTCACTTTAATAATTTTATATTTTTTTAAAATATTTCTAATTTTTTCTCTGAACAAGATTTCCGCGTCAGTCAAAAACTGCACTAAGCACTTGTGAGATAAATTCAGTATGACACTTGTCCTAATTCTACTCTTAAAACACGAAATTACATCTTCCCATTTAACCTTCTCAGTTACGTTTATGCCTGCACCCACATGAATGTTTTGTAAAAATAGTTTTTTAAAAGAATGTAAATAACCCACTATTGTTTGTAACTGACGTATTTTCCCAATACCTAGAGCACCTTTCTCTTTCCGTAATACAATATTACATAACCTGATGTGTCTACGTATTGGTTTCACCCAAATATTCCAATGGCCATCTTTATACTTTTTTAAACTTTCAATAAATTTTGTACATTTTTGTACGACTTTGTTTGCATTCATCCTTCTCTCTCTTTACACTCACCCCTATACTCAGTAATTGTGTCTGTGAATTCCCTTTCACGATGTCCTTCAGGCCTATGAAGCTAACGGCGTAGGTCCCCTTGTTAAACTTGTCAATGTGTGGTGCAACTGTCTCCGTCACTCTCTTCGGAAGAAACCAGTTCCAGCAATATGCTCCTTCCAAATTGGGTTTAGACGACTTGAGAGAATTCGGTACGTCGATTGGTAACTCTCGCAGTTTCTTAATCGGCTTCAAGTCACCTTCTGCAAGTTGCTTTATCAATCTAATACCAGAACCAGCGGGTAAATATTTCACTGTTTAAAAACGAATGCTTTTGATTCGGTTGACGAGACACTCCACAGGTAATCTTAAACAAAAAAAAATATATATATATTGCAATACATATATATATTGAAACTAGTTAACACACATACCGTATTTTACACTGTTCGGTAATACACAGATTAGAAGTAATACTCCTAAAACACAAAGATGCAGTTTACTTAAAACAATTGCAGGTTAAAATACGAATGGAAAAGAACGAAACGTTTTACTTGGGACTATAAATTAGCATTGAAATACTTGAAACTAGAAGTACAATAAGAATAGTAAAGAAATGTACACTTACCTAGATGGTTAGATGGTTACTTAGATGGTTTTTTTCAGATGGCGCTATTCCCAAATGGAGGCACTTCCCGATGCTCATCTTTACAACCAACGAGATGACTTATTACCTGATTTAATGGATTACCAAGACAGTGGTTATATGTGCCTGTCCTTGTAATGGACATGACTTTGTAGGTAATGATACTGTTGATTAATAAAAAATGCTGTCTAAGTGGTTTTACTGCACCTCATAACATATCTGGGTAACAGCTCAGTTGGGGGACTGAACCAGATCCTAGTTTCTGTAGATGTATTACATGCACTATCTCACAAATATTTCATGTAATTCATAATATTATTGTCTCCGCTACTGTCCGCTAGGTGGTGCCAGGTTGCCGGTGCTGTCAAATTTTGGCGGGAAGGGTCGCTCACTTTTATGTTCCGTGCTTCAGACACTGTCAAGGACTTTTGTGATCCGTGCTTTGACGTGAAGCTGTCAAATGTCAACGTTCAGTGTTTCACGGTCAAATTTTGGCGCCAAAGGTCAGGGGCACATGGCCACAGGGAGGAGGCTCAAGGGTGGGGGCTTTGGGGAAGAGACCGGGGAGTAGATGGGGCCAGGGGTAGAGCCTTGCATGGGGCCACAGGTCTGGAGCTACGGGGATGTCATGCTGGTTGCCGCGCTGTCAAAAGTTGTGTTCTGTGGGTTGGTGACCATGCGCCTGCAGAAAGTTGTGTCCCGTGGGGGGCGGGGCCTGGGGTGGGGGGTATCTGGGGAGGGGGTCTGGTCGCAGCGGTTGTGCGATGGCAAACGTGATTTCAAGGTCAAGGATTATCGCAGAAGTCTCCCAGGGCATCTACTTATTTAGAACGACTGGTGCATATGAAAGACAAGTAAAACTAATTCAAAGTCTATATGAAGAAGTTTCTTCAGAAGAGGAGCCTATTACAGGTGGAGAAATTGATTTTGAGTTTGATCAAGAAGATGGTATACTCGAAGAAGCTCCTCATTCAACTAACACAGAGCAATCGGCTGACTAGAGACCTTAGGAGTTTCATCAATGAAAAGCTGCTGCAAAACCACGACAAAATTCAATGGGTGTGAAAAATATTTAAAATATTTGCAGAGAGCACACTGTGCCAAAATGCGCCCATTGTGCTGAAAATGACTGAATGCAGCAAGACCAAGTTGGAATATTTATTTTTGTTTATTTTACAATATTTAGTTGACTAGGGAACTTATGTTTCATTTATTATTCTTAGGAGTGGAAATATTTGTTTTTGTTTATTACCATACTTAGTTGATTAGGTGACTTATGTTTCATTTATTATTTTTATAAGTGGAAATATTTGTTTTTGTTTATTACTATTTTTGTGTAGGTATAGCATTCAGCAAAGTAATTTCTTAAAAGAACACTTTAGTTCATGTTGGAAAATTTGTTTTAATCACGATAACTGCCGTCGGTGTAAAAGACAGAAGCGCGACCAATAGCGTAAATTTTCAGCGCGAGACCAATCTCGGGTTAAACACGTCTACGAAAACGGAAAGTAATTTACCGTATGCCGTTTATTGGTTTCCTAATTTGGTAATACCTGCATATATTTTCGCCGTATTGCACACAAACCGGAGATTTACCTGTAAATTGGTTTTTCCACTGAACACCTAAGCTTACGTTAGTTGATGAGGATTACCTCTAGTCCTCCTGTTGGTACCTTTTGGCTCTCCTGGTCTTATGTAACTTCTTGTTGTTGTATGATTCTCATCTACAGTAAGTCTAAGATGAATAATTTTGTAATACATTGTAACATAACTGGCCTGTACTTACCTGAACTTGCTTTTAGCATTGGCTGAAGAAGATTCAAATTATAGATTCGAAAGCTTCCTAATGAAGTAGAAACCGAGTTTCATTGCCCCACTCACCTGGCCGTATCCCACTACACACTGCTATTATTCCTGTCAGCCACGAACTTCCTGTCATTTTATATATATATATATATATATATATATATATATATATAGCCGCGTGTGCGAGCACAGAACAGCACCTCACTCTTCCTGCCCGCAGGCCCCCCGACGTTGGGCATCAATCTAGGTAATGCCCCGTGGCGGGCGTCAGCTGCTCGAGCAGCATCCGTGATATGATCCTGGAAGCCCGCCCCTTCCCTGAGCAGCACGCCCAGGTATTTCACTGTCGTGCTAGTTGTTAAGGGGTCCCGCCCACGTTAATTGTGAACCGGCGGGGCCCAGGACAGATCCCTGCAGCACTCCTGTGTCGAGCTCAAGTACCGTGTTGCGGCCCAGTTTAATCTTACGGTTTTGGAGGTAGTTCTCAATAAGACGTACCAGGTAGGGGGCCACTCCCCAACCCCGCAAGGCCTCCACAATGTGGGGCCAGGAGGCCGTGTTAAATGCATTCTTGATGTCTATGGTGACCATCAATTCCCATTTCCGATGCACCCTCGCCTCGCCGAGGAGGTCTTTGAGGGCGGAGATAGTAGACCTCCCCTTGCGGAAGCCGTGCTGCGCCGGATCTTCAAGTTCCTCATCCAAGCGGTCTCTGATGATGGTTTTCAATACCTTTCCCATAACCGGCAGGAGGCAGATCGGCCTGTATGAACTAGGTAGACCGGGGTCCCTTCCCTCCTTGGGGATGAGAACCACCCCGGCCTCCTTCCATGCCTCGGAGAACGTTTGGTTCTCTATTGCGTGTGCTAGCTGTCTATGAATCTCGTCAGGGACACTCTCGTAGATAGCCCTGAGTGCCGGTACCGTGAGGCCGTCCGGGCCAGGAACCGATCCGTTTTTTGCCCTTTTTATGGCGGCCGCAACTTCCCAGACATCCCGGTCAAGGTCAGCGAACAGTTCTTTCCAGCATTTTTTCATGCTGGAGCGGATGGCCCGGCGCAAATCAGCACGGGCTCCTCTAAGAGTTTCTTTCAACTGTTACACCAGTTCCGGCCTTGGGTCTCTCTTCCGCTGGGCTCTTGCTAGGCTTCTCCTAGCCTTATGTGCTGCTGCCTTCTTGACCGGGATATCCGGGTTCCACCAGTAGGGCACCCAGGCAGTGTAGCCGAGTGGGCTCTTAGTTGTGGCGTCCCTAATACATTCCGCGAGCGCCGCCGGGAATTCCTGGGACGACAAAATGCATAGTTTCTCTCCAGCGCTGATTTTCAGGCGGTCCAAGTCAATCAGGGGAGATCCTTGTTCCCTGATTTGGCTACCCGCTCCCACGTCTATCCAGATGGTGGCGTGGGACGTCAGGGGGTTTCCGAAGGTGGCCTTCCATTTGATCCCTTTTCTCGCGAGTCCACTAGTACTTAGGGAGATGTCAATGTGCGTCGCGGCCCTCCCGAGCCGGAAGGTCGGGGAGCCATCGTTAAGGACCACGAGGCCGACTCTACCCACTCCGCTAACGCCTCCCCGCGGGGGTACCCGAGCGGCGCGCCCCAAGCAGGCGATTTGGCGTTAAAGTCGCCCATTACCAAGTATGGGGGGGCTTGGTCGCTATGAGCGCCATTATTGTCTCAAGATCTTCCTTATAATGCCTAATCGGAGAGTTAGGGGAGAGATATACCCCCCAATACCAGACCCGGCCGACTCTAACGCCAACGCAGCCTGGACAGCGCTCCATGTCCGTGGGACGCCCGCGCGGGGTTACGGCAGAGTTTATGGCGATGGCCACGTCACCCCTCGTGTCCAGAAGCCAGCCGGCCCTGTGGGCCAGTTGCTTGTTCGGCTCCGGCACTATTGCGAGAAGACTTTTGGATTTCTTAAGGTCCGCTAGCAGGAGGTGGTGGGCGGCTCTCGCCCGAACGATATTACATTGTAGCGCCCTGATGTTATAGGACTATGTAAAGGAGAGCCTGCACCTCCTCACTCAGGTTTTGAGCCCTTTTGTCAGCCACCTCCTCCCTCCGGTTTTCCGCTACGTTCACTTCTTGGCCGAAGTCGATCAGGGGGTGCTTATCAGTAGCGGTTGGTGCTTCAGGTCGACCAGTGTGTGCCTCTCCATCAGTAGCGGTCCTCCTCCTTGCCTTCACTACGGGTTTGGGGGAAGACCCGCCTTTATTTACATGTGCCCCGGCGCGTGCTTTCGAGCATGCCGGATTGCCCGCGCGGTGCCCCGCCTGTCTGCAGTTCGGGCATACCGGGAGGTTTGTGCAGCTCGCGGCGAGGTGCCCCTCCTCCCCGCAACGCAGACACTGCCCGTCCTGTCCACCCCCCGGCATTCTGGCCTCCTGTGGCCCAACTCGAGGCATCTATAACAGCGAATTGTTGCGGTTTTGCTACTTACCCTGCCCGACACCCAACCGACCCTCAGGCAGCCGATGGAGAGTATTCGGGCCGCCGTTCTTCCGTCCATCTTGACAAAGGCCCTTGCTGTGCCGCCGCGACAGGCACGTATGATAATTTCCCTTAGGTCGGCCTCCGGGGCCTGCCTCCTTATTGCAGCCGCGACTTCGGCCTCCGTGGTAGCAATCTCCAGGCCTTGAATGAGGATAGTTGCCCCCCTTTAGCTACCATCCTTACGTCTAGGGAGCCTACGCTGCGCGCGATCACTTCTCTTAGTGTGGCGGCTTTGCCCCTACCACCATCGACCTCGATAGCCACATATCCGCTATTTGTCTTCCTTATGTACATGACTTTAACTCCCAGGACAGCTGGGTCTATGGACCCCTTTATTTGCCTAATTTCGTCCGCATAAGTGGCCTCCCCACTTTTGATGATGATGCCCTCCGTGAGGGGGAGAGTGGGGGGTGGCGGAT
Source organism: Cryptocephalus moraei (assembly GCA_946251905.1). Taxonomy (NCBI): domain Eukaryota; kingdom Metazoa; phylum Arthropoda; class Insecta; order Coleoptera; family Chrysomelidae; genus Cryptocephalus; species Cryptocephalus moraei. The sequence goes on from OX276453.1 coordinate 142,724, forward strand.
TAGCGCTCTTAGCCGCCTTACCGGGCTGCCGGCCTGTTTCAGGCTGGACGTAACAGGCGATTTGGTCCCTCCTGAAAACGTGCTCTATGCATTTAGCGTGTGTGTTCTCCAGGAGGTCCCCCATCGCTGCGAAGCCATCCGTGGGGTGAGCCTGCATTTGGGCCCTAACCTGAACGAGCATCTCATGTGATTTCAGGATTGTCTTGAGCTCGGTGTCCATACTGCTGTACGGCAGGATGTATGCGGCGCTTTCCTTATCCCTCGCTGCGCCCCGACTGGTCGTGCTGCTTGAGAGGGTGCGCACGAATTCTAGTTTTCCTGGTTGCAGTTCCTCTTCTATGTGATATCCCGTAGGGGTTCTGCATGGACACCGAGCTCATTGAGCCTGGGGAAGTCCGCCCACGTGGCGACGTCCCAAAAGACGCACCTAACTTGCGTGGCTCTCTGCCATTTTTCCATCTTTGTAATTCGGAAGACCTCTTTAGGCCATTCAGCATCGATGACCGCTAGGAGGTTCTCCACCCCATCCCCAGCGCCCAAGGCCGCGTCGATTGTACCCATTTCAGCCACACCCCCAGCCTGTGTCGCCTGTTCGACGAATTTCTTTCCACCTGGGTTTTGGATCTCTGTATCCATGTTTTTTGCGCGGGTCTTTATATCACCGAGGCATTCCTCAAGCTCTTCGTTCGTCCCCCCAGGCGAACTCGCAATTGACATCAGTCTATCGATGCTTCGCTTCAGGGGCTCCCAGAGTTCGGCGAGGTTGTCTCCCCTCTCCGTCCCCGCCTCCGCCGGGGGCGATGTTGGTGAGTTCAACCTTCTTTTTTTATCCACCCTCCTCGAGCCGAGCGAGAAGGCTGGGCTAGTATTCGGGTCTTCATCCATGAAGTCAGAGGTTGTGGCCTCCTGGGAGTCCTCGACGATAATGACTCTTTCCGGCTCTTCAGGAAGTGTCAGCGGCGTTCTCTGCAGAAGCGCACTTCTGACCGCGAACGGCGCAGCCGGTACAGGTTCTTCAGCCCTCTTGTTCGCGCCCACATTCGTTGAGCCCTTGCCCCCAGCATTCTGCGGCTGTGCTCTTCGAGTATCCTTATTCGAAGCCTTGTCGTCAACACTTTTGTCCGTCCGGGTTTTGATATTGTTTTTGTTTCTACTTTTATCCATAATAGTCCCAAGAGTTAGGTACATGTTAGGTCGAGCCGGGGCAGTGGTCCTATACCCCGGCCAAGGCTGCATACACCCGGGGTGCGCCAGGTGCCCCGGGGCCTCCGTTTAAGACAGATTCACGCATCTGCCATCCACCTCTCGCCTCGGGTCGCATGACACCTTAGGTTGCGAGTTTTTTTCAGGCGGGTTTTCCATCCCATCCGGTTTTTTACCCTCCCTGGTTTTCCTTCCAGACGGAAGCCGGTTCATGCAGGGTCGCCAGTCGTCGTCGGTCGCCAATCGTAATCCGTATGCCTTGATCCAGCTGTTTGAGAGAAACGGAGAGCGGGAAAGAAAGTAAGCAAGCTAGTAGAGAGAGGAAGCAAAAGCAAGCAAAGTAGCAAAGCAAGCTGAAGAAGTGGAAGAAGCGAGCTGGATCTGAAGCAAAAAGCCGTGTCCGTAGCCTGGTCCGCGATAACGCCCCCCCACATCCCGTGCCGGAGGCCCTTCCCACCGGGGTTTTCACCCGATCTTCCGGGCCCCCGACGATGCGGAGGGGTGAGTCACTCCTTGGCCCCGAAACCGGCAATGTGCCAGGCCGCCGGGTTCACCCTGCCACCAACTGTGAGGTCTCGTGACTCCTAGGGAGGGAACCTGAAGAAGCTAACAAGCAGAAACACGTGTAGGTGGTTACCGCTTCTTAACGGAATTAGACGGGTAAGTCGTGAATTTCCACTTGTACATTTGTTCCGTCGTTAATTTCACTGCTAAATTCCTTTACCGACAAAAGATTCGTGACAGTTGGCTATAGCTAGCCTCTGCGTCACAGAGGGATTGTTGCCCTCGAAAGGAGGGTCTTTCTTATGTTAGCCGCAAATGTGCTTTGCTGCCTACTGTTTGCGTTCTTTTTGAGTTGTATAATTATTTCCAAGTGTCAAACATCGTTGTCATTCAAAACTTGGTTATACCACCCTGTAGAAGCTAACAAGCAGAAACACGTGTCGGTGGTTACCGCTTCTTAACGGAATTAGACGGGTAAGTCGTGAATTTCCTCTTGTACATTTGTTCCGTCGTTAATTTCACTGCTAAAGTCTTTTACTGACAAAAGATTCGTGACAGTTGGGTATAGCTAGCCTCCGCGTCACAGACGGATTGTTGCCCTCGAAAGGAGGGTCTTTCCTATGTTAGACGCAAATGTGCTTTGATGCCTACTGTTCGCGTTCTTTTTGAGTTGTATATTTTTTTTGCAAGTGTCAAATATCGTTGTCATTCAAAACATGATTATACCAACCTGAAGAAGGTAACAAGCAGAAACAAGTGTCGGTGGTTACCGTTTCTTAACGGAATTAGATGGGTAAGTCGTGAGTTTCCTCTTGTACATTTGTTCCGTCGTTAATTTCACTGCTAAATTCTTTTACCGACAAAAGATTCGTGTCAGTTGGGTATAGCTAGCCTCCGCGTCACAGACGGATTGTTGCCCTCGAAAGGAGGGTCTTTCCTGTGTTAGCCGCAAATGTGCTTTGCTGCCTACTGTTCGCGTTCTTTTTGAGTTGTATATTTTTTTTCCAAGTGTCAAACATCGTTGTCATTCAAAACTTGCGTATACCAACCTGAAGAAGCTAACAAGCAGAAACACGTGTAGGTGTGTAATGAAGCATATTTTTCCGTGGCTAGAACCCATGTCTCCCTCTGTTACCGTTTGCAGAAAACCCGTAAATTCAAATTAAAAACCATTCTCTCTCTCCTACGTGACACCTGCAAATTTCGAAGACCAAGTTTAAACAAAAGTTGTCTCGTTAAATGCGAGCAGCAAATGACCTCTCCTTGTTTGGCAGGAAGCTCTAAATATGAACGAAAATATTGAAAAGGCATCCGAATTTAGTACCACGACTCTCGAGAGATCCTCCGAGAGACGCCCACTAAAACTTAAATTCCGTTCTCGCGAGTTATCCGGAGAACCATTTCCCCGTCGCGTTGTTACCGTTTTTCCGCCGAGACTGCCGAGAGTTTTCGCTACCGAGCGCCGTGTCCGTCCTCCGCAGTGCCCGAACGTGTGATCCTCCGCGAGTGCGAGTGCCCGACCGCTGTACCTCCACCAATTGTAAGTACGCAATTTTCGTTTGATTCGCTGGTAGGCCTCTTCATTGTCTAGATTCCCATTCGGGAATCTCCGCACGTTAGATTTCCCGTTGTCACTGCTTCAGCACCCGCTTAAAAGACCCGCTCACCGCTCGCTTCGCTCTCTTGCTAATACCGTTTTCCCTCCGCTTGTTTAAAACCGACTCTGCACATTTACTTTCGCCTATTTTAATTAGCTAGCTTCAGTATTTCATTTCAGTTTGTAAAGTAATTATTCATATTTTATTTCATTTATTCGATTTTGTATTTTCCATAATTCCAAATAATAAATAAACCGTTTTTATCGTACCACCTGTTCTCCGCATATTCCCGTCCGACCGTGGAGCGCAACGTTGCCGGTTCCTCTCCGAAATCCTACTTTCCGGATTTCGCACAGTTGCCAAAACTTCCGAACGTCTAGTAACCGGAAAATCGTTGTCTCCGCTACCGAAACGGCCCTAACTACTGTATATAGTGTAATTACGACCTTCCGCTTATTTTTAATGCTCCGATATCCTTATTCATGCTTACTTTAAATCCATTTTCTGTAAATAATTTTATAAATGTAATATAGATCAACCGTATTTTTCCCCGTACTGTGTGTTTATTTTCACGGACCCCCTGGCATTCTCCTGAGTTTAAACTCACCCGTGGCTATAGGGAGTTAACCCTTAAAAATCTGGCGCCCGAGGTAAACCGACTTTAATCCTTGTTCCGTAATCCCGACCTCCGCAATCCTGCGCCAATCCAAATAAGTGACGTAACTTTCCGCCAGAGTCGATGTGCCGCCAGCGACTCTGCCCTACCGACCAAAGTGCGTTACAAAATTGGCGCCCGAGCAGGGACTAGACCGTTTAACTATTGGCCTATTTTAACTATTTTTCTATTTTTCTATTTTTCCATTTTTTCTATTTTTCCGTTTTCCCCGTCCGTGAAAATAACACACAATGCCAGCCGCCGATAAAGACGAAACGACGAAGAATAATCCAACGGCCGAAACATCCGACGTTCGCGTAGGATGGATTTACAAAATAAATAAACCCGATCTAGAAGCCGAACTTAAGAAGTTTAGGCTCAACCCAGTAGGTACCATGGAGGAGTTAAGAAAACGATTGGTGAGTTTCCTTCGAGAAGGAATCACTCCTTGCCCGCCAGAACAGCCGCAACCCAACGTACTGACCGTCACCCCACCGGCCGTACCGACCGAATCACCTCCCACAGGTAATTCTGGAACACTCATCCCGGAAGTTACATCAGTTCCCGACAATACTCCACTTAGAGTGAACGAGTGGAGAATAGTTTTCGATGGCCGCACCGATCCTGTGACGTTCATCGAGAGACTTCAGGAAATCTGTGACTCCCAGAACATCCGCCTGGACCGACTACTTCCAGTGATGCCAGAACTACTACGAGGGGATCCGGCTCTCCGGTACAGGAATAACCGCCGCGTCCAGAGGGATGACGAAACTGTGGCCATGTACATCACCGACCTTCAGACCCTCCTACGTCGACACGGCCAGATGACTCCCGAACAAGAGTTGCAGTGGCTCTACCGCAACTTAAGGCCCTCATACGGGCAGCAGATCCGGCGCAGTGACTTCACTGACATCTCTTCCTTCTGCGACGCCACAAGGGACTTCGAACTAATTCGGGAGGAACTGAAGAGGGAGACGCCATCCCGACCGACATCAACTCCTGCTCCGAGGAAGTTGACGACCAGTGGAGAAGCGCGAAGATCCGAAAATCGGTTTCCATCGCCGTCACCGCCACCGCCGAGGTCTGCCTCACCTACCGTAGGGACCGACGCACCGCCGCTGTTGCCCTTAGCTAGGGCGAACCCCCCGTTTCATTCTAGGACACCCGAGAGGAGCACCACCTCTACCCTACAATGCTGGAGGTGTGAAGAAGGACACGCCAGGACCGAGTGCCGACGTCCTGCCAAGCTGTTCTGCTCCAGGTGCGGCGCCGAAGGGCTGTTATCCCGAGACTGTCCTTGCCCGAGAAGCAGATTATCACGTTGGACTCGACCGAGGGAGGACCAGCGAAGACCGCCTGTAATCCCAGACAGAATTTCCGCTACATAGAGCAACGAGAATCGCCCGCACTTGGCAGTATCCATAGCTGGGGTGAATTACGTCTCCCTGATTGATACAGGAGCCAGTCGCTCCTACATTGGTGATCGCATTGCCGAACAATGCGCCGCCCGGGCCGCCATTTCCGCCGGAGCACCCCATTCTTATGCTCGAGTCGCTAGTGGGGAGCTCGTTGACGTGAACGAAGCCCTTGAGATCACTGTCGAACTGGGACACCGCCCAGTCACACACAGTTGGGGTTATATTCCCCGTTTATCCTCTGACCTGATTATAGGGATGGATCTCATCTCCCGCCTACGTTTCCAACTGGATTTGGGAACCAGGGCCGTATACATGGAAGGCCGACAATTGCAGCTTACGCAGATGTCTTCCTGTTCTACGTTAGAGGCAACATCCACCCTGGGAATCCGTACCTTGACCTCCGAACAGGAGCGCCGCCCACGAAACCTCCGTGAAGAAGAATTAAATGCCTTCGATGGAATCCGAGGAACGACGCCCCTGCTACAACGCGAGATCCAGTACCGAAAGGGGAACCGAAACCGTGGGGCCGATGCTCTATCCAGAGCCCCGCTATCCGATCCCGTCCTCGTCGTAGAACAAGACACCGCTTGTCCCTGGTACAATCGAAAGTTGCAGGATGTCCATGAGAATCCCGAAGGCAACCCGGAATACTGTGAGAGGGAGGGACGGCTCCACCGAAATTTCCAAAACGGCCACAACGAACCTGAATTGACAAATCCCTGGAAGATATGTGTCCCGAAGCAGTCCCGAGCCAAAGTAATGGCTGAAATTCATAATACCGAAACTACTGCTGGACACTTGGGAATCACTAAGACTACCGCCCAACTCGCACTCCGCTACTACTGGCCGGGCATGTTCAGACACATTGCCAAGTATGTAAGGAGTTGTGAGTTCTGCCAGAAGTTCAAGGTATCCCAACAAAAGCCGCCAGGACCGATGCAATCGTCCAAGAACAGGGAACCTTATGGGATCGTTTCCACCGACTTGACGCGACCATTTCGTCGTTCTAAGAAAGGAAACAAATTCCAGGACCGTCACACGAAATGTGTCCAGACCGGGAAAGCAACCGTCCAGACAACAACCGAGGGGGCTGGACCATCCCGTCCCGAAGGACTGAAATTCCAGATCAAAGAGTGGGCAGCGACGCCGGTGGGATGGCGTCGCCTACAACCTGCGTAACGGCGAGGATTCGAGTTCGACCTGGGAAGGGAGGACGCCCGCTACTGTGCCGCTACTGTGGGTATCCGGAACGAAGCCCGGACCTCCATCATACCAGGCCGTATCCCCGTGACCTGCGAGACCTGCTGGCGCTGCGGACGCGAGGGACATCGGCGCAACCGATGCAGCAACCCGGGACTGCTTTTCTGCTCCAGGTGCGGCAGGAAGGGGGAACTATCCCGGAACTGTAAATGTACCTGATTTAATATTTTTTCTCTCCTCTTTTCTTTATTTACTTTATGTAGGATTTTCATTTTATTTAGGATAATTTTACCGTAACTTACTAGGGATTTCTTTAGGTATTTTTCGTATGTTTTGTCTTATGAACAGTGTGCAGAGTCAAAATTCTCCCGTTCTCCGCGATAAGCACCGTCCTGTAAGAAAAACAATAATATCCGTATAAACGTTACAATTATTGTTTTTCTTTAGGAAGAAAGGGGGGGATGTAATGAAGCATATTTTTCCGTGGCTAGGACCCTTGTCTCCCTCTGTTACCGTTTGCAGAAAACCCGTAAATTCAAATTAACAACCATTCTCTCTCCGCCGAGACACCTGCAAATTTCGAAGACCAAGTTTAAACAAAAGTTGTCTCGTTAAATACGAGCAGCAAATGACCCCTCCTTGTTTGGCAGGAAGCTCTAAATATGAACGAAAATATTGAAAAGGCATCCGAATTTAGTACCACGACTCTCGAGAGATCCTCCGAGAGACGCCCACTAAAACTTAAATTCCGTTCTCGCGAGTTATCCGGAGAACCATTTCCCCGTCGCGTTGTTACCGTTTTTCCGCCGAGACTGCCGAGAGTTTTCGCTACCGAGCGCCGTGCCCGTCTTCCGCAGTGCCCGAACGTGTGATCCTCCGCGAGTGTGAGTGCCCGACCGCTGTACCTCCACCAATTGTAAGTACGCAATTTTCGTTTGATTCGCTGGTAGGCCTCTTCATTGTCTAGATTCCCATTCGGGAATCTCCGCACGTTAGATTTCCCATTCTCACTGCTTCAGCACCCGCTTAAAAAACCCGCTCAAAATTCTCTCGCTCGCTTCGCTCTCTTGCTAATACCGTTTTCCCTCCGCTTGTTTAAAACCGACTCTGCACATTTACTTTCGCCTATTTTAATTAGCTAGCTTCAGTATTTCCTTTCCGTTTGTAAAGTAATTATTCATATTTTATTTCATTTATTCGATTATGTATTTTCCATAATTCCAAATAATAAATAAACCGTTTTTATCGTACCACCTGTTCTCCGCACATTCCCGTCCGACCGTGGAGCGCAACGTTGCCGGTTCCTCTCCGAAATCCGACTTTCCGGATTTCGCACAGTTGCCAAAACTTCCGAACGTCTAGTAACCAGAAAATCGTTGTCTCCGCTGCCGAAACGGCCCTAACTACTGTATATAGTGTAATTACGACCTTCCGCTTATTTTTAATGCTCCGATATCCTTATTCATGCTTACTTTAAATCCATTTTCTGTAAATAATTTAATAAATGTAATATAGATCAACCGTACTTTTCCCCGTACTGTGTGTTTATTTTCACGGACCCCCTGGCATTCTCCTGAGTTTAAACTCACCGGTGGCTATAGGGAGTTAACCCTTAAAAATCTGGCGCCCGAGGTAAACCGACTTTAAACCTTGTTCCGTAATCCCGACCTACGCAATCCCGCGCCAATCCAAATAAGTGACGTTAACTTTCCGCCAGAGTCGATGTGCCGCCAGCGACTCTGCCCTACCGACCAAAGTGCGTTACAGGTGGTTACCGCTTCTTAACGGAATTAGACTGGTAAGTCGTGAATTTCCTCTTGTACATTTGTTCCGTCGTTAATTTCACTGCTAAATTCCTTTACCGACAAAAGGTTCGTGACAGTTGCCTATAGCTAGCCTCCGCGTCACCGACGGATTGTTGCCCTCGAAAGGAGGGTCTTTCCTATGTTAGGCGCAAATGTGCTTTGCAGCCTACTGTTCGCGTTCTTTTTGAGTTGTATATTTTTTTCCATGTTTCAAACATCGTTGTCATTCAAAACTTGGTTATACCACCCTGAAGAAGCTAACAAGCAGAAACACGTGTCGGTGGTTACCGCTTCTTAACGGAATTAGACGGGTAAGTCGTGAATTTCCTCTTGTACATTTGTTCCGTCGTTAGTTTTACTGCTAAATTCCTTTACCAACAAAAGATTCGTGACAGTTGGCTATAGCTATGCTCCACGTGACAGACGGATTGTTGCCCTCGAAAGGAGGGTCTTTCCTATGTTAGGCGCAAATGTGCTTTGATGCCTACTGTTCGCGTTCTTTTTGAGTTGTATAAATGTTTTTTCCAAGTGTCAAACATCGTTGTCATTCAAAACTTGGTTATACCACCCTGAAGAAGCTAACAAGCAGAAACACGTGTCGGTGGTTACCACTTCTTAACGGAATTAGACGGGTAAGTCGTGAATTTCCACTTGTACATTTGTTTCGTTGTTAATTTCACTGCTAAATTCCTTTACCGACAAAAGATTTGTGACGGTTGGCTATAGCTATGCTCCGCCTCACAGACGGATTGTTGCCCTCGAAAGGAGGGTCTTTCCTATGTTAGGCGCAAATGTGCTTTGCTGCCTACTGTTCGCGTCCTTTTTGAGTTGTATAAATGTTTTTTCCAAGTGTCAAACATCGTTGTCATTCAAAACTTGGTTATACCACCCTGAAGAAGCTAACAAGCAGAAACACGTGTCGGTGGTTACCGCTTCTTAACGGAATTAGACGGGTAAGTCGTGAATTTCCTCTTGTACATTTGTTCCGTCGTTAATTTCACTGCTATATTCTTTTACCGACAAAAGATTTGTGAGAGTTTGGTATAGCTAGCCTCCGCGTCACAGACGGATTGTTGCCCTCGAAAGGAGGGTCTTTCCTATGTTAGGCGCAAATGTGCTTTGTTGCCTACTGTTTGCGTTCATTTTGAGTTGTATAATTTTTTTCCAATTGTCAAACATGGTTGTCATTCAAACCTTGGTTATACCACCCTGTAGAAGCTAACAAGCAGAAACACGTGTCGGTGGTTACCGCTTCTTAACGGAATTAGACGGGTAAGTCGTGAATTTCCTCTTGTACATTTGTTCCGTCGTTAATTTCATTGCCAAATTCTTTTACCAACAAAAGATTCGTAACAGTTGGCTACAGCTAGCCTACGAGTCACAGACGGATTGTTGCCCTCGAAAGGAGGGCCTTTCCTATGTTAGGCGCAAATGTGCTTTGCTGCCTACTGTTCGCGTTCGTTTTGAGTTGTATAATTTTTTTCCAAGTGTCAAACATCGTTGTCATTCAAAACTTGGTTATACCACCCTGAAGAAGCTAACAAGCAGAAACACGTGTCGGTGGTTACCGCTTCTTAACGGAATTAGACGGGTAAGTCGTGAATTTCCTCTTGTACATTTGTTCCGTCGTTAATTTCACTGCTATATTCTTTTACCGACAAAAGATTCGTGACAGTTTGGTATAGCTAGCCTCCGCGTCACAGACGGATTGTTGCCCTCGAAAGGAGGGTCTTTTCTATGTTAGGCGCAAATGTGCTTTGTTGCCTACTGTTCGCGTTCTTTTTGAGTTGTATAATTTTTTTCCAATTGTCAAACATGGTTGTCATTCAAACCTTGGTTATACCACCCTGTAGAAGCTAACAAGCAGAAACACGTGTCGGTGGTTACCGCTTCTTAACGGAATTAGACGGGTAAGTCGTGAATTTCCTCTTGTACATTTGTTCCGTCGTTAATTTCACTGCTAAATTCTTTTACCAACAAAAAATTCGTAACAGTTGGCTACAGCTAGCCTACGGGTCACAGACGGATTGTTGCCCTCGAAAGGAGGGCCTTTCCTATGTTAGGCGCAAATGTGCTTTGCTGCCTACTGTTCGCGTTCGTTTTAAGTTGTATAATTTTTTTCCAAGTGTCAAACATCGTTGTCATTTGAAACTTGGTTATACCAACCTGAAGAAACTAACAAGCAGAAACACGTGTCGGTGGTTACCGTATCTTAACGGAATTAGACGGGTAAGTCGTGAATTTCCTATTGTACATTTGTTCCGTCGTTAATTTCACTGATAAATTCCTTTACCGACAAAAGATTCGTGACAGTTGGCTATAGCTAGTCTCCGCGTTACAGACGGATTGTTGCCCTGGAAAAGGGGGGTCTTTCCTTTGTTAGGAGCAAATGTGCTTTGCTGCCTACTGTTCGCGTTCTTTTTGAGTTGTATAATTTCTTTCCAAGTGTCAAACATCGTTATCATTTAAAACTTGGTTATACCACCCTGAAGAAGCTTACAAGCAGAAACTCGTGTCGGTGGTTACCGTTTCTTAACCTAATTAGAAGGGAAAGTCGTGAGTTTCCTCTTGTACATTTGTTCCGTCGTTAATTTCACTTCTAAATATCCTTGTTGTTTGTTTTTCAGGGGCAGCCTGACCGAAAGGATTTGTAACAAGCGACGAAAAACAAACAACAAGGACACCTCACAAGGGGCCAACCGCACATTTGCGGCTTCGGCCAGACAGCCAAGGATTGTCGGCTTGTCAAGGCGTCACCGCGGAGGCAGTTATAGCCGCCAAGGTGCTGAATCCTTACCCAGGAATGATCATAGATGAAGCGATCTTGCGGTGAAATAAATGAACAAGGAAATGAGGGGTAAAACCGCAGAAAATGTGAAAGAGCAACCGTAGACACGTGTTTCTGACTGTTGGTCGTCATCAGTACGCTGCAGCCTGTTCGAAAGGGTTTTGGAACACGCGATGGAAAACAAACAACAAGTACACCACACAAGGTCCAACCGCACATTTGCGGCTTCGGCCAAAGAGCCAAGGATTTTCGGCTTGTCAAAGCGTCACCGCGGAGACCTAACGGGAACGGCAAGGGGGCGGGGCGGTCGGATTTCCCTAACTCTACGATACCTTGAATGGTCGGTCTCGCTGTTCTCCGGGTCGGCAAGTCCGGAACGGCAACGCTGCAATTGGTCGGGTCGGAGCGAAGCACGTGCACTATTCAAACCTGTGAATTGTCTCGGTGATCGGCAGACTTTGATCGGAACTCGGTCGGAATACTTTTGATAATACTTCAATCTTTTCGCTTATATTTAGAGCTCCTAGAGAAATAAGGATGGATAATTTGCAGCTCGCAATTAGAGAGACAACTGTTGAGCCTTTGTTTAAACACGGTCTTTGAATTTTGCAGGTGTCTCATTGGGAGAAAATTGTTGTTTATTTCGGTTCGCGGGTTTTCCGCAAATGATAATAGAGGGAGGTATGGCTTCTAGCCATCGTAAAAATATGCTTCGTTATATCCCCCCTTTCTTCCTAGAGAAAAGTAATAATTGTAACGTTGCATACGGATAATATTGCTTTTCTCACAGTCACGGTATGTTAAAAATCAGGAGAAAATATCAACGGTTGGCATAACCCTACTTATTTAAATCGTTAAAAAAACTTATTCTAAAAAAAGTATTATCCTGAAAGAGAGAAAATAGAATCACTATTCAACCTCTATAACTGTATAAAATAATTGATATTAAAAATTACGGTAATATACAAAGGACTATTCAAAATCACAAAGGCAGCGCCTAGACAGTTCGCCGATCTTTCCGCATCGGGAACAAAATAGCCGCCCCGGGTTAGCGCACTTCATACGGTGGTTCCCCTCCTGGCCGCACCTCCAGCAGGTACCTGCGGTCACCCAGATGTGGCTCGGGGCAGCTCGCGGCGTCTTCGTCGCACAGGCCGAACTCTGCCTGCGGGAATCTCAGGACTACTAGCGCCGGGGAGGAGTCGGTCACCACGTCTGGGATCAGATCCCCCAGTTAGTGGTTACCTGCACCCGGTTGAGCGTGGTGGAGAAAACCCCGGTGGTAGGCTCTGCGGCGTTTGTGCATCCTGTTTCGGTGGTGGCCCATTCCTGAGCCTCGACCTTCGGCTCCATTTGAAACAGATCCCGGTTTTGTGAAAAGGTCTTGGAACACTACGTCGTAGTGAATTCCTTTCGCAGAACGCGGAGATCGTCCTATCAGATCGGTGCAGACTGTTTTCCAAGGTTGCCTGTCCTGGACGGTTTCATCAGTCCTGGCAGCTTTTGTGGAGACACCTTGTACTTCTGGCAGGACTCGCAGCTCCGTACGTATTTGGCGATGTCTCTGAACATTCCAGGCCAGTAGTAGCGGAGTGCGGTGCGGGAGGTAGTCTTGTTGATTCCCATGTGTCCAGCAGTAGGTTCGTGATGATTTTCAGCCATCACTCCGGCTCGCGACTGCTTCGGGACACATAACTTCAAGGGATCGAACAACTCGGCTTTGTTGTGATTGCGACTGTCCCAGAAATGTCGGTCCTTCCTTCGTCCTTCGCAGGAGTACTCCTTCTCGCAGTACTCCGGGTTGCCTTCGGAATTATCACGGACATCCTGCAACTTCCGATTGTACCACGAACAAACGGTTTCTTGATCCTCGGCGAGGACGGGATCGGACAACGGAGCTCGGGATATAACATCGGCCACACGGTTTAGGTTCCCCTTTCGGTACTGGACCTCGGGTTTTATCTGGGGCGTCGTGCCTCGGATTCCTTCGAAGGCATTTAATTCTTCTTCAAGGAAGTATTGTGGGCGGCGCTCCTGTTCAGGGATCAGGGTACGGGTTCCAGGGATGGATGTTTCCTCTAACGGAGAGCAGGAAGACATCTACATCAGCTGCAATTTTCGGCCTTCCATGCATATGGGCCTGGTTCCCAAATCCAGTTGGAAGCGAAGGCGGGAGAGGAGATTCATCCCTATAATCAGGTCAGAAGATAAACGGGGAATATAACCCCAACGGTGTGTGACTGAACGGTGTCCCAGTTCGACAGTGATCTCAAAGGCCTCGTTCACGTCGACGAGCTCCCCACTAGCGACTCGAGCATAGGAATGGGGTGCTACGGCGGAAAAGGCGGCGCATTGTTCGGCAAAGCGATCACCAATGTAGGAGCGACTGGCTCCTGTATCAATCAGAGCGTCGACGTCAGGGCGATTCTCGATACTCTTGGCGGCGGAAATACGATCCACGATTACGGGCGGTGTTCGCTGATCCTCCCTCGGTCGAGTCCAACGTGATGATCTGTTTCCCGGATAAGGACGGTCTCGGAATAACAGCCTTTCGGCCCCGCACCTGGAGCAGAACAGTTTGTCAGAACCTGGCGTGTCCTTCTCCACACCTCCAGCATCGTAGGGTAGAGGTGGTGCACCTTTCGGCTGCCCTAGAATGAGATGGAGGGTTCGCCCTAGCTAAGGGCGACAGCGGTGGTGCGTCGGTCCCTACTGGAGGTGAGTCAGTCCTCGGTGTGGCGGTGACGGCGATGGAGACGGATTTTCGGATCTTCGCGTCTTTCCACTGGTCGTTAACTTCCTGGGAGCAGGAGTTGATGTCGGTCTGGATGGCGTCTCCCTCTTAAGTTCTTCCCGAAGTAATTCGAAGTCCCTAGTGGCGTCGCAGAAGGAAAAGATGTCAGTGAAATCACTGCGCCGGATCTGCTGCCTGTACAAGGGCCTTAAGTTGCGGTAGAGCCACTGCAACTCTTGTTCGGGAGTCATCTGGCCGTGTCGACGTACGAGGGTCTGAAGGTCGGTGATGTACTTCGCCACTGGTTCGTCTTCCTTCGGGATGCGGCGACTGATCTCGACTTCCAAGTCAATCTTGTAATTGACTGGGTAGTAGAAAGTCATGAAGTACTTCAAGAACTTCTACCAGGTCCTGATTCGCTGGCAGTTCTTCCTGTACCAGAGGGCCGGGTCCCCTCGTAGTAGCTCGGGCTTCACTGGAAGCAATCGGTCCAGGCGGATGTTCTGGAAGTCACAAGTTTCCTGTAGTCTCTAGATGAACGTTACCGGATCGGTACGGCCGTCGAAAATTACTCTCCACTCATTGACTCTGGGTGGAGTGTTATCAGGAATGGGTGTAGGTCCAGGAACAAGCGTTCCAGGATTATTTACGGGAGGTGCTTCGATCGGTACGGTTGGTGTGTTAACGGTCGCGAAGAATTGTTGCGGTTGTTCTTGCGGACAGGGAGAGCGAATCCCATCTCGCAGAAATTTTATCATTCGTTTGCGTAACTCGTCGACGGTACCTACGGTGTTTAAACGGAACTTCCCAATTTCGGCTTCTAATTCGATCTTGTTTAATTTTTACACCCAAACCCACGCGAATGTCGGATGTTTCGGTATTTGGAATATCGAGAGAAATATTCTCAACGATTTTGTCTTTATTGGTGGCTGGCATTATGTGTTATTTTCACGGACTGGGAAAACGGAGAAATAGGAAAATAGAAAAATAGTCAAATAGTCAACTGGTAAAATAGTCAAACAGTCCCTGCTCGGGCGCCAATTTTGTGACGTGGTTTACATCGCGATGCATCAGATTCGTCGGCGGCACGACGACTCTGGGCTGGAAGGTTACGTCACTTGTTGAATTGGCGCTTATTTACGGAGTTTTTGTGTTTTAAGATCGGTCTTACGGTTTTGCTCGAGCGCCAGATTTTTTTAAGGGTTTACTCCCTAAGCCACGGGTAAGTTTATACTCAGGAGGATGCCAGGAGGTCCGTGAAAATAAAACACACAATTTGGAAAACAATTAAAACTAATTTATTATAGAAAACTCCATCAAAAAATAAAGACAATCATGATAGAAATAATCGGCAACGGTGCAAAACTAAATATTTAACGGTTTCTACAGCAAAACGGCATCTATGTACAAATTTCCCATACTCTACGAAAAATGGGAAGATTTGGCAACTATATACATCGGAAATACGTGCGTGGTTTCGGTCTTACGCAGCGGTCGGGCAACAATGCGCGGTGCAGCTATAAGGGGGGGGGGGTAGTGCAAGGCGGTCTAGCTAATCTAGTAGATGACATGCCTATTCGCAATAGAAGAGCTAGTTACCTGCAACGGTTAAGCAAGTGTTACGAAACGGTGAGAGCGGAGCAAGCATTAAGAGGGGAAAATATAGCAAGCGGGGTAAAACTATGATCGGCGGTCTAATAATTGACGGGCATGCGCATTAGCAGATTTGATTCGCGTCAATCAAGTCGTTACGGAAACTAGGCATGCGCAGTATTTCAAGCATCGGTCGGGTTGCGTTCAGGGAGGCCACCCCGAGTTTCACTCCGGGGATACAACAGCACAAACATCCCGAACTGATCTTCCCGAGTCTAACCCTGGGAAAAGTCAATCCGTCGGCCTAACCCAACGGGAACGGTAGAGAGGGCTCTAAAACCGCAGGAAGTGTGAACGCATCATTTCCTTGTTCATTTATTTCACCGCATGATCACTTCACCTATGATCATTCCTGGGTAAGGATTCATCACCTTGGTGGCTATAACTGCCTCCGCGGTGACGCTTTGACAAGCCGACAATCCTTGGCTGTCTGGTCGAAGCCGCAAATGTGCGGTTGGCCCCTTGTGAGGTGTCCTTGTTGCTTGTTTTCCATCGCTTGTTCCAAACCCTTTCGAACAGGCTGCACCGTACTGATGACGACCAACAGTCAGAAACAAATGTCTACGGTTGCCTTTTTACACTTCCTGCGGTTTTACCCATCATTTCCTTGTTCATTTATTTCACCGCATGATCACTTCACCTATGATCATTACTGGGTAAGTATTCATCACCTTGGCGGCCATAACTGCCTCCGCGGTGACGCTTTGACAAGCCGACAATCCTTGGCTGTCTGGCCGAAGCCGCAAATGTGCGGTTGGCCCCTTGTGAGGTGTCCTTGTTGTTTGTTTTCCATCGCTTGTTCCAAACCCTTTCGAACAGGCTGCACCGTACTGATGAGGACCAACATTCAGAAACCCGTGTCTACGGTTGCCCATTCATACTTCCTGCGGTTTTACCCATCAATTAATTGTTTATTTATTTCACCGCATGATCACTTCTCCTATGATCATTCCTGGGTAAGGATTCATCATCTTGTTGGCTATAACTGCCTCCGCGGTGACGCTTTGACAAGCCGACAATCCTTTGGCTGTCTGGCCGAAGCCGCAAATGTGCGGTTGGCCCCTTGTGTGGTGTCCTTGTTGTTTGTTTTCCATCGCTTGTTCCAAACCCTTGCGAACAGGCTGCACCGTACTGATGACGACCAACATTCAGAAACCCGTGTCTACGGTTGCCCATTCATACTTGCTGCGGTTTTACCCATCATTTCCTTGTTTATTAATTTCACCGCAAGATCACTTCACCTATGATCATTCCTGGGTATGGATTTATCACCTTGGTGCCTATAACTGCCTCCGCGGTGACGCTTTGACAAGCCGAAAATCCTTGGCTGTCTGGCCGAAGCCGCAAATGTGCGGTTGGCCCCTTGTGTGGTGTCCTTGTTATATATATATTGTTATATATATATATACATATATATATGTTGATATATATATATATATATATATATATATATATATATCTGTGAGTCTTGACTGTCCTAATGTATGCAGTTTCAGTAGGAGATGAATCTCCGTCTAGGGTTGCAGTCAGGATAGGTTGGGCAAGAAAGAAAAAGCTCTTTTCAAAATAGCCAAGCTATATATATATATATATATATATATATATATATATATATATATATATATAAGAGAAAATTCACGACTTACCCGTCTAAACCCGTTATGAAACGATAACCACCGACACGTGTTTCTGCTTAATAGCTTCGTCAGGGTGGTATAACCAAGCTCTGGATGATAACGATGTTTGACACTTGGAAAAAAATTATACAACTCAAAAAGAACGTCAACAATTGACAGCAAAGCACATTTGCGTCTAACATAGGAAAGACTCTCCATTCGAGAGCAACAAACCGTCTGTGACGCGGAGGCCAGCTAAAGCCAACTGTCACGAATCTTTGGTCAGTAAAGGAATTTAGCAGTGAAATTAACGACGGAACAAATGTACAAGAGAAAATTCACGACTTACCCGTCTAAACCCGTTATGAAACGATAACCACCGACACGTGTTTCTGCTTATTAGCTTCGTCAGGGTGGTATAACCAAGCTCTGGATGATAACGATGTTTGACACTTGGAAAAAAATTATACAACTCAAAAAGAACGTCAACAATTGACAGCAAAGCACATTTGCGTCTAACATAGGAAAGACTCTCCATTCGAGAGCAACAAACCGTCTGTGACGCGGAGGCCAGCTAAAGCCAACTGTCACGAATCTTTGGTCAGTAAAGGAATTTAGCAGTGAAATTAACGACGGAACAAATGTACAAGAGAAAATTCACGACTTACCCGTCTAAACCCGTTATGAAACGATAACCACCGACACGTGTTTCTGCTTATTAGCTTCGTCAGGGTGGTATAACCAAGCTCTGGATGATAACGATGTTTGACACTTGGAAAAAAATTATACAACTCAAAAAGAACGTCAACAATTGACAGCAAAGCACATTTGCGTCTAACATAGGAAAGACTCTCCATTCGAGAGCAACAAACCGTCTGTGACGCGGAGGCCAGCTAAAGCCAACTGTCACGAATCTTTGGTCAGTAAAGGAATTTAGCAGTGAAATTAACGACGGAACAAATGTACAAGAGAAAATTCACGACTTACCCGTCTAAACCCGTTATGAAACGATAACCACCGACACGTGTTTCTGCTTATTAGCTTCGTCAGGGTGGTATAACCAAGCTCTGGATGATAACGATGTTTGACACTTGGAAAAAAATTATACAACTCAAAAAGAACGTCAACAATTGACAGCAAAGCACATTTGCGTCTAACATAGGAAAGACTCTCCATTCGAGAGCAACAAACCGTCTGTGACGCGGAGGCCAGCTAAAGCCAACTGTCACGAATCTTTGGTCAGTAAAGGAATTTAGCAGTGAAATTAACGACGGAACAAATGTACAAGAGAAAATTCACGACTTACCCGTCTAAACCCGTTATGAAACGATAACCACCGACACGTGTTTCTGCTTATTAGCTTCGTCAGGGTGGTATAACCAAGCTCTGGATGATAACGATGTTTGACACTTGGAAAAAAATTATACAACTCAAAAAGAACGTCAACAATTGACAGCAAAGCACATTTGCGTCTAACATAGGAAAGACTCTCCATTCGAGAGCAACAAACCGTCTGTGACGCGGAGGCCAGCTAAAGCCAACTGTCACGAATCTTTGGTCAGTAAAGGAATTTAGCAGTGAAATTAACGACGGAACAAATGTACAAGAGAAAATTCACGACTTACCCGTCTAAACCCGTTATGAAACGATAACCACCGACACGTGTTTCTGCTTATTAGCTTCGTCAGGGTGGTATAACCAAGCTCTGGATGATAACGATGTTTGACACTTGGAAAAAAAATTATACAACTCAAAAAGAACGTCAACAATTGACAGCAAAGCACATTTGCGTCTAACATAGGAAAGACTCTCCATTCGAGAGCAACAAACCGTCTGTGACGCGGAGGCCAGCTAAAGCCAACTGTCACGAATCTTTGGTCAGTAAAGGAATTTAGCAGTGAAATTAACGACGGAACAAATGTACAAGAGAAAATTCACGACTTACCCGTCTAAACCCGTTATGAAACGATAACCACCGACACGTGTTTCTGCTTATTAGCTTCGTCAGGGTGGTATAACCAAGCTCTGGATGATAACGATGTTTGACACTTGGAAAAAAATTATACAACTCAAAAAGAACGTCAACAATTGACAGCAAAGCACATTTGCGTCTAACATAGGAAAGACTCTCCATTCGAGAGCAACAAACCGTCTGTGACGCGGAGGCCAGCTAAAGCCAACTGTCACGAATCTTTGGTCAGTAAAGGAATTTAGCAGTGAAATTAACGACGGAACAAATGTACAAGAGAAAATTCACGACTTACCCGTCTAAACCCGTTATGAAACGATAACCACCGACACGTGTTTCTGCTTATTAGCTTCGTCAGGGTGGTATAACCAAGCTCTGGATGATAACGATGTTTGACACTTGGAAAAAAATTATACAACTCAAAAAGAACGTCAACAATTGACAGCAAAGCACATTTGCGTCTAACATAGGAAAGACTCTCCATTCGAGAACAACAAACCGTCTGTGACGCGGAGGCCAGCTAAAGCCAACTGTCACGAATCTTTGGTCAGTAAAGGAATTTAGCAGTGAAATTAACGACGGAACAAATGTACAAGAGAAAATTCACGACTTACCCGTCTAAACCCGTTATGAAACGATAACCACCGACGTGTTTCTGCTTATTAACTTCGTCAGGGTGGTATAACCAAGCTCTGGATGATAACGATGTTTGACACTTGGAAAAAAATTATACAACTCAAAAAGAACGTCAACAATTGACAGCAAAGTACATTTGCGTCTAACATAGGAAAGACTCTCCATTCGAGAGCAACAAACCGTCTGTGACGCGGAGGCCAGCTAAAGCCAACTGTCACGAATCTTTGGTCAGTAAAGGAATTTAGCAGTGAAATTAACGACGGAACAAATGTACAAGAGAAAATTCACGACTTACCCGTCTAAACCCGTTATGAAACGATAACCACCGACACGTGTTTCTGCTTATTAGCTTCGTCAGGGTGGTATAACCAAGCTCTGGATGATAACGATGTTTGACACTTGGAAAAAAATTATACAACTCAAAAAGAACGTCAACAATTGACAGCAAAGCACATTTGCGTCTAACATAGGAAAGACTCTCCATTCGAGAGCAACAAACCGTCTGTGACGCGGAGGCCAGCTAAAGCCAACTGTCACGAATCTTTGGTCAGTAAAGGAATTTAGCAGTGAAATTAACGACGGAACAAATGTACAAGAGAAAATTCACGACTTACCCGTCTAAACCCGTTATGAAACGATAACCACCGACACGTGTTTCTGCTTATTAGCTTCGTCAGGGTGGTATAACCAAGCTCTGGATGATAACGATGTTTGACACTTGGAAAAAAAATTATACAACTCAAAAAGAACGTCAACAATTGACAGCAAAGCACATTTGCGTCTAACATAGGAAAGACTCTCCATTCGAGAGCAACAAACCGTCTGTGACGCGGAGGCCAGCTAAAGCCAACTGTCACGAATCTTTGGTCAGTAAAGGAATTTAGCAGTGAAATTAACGACGGAACAAATGTACAAGAGAAAATTCACGACTTACCCGTCTAAACCCGTTATGAAACGATAACCACCGACACGTGTTTCTGCTTATTAGCTTCGTCAGGGTGGTATAACCAAGCTCTGGATGATAACGATGTTTGACACTTGGAAAAAAATTATACAACTCAAAAAGAACGTCAACAATTGACAGCAAAGCACATTTGCGTCTAACATAGGAAAGACTCTCCATTCGAGAGCAACAAACCGTCTGTGACGCGGAGGCCAGCTAAAGCCAACTGTCACGAATCTTTGGTCAGTAAAGGAATTTAGCAGTGAAATTAACGACGGAACAAATGTACAAGAGAAAATTCACGACTTACCCGTCTAAACCCGTTATGAAACGATAACCACCGACACGTGTTTCTGCTTATTAGCTTCGTCAGGGTGGTATAACCAAGCTCTGGATGATAACGATGTTTGACACTTGGAAAAAAATTATACAACTCAAAAAGAACGTCAACAATTGACAGCAAAGCACATTTGCGTCTAACATAGGAAAAACTCTCCATTCGAGAGCAACAAACCGTCTGTGACGCGGAGGCCAGCTAAAGCCAACTGTCACGAATCTTTGGTCAGTAAAGGAATTTAGCAGTGAAATTAACGACGGAACAAATGTACAAGAGAAAATTCACGACTTACCCGTCTAAACCCGTTATGAAACGATAACCACCGACGTGTTTCTGCTTATTAGCTTCGTCAGGGTGGTATAACCAAGCTCTGGATGATAACGATGTTGGACACTTGGAAAAAAATTATACAACTCAAAAAGAACGTCAACAATTGACAGCAAAGCACATTTGCGTCTAACATAGGAAAGACTCTCCATTCGAGAGCAACAAACCGTCTGTGACGCGGAGGCCAGCTAAAGCCAACTGTCACGAATCTTTGGTCAGTAAAGGAATTTAGCAGTGAAATTAACGACGGAACAAATGTACAAGAGAAAATTCACGACTTACCCGTCTAAACCCGTTATGAAACGATAACCACCGACACGTGTTTCTGCTTATTAGCTTCGTCAGGGTGGTATAACCAAGCTCTGGATGATAACGATGTTTGACACTTGGAAAAAAAATTATACAACTCAAAAAGAACGTCAACAATTGACAGCAAAGCACATTTGCGTCTAACATAGGAAAGACTCTCCATTCGAGAGCAACAAACCGTCTGTGACGCGGAGGCCAGCTAAAGCCAACTGTCACGAATCTTTGGTCAGTAAAGGAATTTAGCAGTGAAATTAACGACGGAACAAATGTACAAGAGAAAATTCACGACTTACCCGTCTAAACCCGTTATGAAACGATAACCACCGACACGTGTTTCTGCTTATTAGCTTCGTCAGGGTGGTATAACCAAGCTCTGGATGATAACGATGTTTGACACTTGGAAAAAAATTATACAACTCAAAAAGAACGTCAACAATTGACAGCAAAGCACATTTGCGTCTAACATAGGAAAGACTCTCCATTTTTGAGTTGTATAATTTTTTTCCAAGTGTCAAACATCGTTATCATCCAGAGCTTGGTTATACCACCCTGACGAAGCTAATAAGCAGAAACACGTGTCGGTGGTTATCGTTTCATAACGGGTTTAGACGGTTAAGTCGTGAATTTTCTCTTGTACATTTGTTCCGTCGTTAATTTCACTGCTAAATTCCTTTACTGACCAAAGATTCGTGACAGTTGGCTTTAGCTGGCCTCCGCGTCACAGACGGTTTGTTGCTCTCGAATGGAGAGTCTTTCCTATGTTAGACGCAAATGTGCTTTGCTGTCAATTGTTGACGTTCTTTTTGAGTTGTATAATTTTTTTCCAAGTGTCAAACATCGTTATCATCCAGAGCTTGGTTATACCACCCTGACGAAGCTAATAAGCAGAAACACGTGTCGGTGGTTATCGTTTCATAACGGGTTTAGACGGGTAAGTCGTGAATTTTCTCTTGTACATTTGTTCCGTCGTTAATTTCACTGCTAAATTCCTTTACTGACCAAAGATTCGTAACAGTTGGCTTTAGCTGGCCTCCGCGTCACAGACGGTTTGTTGCTCTCGAATGGAGAGTCTTTCCTATGTTAGACGCAAATGTGCTTTGCTGTCAATTGTTGACGTTCTTTTTGAGTTGTATAATTTTATTCCAAGTGTCAAACATCGTTATCATCCAGAGCTTGGTTATACCACCCTGACGAAGCTAATAAGCAGAAACACGTGTCGGTGGTTATCGTTTCATAACGGGTTTAGACGGGTAAGTCGTGAATTTTCTCTTGTACATTTGTTCCGTCGTTAATTTCACTGCTAAATTCCTTTACTGACCAAAGATTCGTGACAGTTGGCTTTAGCTGGCCTCCGCGTCACAGACGGTTTGTTGCTCTCGAATGGAGAGTCTTTCCTATGTTAGACGCAAATGTGCTTTGCTGTCAATTGTTGACGTTCTTTTTGAGTTGTATAATTTTTTTCCAAGTGTCAAACATCGTTATCATCCAGAGCTTGGTTATACCACCCTGACGAAGCTAATAAGCAGAAACACGTGTCGGTGGTTATCGTTTCATAACGGGTTTAGACGGGTAAGTCGTGAATTTTCTCTTGTACATTTGTTCCGTCGTTAATTTCACTGCTAAATTCCTTTACTGACCAAAGATTCGTGACAGTTGGCTTTAGCTGGCCTCCGCGTCACAGACGGTTTGTTGCTCTCGAATGGAGAGTCTTTCCTATGTTAGACGCAAATGTGCTTTGCTGTCAATTGTTGACGTTCTTTTTGAGTTGTATAATTTTTTTCCAAGTGTCAAACATCGTTATCATCCAGAGCTTGGTTATACCACCCTGACGAAGCTAATAAGCAGAAACACGTGTCGGTGGTTATCGTTTCATAACGGGTTTAGACGGGTAAGTCGTGAATTTTCTCTTGTACATTTGTTCCGTCGTTAATTTCACTGCTAAATTCCTTTACTGACCAAAGATTCGTGACAGTTGGCTTTAGCTGGCCTCCGCGTCACAGACGGTTTGTTGCTCTCGAATGGAGAGTCTTTCCTATGTTAGACGCAAATGTGCTTTGCTGTCAATTGTTGACGTTCTTTTTGAGTTGTATAATTTTTTTCCAAGTGTCAAACATCGTTATCATCCAGAGCTTGGTTATACCACCCTGACGAAGCTAATAAGCAGAAACACGTGTCGGTGGTTATCGTTTCATAACGGGTTTAGACGGGTAAGTCGTGAATTTTCTCTTGTACATTTGTTCCGTCGTTAATTTCACTGCTAAATTCCTTTACTGACCAAAGATTCGTGACAGTTGGCTTTAGCTGGCCTCCGCGTCACAGACGGTTTGTTGCTCTCGAATGGAGAGTCTTTCCTATGTTAGACGCAAATGTGCTTTGCTGTCAATTGTTGACGTTCTTTTTGAGTTGTATAATTTTTTTCCAAGTGTCAAACATCGTTATCATCCAGAGCTTGGTTATACCACCCTGACGAAGCTAATAAGCAGAAACACGTGTCGGTGGTTATCGTTTCATAACGGGTTTAGACGGGTAAGTCGTGAATTTTCTCTTGTACATTTGTTCCGTCGTTAATTTCACTGCTAAATATATATATATATATATATATATATATATATATATATATGTATATATTTAAATATGCATCTGACAAATTGGGACCATAAATAAATTTCGAATTGATTTATCTGAAATAAAATGTGCCTCATATTGCTAATAACAATATTCATAACACCGAGTCGGTAAAACCGACTAAAGTGTTATTCTACCTACAATTATGGACCATTTTCACTAAAAATATACCATGTCGAGTACCTTTTATTTTAAAACTTATCATTATTTTACCAATTGAAGTAGATACACATGCTAGTAAGCATATATGTAATACTCCTATATCGCTTGCGTCCTATCTCGTCCCATAGTAAGTCGGGCGAAAACAAGTGAGACAGAAGTAAATGACTTGGTAGTTGAAGCGCAAGCGCGACGGAGAACAATGACGCCGTATTACAAAATCTGTATTCTCGTAAAGCGTTATAAGAACCATTAATTTTTGTTATAGCATTCATTCTCTATGATGATTTTTAGTATGATTTGTGTAGAAAAGAAAATAAGAAAATTGTGTAGGACACTAAACGTATTATGTACTGAAAAATTGACATGAAGATGAAGAATAAAACATCCAGCACATAGCTACGAATTTTTAACAAAAATGAAGTGTTGCCCTTGGTGTACAACATATAATGTGTTTAACTTGAATGTTCATGAATTTAAATTTTCACTGTACGTGTCAAAAGTATTCAGGGGACCAAGGTATATAGGCCACATTATTTTTTTACACATGAAAAGATAAGTCAAAATAATAAGCAAAATTTGTGGAGAAAAACATGCTTTGTTCCCCAATTCCAGGTAAATGATATTTGACTTTTATTATTTTTTCGACAACTCTATACTATTTGTCAGTTTTTCACAATTGGAGTATAATCATAAATATAAAATTTACTTACGAGTGGTTAATGTAAAACAAAACGTAACGTAAAAAAAAGGAATTGTTTTCTTATCGGATCGAAAAATGGTTCAAATAAAAATTGTCAGTCTTGGCTAGCGTTGCAACTTGTTTTAAGAACTGTTAGTCAAAAAACTTACTTGTTTTAAAATAAACGTAAAATCCCAAAACTATATCAGTAATAAAATACAACTTCCAGACGTACGATTACTTAATTCGTGGGTATTTATGAAATTCCCGAAAACGAATTTTATAATAGATATTTACTTTGAAGTAAAGGTAAAAATAGTGATTAGTATAACTATTTGTTTTAAAAACATTTACTGAGATGTCTTAACCCCACTAAGATTAACCTCCACCGCTAAACGTAAACAAACACGTGCCGCTCGATGCGACGTAACTATACACGTGATTCGAATCCACTGATTTCATTGGTCATAACGTCATAACAGACGTCTTCGCGTTACAAATCCAGTCACAAATTGGTGCGAATGAGGTGGATGTTTTCGCCCGAACCTCTCTCCCTGTAAGCAATATAGACAGAGAATATGTAACTACTGACAAGCGACAGTATTGGCGGTTCCTT
This sequence comes from Cryptocephalus moraei, assembly GCA_946251905.1. Classification (NCBI taxonomy): domain Eukaryota; kingdom Metazoa; phylum Arthropoda; class Insecta; order Coleoptera; family Chrysomelidae; genus Cryptocephalus; species Cryptocephalus moraei. Next base: position 168,501 of record OX276453.1, read on the forward strand.
TGATGTTTCTTACCCCACTTCGATGACAGCAAATTTGACAGTTAAACTACCAAATACACTAAGAAAAGTGCCGTTTATAATATGCAGTGACCTACACCCACAAAAGTTTGAACCATTTAATACACAGGCTTAACAAGACGGGTACACGGGGATCGTTTTTAAACTAATGTAAAAATCAGTGCATAGTTCATTTATTATTTTTTTGTTGGAATTTACGTCAATATGGAAATGAACTACCTATATATGTCATACAGGTTTTTTGCACGACATTTTTAGGTGTGTTAGTAGTCAACGAAAATTGGAAAATTATCTACAGCTGTAACAAACTCAGAAATGTGTGGGAGGGGTGTGCGATGTAGTTGTGCTCCATAAATAAACTCATAATCAACATTTTAATATTTCTTTCAAAAAGGCTGCTATTAACAATAAACTAGCAATAATCAACTGTGTCAACAATTAACTAATAATTTATTAACAGTTCACTAACAACATATTTACAATTCACTAACAATAAACATGTATGCGATTCCAACATTATTTGTTTGAAAACGGAAACGAAACTGATTGATGTAAATTTAATAGAGCAAAACACAATTCGGTCATGCAGCTGACCACTACATATCAACTAGGTATTACGTTATTTTCACTTTCTCATATTGCAATCGGGTCAATTTGTAAAATTTGTTATTAGCATTTCTAGACGTTTTAAGGTCCTCGGGTTCTTGATTCGATATATCAGGATTTTTTTATAAATCTACGTAAATCCTCTAACTTTTTAAAGTGGCCACACATGATGGATAGGAAAGGAAAACGTCTTGACCACGTCTCGGTAAAAAAATTTTTAATATATCGGTGACCGGTTTCGGCTAATTCGCCATCTTCTTCTTCTTAGGACGCCTTCTCCCTACGAAGGTTGGCGATCCAAATGGCTATTGTTGTGCGGGAAACCGCAGCTCTGAAAATTTCTATGGATGTCTGTCCGAACCATCTACGTAAGTCCCTCAGCCATGAATTTTGTCTACGGCCGACTGACCGTTTTCCTTCGATCTTTCCTTCTATTATCAGGCGGAGAATCTCATATCGTTCGCCTCTCATGATATGTCCTAGGTACTGCAGCTTTCTCTCCTTGATTGTCGTGAGGAGTTCTTTGTGTTTACCCATTTGCTGCATAACCTCTATGTTTGTCTTGTGTGCCGTCCAAGAAATTCGCAGCATTCGCCTGTATGCGTACATTTCGAACGCATCGATTCTCTTCTCTGTGGTTGCATCAATGGTCCAGCTCTCACATCCGTATAGAAGGACAGGGAAGATGTAGCAGCGAAGTAATCTGATCCGGAGGTCTAGGCTGAGGTCCCGGTTTGCCATAAGTGTCCTCATGTTATTCAGAATTTTCCGTGCTTGCGCAATTCTTGATCTAATTTCGGTCTTTGAGTCGCATTGCTGGTTGTCGAGTACACCCAAGTATTTTATAGATGGCACTTGTGTAATGTTCTCTCCGTTGATCACTAGAGTAACGGGTCTTGGTGATTTTGAGAATACCATCAATTTGGTCTTGGATGTATTCATATAAAGCCCAAAGTTCTCGCTATACTCCACAATAAGGTTTATAAGGGATTGAAGTTCTGTTATATTGCTGGCTATTACGACGGTATCATCTGCGTATCGAAGGTTACTTATATTGACTCCATTGATCTTTATGCCTGCAGTTGAATTTTCGAGAGCTTCGATGAATATTGCCTCAGAGTAGAGATTAAACAGTAGTGGGGATAGTACACATCCTTGTCGCACGCCTCTTCTTATTGCTATCTCTTCCGATGTGGACCCTTCGATTTTGACTGTTGCTGTTTGGTGCCAATAAAGTTCAGTAATGATCTTTAGATCTTGAGCATCGATCCCGGTTGATTTTAGGATGTTGATCATTTTTTGATGTGACACACAGTCAAAAGCTTTTTTATAATCAATGAAGCATGCGAATACATCGACATTCATGTCCCTACATCTCTGAGTCAGCACATTCAAAGAGAAAAGAGCTTCTCGGGTACCCGTTCCATTCCTAAAGCCAAATTGCGAGCGATCAATTACGGACTCACACTTTTTATATATACGAGTATGAATGATCCGCAAGAATATCTTCAAGGCGTGGGACATCAAACTGATCATGCGATATTCATCACATTGTGATGCCTTGTTCTTCTTTGGCAAAGTAACAAAGGTGGATCTCAGCCAGTCTGTGGGTATTTTTCCGACTCTGTACATTCGGTTAAATACAGTAGTAATGAGATTTAGACCAACCCCGTCCTCGGCAGCTGCAAGTTTAAAAGTTTCCGCATGCACGTTGTCAGGACCAACTGCTCTTCTGTTCTTTTGTAGTTTAATTGCATGTTTGACCTCTTCTTTTGTAATTTCAGGAGCCCTTTCGTTGATTTCGTATATATCCGGGGGTGAGTCTGGTCTCATGTCATTAAAGAGATTTTCGGTATATTCTTTCCACCTTTTTAGTTTCTCATTTACTCCTATAAGAATTTCATTGTTGGAGCCCCTTAATATTCCACTATGACCCTTCTGCTGCCTGCCTGTAAGCTCTTTGATATTCTTGTGCAAGTTAAAGAGATCGTGCTTCTTCTGAAGTATTTCTATTTCCGTGCATTTGTTCGCCAGCCATGATTCTTTGGCTTGTCTGCACTTCGCACGAATGAACCTGTTAATTTCGTCATATTTATCTGTATTTTTGTGTTTTTGTTCTCTTCGTTCATTCATAAGTGTGAGGATTTCATCAGTCATCCACTCCTGTTTTTTGATGTTATTTGTATATCCAATATCGGTCTCCTGGGTCGTAGTTAACGCTTTCTTCAGAGTTTCCCATGAAGACTCAATGTCTTCATCTGATTCGTTGTTTATAGATCTCTCAACTTCTTTCAACCTGTTCTCAAGTTTTTGACTGATTTGTGTTCTTTCTGCAAGATTCTCGAGTTTCCGTATATCGATACGTTTCTGTCGTGGGGCCAGTTTAGATTTAATAAAGCGGCGTATTTTAATGTCCATCACAACTGGGTTGTGGTCGCTGTTGATGTCTGCTCCAGGGTATGTTTTGACTGATTTAATAAACTTTTTATATTCGTGTCTTACGAGAATGTAATCTATTTGATTTCGTACAATATGTCCGTCTCGATCAGCAGGTGAACGCCATGTGTATAAACGCCTTTTGTGGAGCTTGAAAAAAGTGTTGGCAATGCTTAGTCGTTGTTCTGAGCAAAACTGTGCAAGTCGATCGCCTCTCTCATTCCGTTCTCCCAGACCATATTTTCCGACATAATCTCCATCATCATTTCCTGATCCGATCTTTGCATTAAAATCTCCAAGAGTTATTGTAATCTCACCATTTTTTGTTAATTTCAAGGCTTCTTCGAGTTCGGCGTAAAAGTCTTCAACCATGTCATCCGTTTTATCATTGGTTGGTGCATATGCCTGTATGATATTCAGAACACGGTGAGAGGTTTTTAGCTTTAGTAGCATGACTCGTTCTCCTAACGGGATGAAATCCACAACAGATTTTTCTAATTCGGACGTGATCATGATGGCCACCCCATAACGGTGTTCAAGATCATTACCTCCAGAATAATATATGACACCATGTTTGGTTTTTTGTTTTCCTGAGCCGGGCCATCGGACTTCGCTAAGGCCTAATATTTTGATTTGTAGTCTATTCATCTCTGCATCGACGTTGGCGAGTTTTCCGGCCATGTATAAACTGCGCACATTCCACGTGGCAATTCGTGTTGTTTTGTTATATATTTGGTGTTTGATTATGTTTGACGGGGGGATTCTTAGCACCCTCTCCCCACCTAAGGGGTGCCCCGGACTGAGGGCCGTGGTTCTGTTCGTACTAGTCATTTGGATGATTTGGAAGTAGTATAGTGTAGTAGGAGTTCCGTTTCCTTTCTACACCGCAGTGCGAAAACCGGTAAGGCTGTTTCAGCTGCGCTTTTCGCGTCCAAGTTACACACCGTTTTGAGAAGTATATCCTTCTACGCCATGCTTTGGTACTGATTCGCCATCATCAGACCTAATTAACAAGTAAAACACATGTACAATAAAAAACACACAAGGTACAAAGGTGTATACAAACCTCAAAAGCGTGAGAAGCAATTATACTAATCAGACCGACAAACAAACATACAGCAGGCCTCCTTTCTCCGTCTACAGGTTGTGAAAGAGAAATCTCCCAATTGAGTGACTAAACGCTTCATAACATGTATAAGTGCCAAACACAGTGTAAGCCGAACAATTGTGAACATTAACGTAGATATTTATTAATTGGTTCTGTTTAGCAGAACAAATTAAAACATTAAATTAAATTAAATCAAAAATGTTCTCGATGATCCCCAAATAATAACAATAACTAATCGTTTACAATGCCGACGTTTCGCTCAGAATCCTGAACATATTCATGGCTCTACATGTCATAAGATAAAACAAGACATGTTTAATTTTGACAACTATTATTGTTATTATTGGGGGATCATCGAGAACATTTTTAATTTCATCTCATCTCCCCGAGAACATTCTCCCAAATTAAATTAAACATTTTTATAAATGTTCAATGACAAAGACAAACTACAAAATTTCAAATGTGTTACAGAATTTTCAATTTTCTTTCTGCATTATTATAATTTTTAATAATGTTTAAATGTCTATTCGTATATTTTAATGAATAAAAAATTTTCATCCTTAGAAAAAGTTTGACGACATATACTGTTGGAAAATATGGACAAGGATGATTGAATGTTGTGGGTATCATTGATGTAAACAAATTGTTTGAAACTGCTCGTCCGCTACAGTTTTTTTTTTTAATTTGAGAATTAAATATCATTTCCAATTTATAAATGAAATATATAAATTCTTTTGGTGGCGTTTGAAGGCTTCCATCACCACTTTCGTTGATATTGTAACGTTTATTTGATAATTTATTTACATTAATTGAACACTAATTTATTTAACACACTAAACTACTTGTTCACTAGACTAGACACTACATAATTTATTTGTACTGCTCCGCTTTCGGATCGTATGTCGCGTTCACTTCTGCTTGTCTACTTCTAACTAACTCCCTCGATCACAAGCCCCCTTATATATACACCCCCAACCCTGACCGAGAATGTTCTAGTATATTCTAGAACACCTACGCAGGAAATGTTCATGCACCTGTCTTGTACGCGTCGTAGTTATTCTTTTGAAGGAGTAAACATGTGTCGCTTTGTTTACTTCTCGCATTACACTGCCCCCGCCTTAGAGACGTTTCGTCTCGGAACGTATCCCTGGTAGGCCCATGCAGGAACCTGCAGTTAGCCCCCCGCTTACAGCGAGACGTGGCGTCAAAATAACAGGGGACCGTCTTCCCGAGTCGACATGGTGCAGGCCCAAAACAGCAGACTAAAACTTCCACTCCGGTATTCTTCAACACTACTTCCAGCATATTCCGGATAACCCTCCAGTCCAGCTGATCTCGTCCAGCACCTAACTTGGGGACAGCTAGCTTCCTGATGTCGAGCTCCAGCAGTCGGTCTCGTAGCCTATGCAAGGTTCGCCATACATTGTGATAACATGGTTTAAGGGACCCGATCTCCTTCGTAACCAGATAAAAGATGTGTCTTACGTTGTCACGTAGTTCCAGAACCTTGCCAATTTCCGGGAGTTGCGCTCTGAGTTGTTCCAAGCGCCCGTACTTCTTCTTGAAAACCGTGGCGATACCTCGTGACATTACCAGGTCGGCGGACACACAATGGGCCAACGAGTATTCTTCAGGTACGCTGAACAAATCCTGTTGTTTTTCACAGGTTACCCCATACCGTGCTTTTCCGGTACCCCCGTAGGCGCTCATAAATTCTTCGAACGAAAGTTCGTTCTCCTGCGCCAACGTGTTTCTTACTCGGGGAACCTCCGCCTCATCGTGCGACCCCTCATAGGGTGCCAATCGATTGAAGTGCACCACTCTCGGCTTGCCCTTTGGTAGTTTGCTTACCCGGTAGACCACGTCATTGATTCGTTTCTTCACAACATAGGGACCTTCCCAATTGGTCTGTAACTTAGGGGACAAACCACGTTTCTTCTGTGGGTTGTACAGCCAAACTCGATCTCCCATTTGGTAGCCACCCCCTTTAGCGTTGATGTCGTAACGCTCTTTGATGCGATCACTGGCGATATTTGGTTGGTACCGGACTTGATCGTGAATTTCGTTCATCCTTTGCCGCATCCGGGAAACGTAATCTTCCCCCGAAACGTCCTCGTCCGGTCTAGCGCCAAAGATTAGATCACAGGGCAGTTTAAGTTCTCGCCCGAACAGGATTTTGGCTGGAGTTTGTCCTGTCGACTCATGAACGGCCGAGCGGTAGGCCATCAGGAAGAACGGCACGTGTTCGTCCCAGTCTCTTTGATGTGACGAGACCATTTTCGCTAGGTAGCGGTTGAGGGTGCGATTCATCCGTTCTACCATGCCGTCAGACTGAGGGTGAAGGGCCGTGGTTCTTGTTTTTCGTACCCCAAACTTCTCACATATCCTCCGGAATAGGCCACTCTCAAAGTTTCTTCCTTGATCCGAGTGTAATTCCATGGGTACTCCAAACCGGCAGATCGTCTCCTTCACTAGTACATCGGCCACTGTCTCTGCCTCCTGATTAGGGAGAGGGTACGCTTCTACCCACTTCGTAAAGTAGTCCATCACGACCAAGATGTATTTATTCCCCTTTTCGGTCTCAGGGAAGGGTCCTGCTATATCAATAGCGATCCTTTCGAAGGGGCTTCCGACGTTATATTGTTTCATGGGAGCTTTCGGTCGTCTTTGTGGCCCATTACTTGCAAAGCATGTAGTACATTTCTTGCACCAGTCCTTCACGTCGTCTGAACAATTGATCCAGTAGAAGCGCTCCCGTACCTTCTGCAGCGTTTTCTTGATCCCTAAATGTCCGCCAGACGATCCGTCGTGAAGGTGCCACAAGACCTCCGGGATTTTACTGGAGGGAATTACCAACTGCCGTCTTTCCTCCGTCCCGTCTTGGCTCTCCAGTACGCGTTTTAGTAGTCCATCCTCAACCACTAGCGAGTCCCACTGTGCCCAATAGCTCTTGAGTTTTGGCGAGCCAGGTGATACCTTTTGCCACTCAGGACGCTCTCCTCCCTCTTTCCAAACCAGGATTTCTTTGAGAACCGGGTCTTTTCCTTGCTCTTGTCGTAACGAGGATGGTGTCCATTCCTCGGCGACCACGGTCGTTCGATAGACTTTCTCGGACTTTTCCTCAGCTCTATGACAATGAGGACACTCATCAGGGCATGGTCTTCTCGAGAGTGCGTCTGCGTTTCCATGACTCTGTCCTGGCCGATGTTCTATGACAAAGTAATACTCCTGGAGCCTCTCGATGCAGCGAGCGATCTGTCCTTCGGGATTCTTAAACTGGAGGAGCCATTTAAGAGCAGCATGATCGGTCCGGATCAGAAACCTCCTTCCACACAAATATTTATGGAAGTGCTCGATGGACTTGACGATGGCCAATAATTCACGCCGGGTGACGCAGTAATTCTTTTCTGGTTTAGAGAGTACCTTGCTGAAGTATCCAAGGACACGTTCTTGTCCCTCCTGGCGCTGCGACAGAACACTTCCAATTCCCACATTGCTCGCGTCGGTGTCCAGGATGAACTGTCCTTCTGGCAGAGGAAAACTCAGCACTGGGGCACTGGTCAACTTCCTCTTTAGCTCGTCGAAGGCAGACTGGCATTCCTCATCCCAACAGAAGTTTCGTCCTTCTTCCGTGAGCCTTGTCAACGGCTTAGCGACGTCGGAGAACATCCGGACATATCGTCGGTAGTACGTGCAGAGGCCCAGAAAACTCCTCAACTGGTGTTTATCTACCGGTATTGGCCACTCCTTCACCGTACTTGTCTTGTCCGGATCAACGGCGACGCCCTCTCTGCTCACTACGTGCCCTAAGTATGAGACCTTCCTTCTGAAGAGCTGACATTTCTTCGGGTTCAGTTTCAGTCCCGCACCCTGCAGTCTCTGGAAGACGTCCTCTAAGTTTTTCAGATGTCCTTCGAAGGTCTTGCCCATCACGATGACATCGTCCAAATAGACTAGGCACGTTTTCCACGTCAGACCCATTAGCACGCTCTCCATCAGCCTCTCAAACGTCGCTGGGGCATTACAAAGTCCGAATGGCATGACTGTAAAATGCCACAGGCCGTTACCGAAGGTAAATGCCGTCTTTTCCTTATCGGCAGGGTCCATTTCGACTTGCCAATAGCCGCTTTTTAAATCCAAGGTCGAAAATATCGTGGATCCAGCAAGGGTATCGAGTGTGTCGTCGATACGTGGTAGCGGGTAGCTGTCCTTTTTGGTGACACTGTTCACCTGCCGGTAGTCTACACAGAATCGAGTAGTCCCATCCTTTTTCTTCACCAGTACTACCGGCGAGGCCCATGGACTGCTTGACGGCTCGATGACCCCGTCCCGCTCTAGGTCCTTGATGATTTTCTCGGCTTCCTCCCGTTTGGCCAAGGGTAGTCGTCTTGCTGTTTGTCGAATCGGTCGTGTCTCGCCCGTGTCCATTTTATGTGTCACGACCTTGGTCTTTCCCAGCTTTCCATTCTCGGTGGTAAATATGTCCTGGTACTTATTTATTAATTTATGGGCCTTTTGTTTCTGTGTGGGCGAGAGAAATGCACTGGTCTGGGCAAGAATTTGTTTCAAGTCCTGCGGAGTGTGTCTGGACCTTTCTTCCTCACTAACGCCCCTTACGATGGCCGAAGCGGCTTTACACGTGCCCAGCTTCGTACCCTTCTTGATGGTAACCGGGTACTGATTGATGTTGAGTAGTCGCACAGGCACTTCACTTGAGAGAGTAACGAGCGCCTTTCCTACCAGTACCCCCCGAGCCAGTCGATTGTCATCGTTTTCTGGTTCGATCACGGCTGGAATTCCCTCTTCCACAACACCCCTCAGAAAGGTAGAGGTGATCGTTTCGCTTCGTTCCGGGAGAATCACATCTTCTGCCATTATTACGTCTAACACAAAGTTGTCACGATTGTGTAGCAGTAATTCTTCTTGACCGATCCTCAACACTCGGTGTCCGAAATCCAACTGGAATCCATGATTCCTCATGACGTCCATCCCCAGTATGACGTCTTCCTCAATTTCGGCTATGAGAACAGGATGGTCAAACTTTACTCGTCCCAACGTCATGCTAACCGTCGCTTCACCGTGTATTACTGCCTTCTCCCCAGTGGCAGTTCTCAATTGCCACCTACTTGGCCTAATCTTCCTACGGTCCCTCACAACTTCCGAGCGTACGATCGTCTTCGTAGCTCCTGTGTCCACAAGCATGGCGTGGGATCTCCCGTCGATAGTGCCATCGACGTACGCGCTCCCCAATTGGTGGGAAAACGAGGCTATACTGGCCCGGGGGTTTCTATTACCACGGGTCGACGTCCCCTCCCTTTTATCGACCCGCATTAGTTTTTCCGGGGCCTTTGCCGGCACCGTTATTTTGGGCCGCGTCTTCTGTGCTGACAGCAACTCCATGATCTGCTGGACGGCCTTCTCCACGAGTTTTTCTGTGCCGACCTCCTCGGTAACAGCTCGAGCACAACCGTGAATGCGGGAGGCTTCCATTGCTGCCTCATGTTCTAGTGCGATGGCGAGCGCGTCCATTAAAGTTTTTGGTCGAGCTAGTCTCAGGGCCCTCTGCAGTTCCTGGTCCCGCAGCCCGCTCACGAACGTCTGCACTGCGAGGCACTCCATCATCTGTTCCGGTGCCGTGGGATACGCCAACCTCACTAGTCTGGCTACGTCCGCTTCGAACTCCTGCAGGGTCTCGTTCGATTTCTGACGGCGATTGGACATCTGGGATTGATGGACTTGCTCCAGATGTGTTTGGCCGAACCGCATATCCAGTCGCCTTAGCAGCTCCTTGTAATTCCCGGCTTCCTCGGTGGATAGCGTCTGAAGAACTTCCAACGCCTCTCCACGCAAGGCTACCGTTAGGGAAACAGCTTTTTCGTGAGGAGACCAAGCATTAGCCTCCGCTGCTGCCTCAAACTGCTTCTTGTAGCTGGCCCACGGAATTTTTCCATCGAACGTTGGGGGCGTCACTCGATTGGTGGATATCGAGTTCTGTTGAACGACCGCCTTTATTTCTTCCTTCGTCTCGCCGCTACTGAGTTGTTCTAGTCTTTCTTCCAACTGCTTGATCTTCTGTTCAGTCTCCTTACGCTGAGCCTCAATCTGGTCGGTTATCTCTTCCCTCTGGGCGGCGATTTGAGCAGAAATATCTTCCCTCTGGGCGGCGATTTCTTCCCTCTGGGCAGCGATTTGAGCAGTGATGTCTTCCCTCTGATCGGCGATTTGAGCAGTGATGTCTTCCCTCTGGGCGGCGATTTGAGCAGTGATGTCTTCCCTCTGGGCGGCGCTTTCTTCCCTCTGGGCAGCGATTTGTGCAGTAATATCTACCCTCTGGGCGGCGATTTGGGTAGAAATATCTTCCCTCTGGGCGGCGATTTGGGTAGAAATATCTTCCCTCTGGGCGGCGATTTGGGTAGAAATATCTTCCCTCTGAGCGGCGATTTTAGCAGTGATGTCTTCCCTCTGGGCGGCGATTTCTTCCCCCTGGGCAGCGATTTGAGCAGTGATGTCTTCCCTCTGAGCGGCGATTTTAGCAGTGATGTCTTCCCTCTGGGCGGCGATTTCTTCCCTCTGGGCAGCGATTTGAGCAGTGATGTCTTCCCTCTGGGCGGCGATTTGCTTCGTGATGTCATCGTCTTCGAACTCGAAAACTTCCGGGTCCTGGCCATTTTCTTTCAAAAATGCCGAGAGCCGGTCCTGGAGTTCAGTCTTCCTCCCTCCTGCTTCCAATTCCCGTTCCTCGAGTTCTTTTTTTAACTCGGCCACTTTTAATTCGCGTAACTTCTTCATGATCCGCTCTTCTGACACCAATGTAACGTTTATTTGATAATTTATTTACATTAATTGAACACTAATTTATTTAACACACTAAACTACTTGTTCACTAGACTAGACACTACATAATTTATTTGTACTGCTCCGCTTTCGGATCGTATGTCGCGTTCACTTCTGCTTGTCTACTTCTAACTAACTCCCTCGATCACAAGCCCCCTTATATATACACCCCCAACCCTGACCGAGAATGTTCTAGTATATTCTAGAACACCTACGCAGGAAATGTTCATGCACCTGTCTTGTACGCGTCGTAGTTATTCTTTTGAAGGAGTAAACATGTGTCGCTTTGTTTACTTCTCGCATTACAATATTATACGATTTGAAATTTATTAACAAATTAATTGTGCTGAGAGTATCGCATTTTTTTCCAAAAGCTTTGCATACATTACATGTAAGAACTTCAAGGCCTTTCTTTAAATGATACCCACAAACATAATGAAACGCATTTTTCATACTTTTTCATATGTTTTCATTTGACTTACAGGATCGGCAGGTCCGTCATAGCGGGAGAGCCGTTAAGAGGAGCGGATCAAAAATTTAAACTTTAAACACTTAACTACTGCGACCTACGCCACTGCAAACAGCTACCAACAGAGCATAATGTCAAGTTACATGCTAGTAAGCAGTTCTTGAAATACGATAATAATTGATTTATCTTCTTCTTCTTCTATCGTTCCCGGATTATGCATGTTGCCTGTTCCGACTTCACTATCTTGTTCTCGGTCTGCCGATACTTCCTTCTACGCCCTATGAGATTGTAATTAATTATTCTTTGGGGTATTCTTTCTGGAGACATCCGCATCACCTGTTTTTTCCATCTGTTCTTGTAGTTTGTTGTTAGTTCTGTTATTGGCTGCACCTTTAGTTCTTTTCCGATGTCCTCATTTTTTATGTGGTCTAAACGTGTACATCCCTTTACTGATTTTGATAGTCTCATTTCCAATGTTTCCAATTGCCTGTAGTCTTTCTTTCTTGGCGCCCAAGTTTCTGATCCATATAATAACGTCGAGATTGCCATAACTTTGTAAAATTTGATTTGCGTTTCTCTTGATGTCTTTCCTTTTAGTGTTCTTCTGATGGTTCCACAAATTCTTTGATAGTTATTTATTTTGTTTGAGTTATCTTTATCTTCTTCGTATGTGATATCACCAGTGTTGTTAAGTAATTAATTACAATTACTTAAAAAAGTAATTGAATTACTTTCATTGTAATTGAAGCAGTAATTAATTACTTGCTTTCCAATTGTAATTGACTAGTAATTCAATTACTCCTTTCGGTACAATTACAATTACATTTTCAATTACTTTTCACAATTAAATTCTACAAAAGTGCTTTTAATATTTTTAGTGGGTAATATGTATTAAGTAGCTTAAAGTTGCTTATTGTGGGTTCTGACTACCTGCGGTTTCTTTAACGCAACTCTATCACTGTCCCAACCAGTGATTAGCATTAACGATTACCTTTAACTATCCTATTATTAATCCTAAACAACGAAGTTTTTTGTAACTCTTCGTTTTTTGAACTTATGGCATAATCATAATTATCTATTATAATTTTAACAAGTATATTTTTTTGGAGCAGATTGTAGCGTAGATGGGCCACATCAAGTACCTTTTTTTTTCATTTTGAATTCACACTTTTTTTTTAAAAAAAAGTATAAATTTCAGCTTTTCCGTAAAAAAGTGAGTTTAGACTTTTTTACGAAAAAGTTTAAATTCACACTTTTGTTACGGAAAAGCAGAGATTTACACTTTTTTATAAAATTTCGTAAAAAGAAGGGTAAATTTACACTTTTTTACGAATTTACTTAAAAAAATGGCAGGAAAGGCTAAAAGGTAGATTTATGGGTAGTGGGTAGGATATATAGTAATATAACACGATGTGTCAAAAAAATGCATACGAGGTGTGAAAAAATACAAACGTCAAAATTTTTAAATATTAGCAAATAACTTTTTCTCTGTACTTTTCTCAAGGATAAGTTTTATACAAAAGTTGTTCGCCTCTATAAGGGCAACAAAACACCTAAGTAACATTTTTCTCTCAGACGCGAAATAAAAGTTTTTTGTTTTTTTCTTTGAAAGTAACAAGCCGCCATTTTGAAGCCGCTAGACCGATTTGGCCCATTAACGAACTCGACCGAGATATTCGGCCTACTGATTTTTGTTCCTAATTTTGTATCGATACGTTAAACTAGGTGTTAAAAAAATACAAACGTCAAAATTTCTAACTTTTTGCATATAACTATTTTTATGTACATTTCTCAAAAATATGTTTTTTACAAAAGTCGTTCGCCTCTACAAGGGCAACAAAAAATCTAAGTAACATTTTTCTCCCAGACGCAAAATAAAAGTTTTTTGATTTTTTGAATGAAAAGCAAATGTAATTGTAATTGTAATTGTAATTGCAATTACAATCGCATATTTTGTAATTGTAATTGTAATTAATTACAATTTACTCAAAGTAATTGTAATTAATTACTTATTGTGAAGTATTTTAACAACACTGGATATCACATTCTAGATATCTAAAATGTAATACCTGGTCTAAGGTGTGGTCACCAATTACAATTTCTGTTCTAATCGGATCTATTCCCAGGAATGCGGAATGCCATAGTCTTTGTTTTTCCAATAGATAATTTGAGATTATAATCCGCAGATAGCAAATTTAGTTTGTGTATATCCAATTGTAATTTATCTTCTGTGTTTTGTATTATAACTTGATCATCGGCAAATAACATTGTATTTACAAAATCATTGGGCCAAATTTTTAAACCAGTAGGTGCGGTTTTCTTCCATTCTCTCACAAGGTCATCTACATATATAATAAATAGTGTAGGAGATAGATTACATTCTTGTCTTACACTTTGATTTGTCGTAATTTCTTGGGTTATTTCTTTGCCAGTGTCAATAATGATTTATGATAAGTCAATAATAATTGATTTATGCGGCATAAAAATATCCACTTTTTTATTGAAACCGATTTGTTGCTAATTATTAAGGTATTTGAGAGGTTCAAAGAGTTACAATCGTTCTCATAGTAATAGAGGAAGTTCTTACATCTTCAGATTTTTCCTCATTTAAAAAAATCCAAGTGTATGGTCACCAAATGTATAAATGAGACTTTATTGACGATGATTCACTTACGTGCTATATTGTTCATATTCTAGAACAATTTACATCGTAATGATGTTAAAATTTCATTGTCATGATTTCTGTTGCATTTGAAGAATATATCAATAATAATATGCTAAAAAAGAAAATAATGAGATTCTGATCTTTAAAGATCAAAATGCCAAGAACTTTGTATCGAAATTTTTGAATAATTTTTTCCATTAATCAGTTTGGTTGAAAACTTCTCGGACTAGTTCTTAGCACTTCAGGCGAAATTAAATTTGTAATGACTTGTAGAGTAGGTAATGTTGTTCAAAAATAGTTTATTTATGACCTTGACAATAAGATGAAGGCAATCAACATCCATGTATATTGCAATTTCGTTTTGAAATAGATAATTGTTTAACTAAGAATTGTCACGCTACAACCGCGCTTCGGGAATATTAAAGTTTTAGTCTCGCCAGATTCAACGAATGTGCACCATGATTACTTTATTTACCATGAGGTTGTTCTTTGTGTGCTGCATGGTTTTTGCTGGTGAGTCAACATTGAGCATAATTATCAATGAAACCGGCCGAGAAAAATTAGATATAGGTATATAATATCTTTGTTTTCAAACATACCTATAGATTTAATACTAGAGAGTGTTACTAAGCATTGGGAGTCAATAAAAAACCATTGCACAATACGTATTAATTCATTTATAAAAATTAATAAATTTATTTTTGAACATATTTACTTCTCTTTTAACAATGAATTTTATAAACAAATTTTAGGTGCACCAATGGGTGGGAAGTCTTCCCCAATTTTTGCTCAGTATGCTATGGACGACCTAATTGAGTGTTGATTAAAAAATTTACCGTTTATTATCCCCTTTTTTAAGAAATATGTAGACGACCTGATTTGTGCAATACCAGAAAGCTTTGGAATATTTTTACTCGAAACTTTCAACAAGTATAATCCAAAGATCCAGTTCACGTTGGAAAGGGAAACAGCACATAGCTCACCTTTCCTGGATACTAAAGTGATCAGTACAACTGATAACATAATTAAGCTGGATTTGTACAGAAAGCCGATAAACTCGGGTAGGTATATGAATTACCACTCGTACCATTCGGAAAAAAACGAACATTAACTTAGTCACTGCCATGCGTGAAAGAATTAAAAAATGTCATCCTTCACTATTGCAACAAAACAAATAAACTTAGAGTATTACTATCAGGCAACTCATATTCGGAAACTTTAATTAATAAATTACTATTCTCAACCATACATGTACTTAATCAGGTAGAACATAACACACTGAACAATAGGAATGATGTCAGTAATCCGAGTATGATGAAATTTAGATCATTACCATAAATAAAAGAACTCACTCCTAAACTAACAACGATTCTAAAACAGGAAGGATGTTTAAAAATAGAAAATAAATCAATTAAAACATTGAACACTGTTTTCACTAATCTCAAAGATAAAATTGATAATTTGAATAAATCTTACTTAGTATACGGTATCATATGTAACTATTGCAGTTTAACCTACATAGGCTAAACAGCTACAAATTTGAAATATCGGTTAACTTCACACAAAAGTGACATTAAAACAAATAAGAAATCATGTGCATTAGCGGAGCATATTGTTAAGACAGAGCATTCAGCTGATTTTAAAAATGTTAATGATCCTTGATATTAAAAAAAAATAACGTACGTTCTAAGAAATGGTGCACATTAATTAACAAAAGATCAGACATAAACAACTTAAGTATAATTTATTCATATTTATTAACAATAGATAAAAAAATTAACATTTCTAGGAATAGTGTCAATAGTATCTTAAATAATAGCGTATGAAAGCTTTTTTACCTTCTGAAATATAAGATAGTAGAGTATCTATGCGGGTTCTATCCCAAAAAAGGCTTTTTTGTCAAGGTCAAATTCTGCCCATTTTGGTACCCAAAATGCGTGGTTTGCTGCCTATCTCCGCATTTCTGACCCAATTCCCCATGTAATTTTAAATGGGGGTACAATTTTGTCCCCATTTTTCGGTCTGAAATCGCCCGCAGTGGAATTTTTAATCCAAACGGTTAAGGTCCAAAACTGCCCATTTTTGTATCCTCGAATTCTATCGGCTATGGAGGTCAGACGGAGCACGCGTTCACATGTGTGAGCGAGAGGGCGAACGTGTGAGAGAAAGAGAGAGAGAGAGAGAGAGAGAGAGAGAGAGAGAGAGAGAGAGAGAGAGAGAGAGGGTGTCATCATGTGCTACTTTTCCGCCGGCTTGGGTAAGGGGTGGGGAGGGGGGAGGGCGAGCACGTGAGAGAGGAAGATAGAGAATGAGAGAGAGGGTGTCATCTACAGGTGGCCATAGTGAGGGGGTGGGGAGGGGGTGTCATCATATGGTAAAACCAACTTTTCCGCTGGTTATGGGGAGGGGGTGGGAAGGGGTAGGGGGTTTAGACACCCAATCAATAGTGTGAGCGACGTCTCGGATCGATAAACACAAAGGAGCCAATCTGTTATTAGATACTTTATTTAAATTAGCCTGTTAGTGTAGGTCGCGGGAGAAAAGCCGGCGCGACATATATATTCGGTCTATTTATACCGGGTGCGTGTCTTTTTGGTATTTACAAGGCGACGAAAATATGTAATGTACTCAAAATACTAGTTTTACATCTTGGACTGTTGAAGCTAGGAATGAACCAGCGGCTGTGTGATATGTATTATAGTAATTGATACAGAGTGTATAAGTTTTGTACTGACAGATATAAAATGTGGCCATATACAGTGAAAATTGATAACAATGCACAATAGTCTGTACCAACTTAATTGTAATATCGTGGGATTTGTAGGGTGAAGACGGAGACGAAAGATTCTTCTATTCATACATTTATTGTGTCGACTGCTGCTTGGTTACTCCTTTACAAATTATATTTATCATAGGTACTCTACTCGATTATTGCTAATACAGTATAATCGTATAAAATAAACAATAACATATTTATTATAGTTCAGTGAGTATGCATATACTACACCTTCCCCCTAAAATTAAAAAAAAAATATTTTGATTTTTTTTAACATTTATACAGTTTCGTTCTATTTTTGTGAATAAGTTCTTCTTTACCTTTTTTAACAATTTTTACATTAGGCGATAAGTCTTGGACTACGACAAATGGTCCTTCATACCTACTTTCTAACTTACTTACATTTTCTGTTTTTACTAATACAAAGTCTCCTTTTTTGTAAAGTACTGGATTAATAGATTTATCATATCCTTGTTTTCTTTTTAATTTACTGTGCACTAAATTATTTCTTGCATCTTCGTGTGCTCTTTGCAACTGATATTTCAACTCGTTTGGGTAATCAATCATTACTTAAGTTATTTGGAAGGTTACATTGTTTTCCAAAAACCAGTTCAAACGGGCTATACTTAGTTTCGGTGTGTACCGTCGTATTATACGTAAAACACCAAAACGGAATCGAAGTGCTCCAATTGTTATTTTGTCCTTGGGCCTTGGGTTTGAATTCTAAGATATGCGCCTAAAACTTTATGAGAATTCTCTAACGCTCCTATGCTTTGATGATGATACGCCGTGGAGTGTAACTATTCGACTTGTAATAATTTAGAAATTTCCTGCATCGTAGATGAAATAAATTCTGAACCTCTGTCAGTGGCAATTATCTTAGGAGTGCCATATCTTAAAATTAATTTTTCTACAAAGGTTCTCGCCACTGTTTCACTATCTTTTAATTTTAATGGTTGGTTCTTTGATGTACCTAGAATATTAATGTCTCTGACAGTTATCGCATTTTGTAACATATTCACTTACGTCTTTTAAAAGTCCCGGCCAAAAGTAATGTTTTTTAATGTTATTTACCATTCGGTTAATTCCCGCGTGACCACTTGTCGGAAGCAGATGAAAGTCATTTAAAATAACCAAAGACCATTAATATAACTAGACCCGTTTGTTTACAAAATAATGTATTGACAAGATCTTAGCACATTCTAAGCGTTTTTTTGCGCTGTTGCATGAATGCAAATGAAGAATTCTCGCTTACGATTTGCTTATACATCCAACCTACTTCGCCTGCGGTTGGTCAGTTGTACGTAAATCTAAAATAATATAGACTTTCGTTATGAGAGGCAACGTGGCAACATCGCGTCCTAGTCTGTCACACGCTAACCTAACCAAACCAAAACTAACCGAGAGTAATTTTGATAAAAATAGGAAACATTTAACAATGGTTAATAGGTGCAAGATATGCAACGTTTATAGCGATGCAGGGAAAGCCTCGGGATTGTCTTTTCATAGGTAAATAAGGAGATTTATTAATGAAATTTTTTGAGGTTATGTATCATCTCAGTGGCGTTCTATCAGTGTTATTATTTTAGGTTTCCAGCAGATCCGATTAAAAGAAATATTTGGATTTCTGTTTTGAGACTTAGCGAAAATGATAACATAACAAAATCGTCCTATATTTGCTCAAAACATTTCAGTAAAGATGATTTTGTGTCTAAAATAGGTGCAACCGACAATGCTAGATATTTAAAGAGAGATGCTGTTTCATTGCCGATGCATCAAGTTTTTGAACCTAAAAGTACTACAAGGTAATTAATTTCTACCCTGTAACTGTGTTTAATAGAAATGTCAAATTTATGAATTTGTCAAAATTCGAAGCGAGACATTTTTTGAATTTAAATTTCAATCTTTTCAATGTAAATTTCAACAAAAATATTATACTGGTTACTGTGAGAAACAATTATTTCTTAAGATATGAGAAAAAATAGTAATTTTATTAACCATTATTAACCATTTTATTAAACACTAAACAACTTTGAGGAGTTATATCTCAGAAGCTAAGGAGCAAAATAGCAACTTATTATGAATAAAAAGAAGCGTCTTTCCGAGTACTTTCCTGCTATGTTTTCAGAATTCCATTTAACCAAAAAATCGCCGAGATAACCTATTTGTTTATAAGCAAAAAAAAAAAACGACACCAACTTTAAACAATGACTGTATCCGTTCTAATAAATATTTTTTAATTCTGACAAAAGTACATGAAAGCTTGTTCCCTCTTATATATGACCGCTAGTTTTATTAAAATCGAATAGTGGAAAAAAAATTAAACAATTTTGAAAATTTTCAATATCTTCCGATTTTTCTGGATTGCAAAATTATTGTGCAAACTCTAATAATCCGATCGAAACGAAATTTACTCGATACTTTTATTACAACTTGAGGATTTTGTACCTGTGATATGGAAGTCCTAACTACATTTTAAAGTGCCTAAAATAATAAGTTAAAAATACACTTTTGGGCCGATTTTTTGTTGTTTATTACTATTTGGCAAAACCGCTGATAAATTTTTGAATTTATAACCTATGCCATTTTATGTAAAAATAGATTCTGCAACTTTTTCCTCTCTTCAACTTTCTTCTAAATTCAATAATTAAAAAGTTAGAAGCAAAACAATTCGGGAAAAAACGCGTTTTTTAATTTCTTTTTAAATTGTTGCATTTTTAACAATGTTCCCGACCGATGCGCTTTGGAGGATAAGTCAATCCTTATTCTAGACGTTATTCCCGAGGTATTCATGTAAAAACATTGCGGTTACCTCTTATGCCAATCTAAAGCAAATTTCTGACAGATAGGTCTTGGACTATACTTATTGTATGCATTATTACTGTCATGATGATTTTGATAATCTGTGTCCTTCTTTATCATTTGTCACTTATTTCGCACCTTTGTTACCTAGCATGTAAAGGGCTTCATTGCCCGTTGATCTAAATAATAAATAAATTATTTTCTTAATTTTGCTTCCTTTTTGTCCCTTATTATTGATACGCCTATGGATAGCTACTTTGTACGCTGTCAAAATTCGTCAAAGGCGGCCATATTTTCTTCCCCCTTTACACCGCGCCTATCGGCTATGATGGCATGTAAACAAAGATCAGTTTCTAATGGGAACACCGGGTCTAGTTATATTAATGGTCTGTGAAAATAACCCTCTTTTCGTTATTGTCAACAATCCTCCTAACATTTTTTATTACACACATTTTGAGATGTTGACTGTTATTTCGTGATTTACCATTATATTGACGAGCTAGCTCTTTAATAAAATTTATGTTTTTATCATCTTTACTAATTATTAATTCGCGAATCTTTATTTCATTACATAAATCATCCAAATCTCTCCACAGTACGTCTTGCGTGAATGTCGATCGAGTATAAGGATTGAGGTAAATCGTTAAATGAGATGGAACGAAATAACTTGTCTTATTATTACTCGCAACATGGTCCAACTTTTTTAATTTATCGAATTGTGACTTCAAAATGTCTACCACAATTTCAACGCCATTTTTCGGTTTTTTAAGAAGTTCCACAATGTTTGGTTGATCAGGCCGAACATCGGAAGAACTGTCTTCCGCGATGTTTTGTTTTTTGACTTTAGATCTTGTCATTATTGCCATTACTTTCTCATTCATACTTTTTAATTCATTCGATGTGACACGCACTCTTGATAAGGCATCCGCAGTGACATTCTCACTTCCTTTTACATACTCAACATCAAAATCATACTCTTCGAGGCATAGACGAAATTTTGTTAAACGACTGGATGGATCTGTCAAATTAAATAAATAAACTAAAGGTCTATGGTCCGTTCGAATTTTAAAGTGTTTCATGTATAAATATGGCCTAAAATGTTTTACCGCCCAAACTATTGCTGCCAATTCCTTTTCAATAGTGGGATAGTTCATTTCGGAATTACTTAAAGTTCTGCTTGCGTAAGCTACTATTTTGTTATCTTTATTTGATAAAACTGCCCCCAGTGCAACTTTTGAGGTATCTGTTTGAAGAATGAACTCGTTATCGTCGGAAAAATCTGGATATTGTAAAACAGGTGGTTGGGTGAGTGCATTTTGAAGAGTTGCAAACGAATTTTGACAATCCGCTGACCACGAAAATTCTACATTTTTTCTTGTCAGTCTATTAAGAGGATAAGCCTTTTCGGCAAAATTAGGGATATATTTTCGATAATAATTAGCGAAAGCCACGAATCGTTTAACATCATCGGTGTTTTTTGGTACTGGATATTCTTTTAAGACTCTAATTTTTTCGGGATCAGGCAAAATGCCGTCTGATGTAATAGTATGTCCCAAATATAAAATTTCCTTTTTTAAAAATTACATTTTAGAGGGTTTAACTTTAAATTCACTTGTCGCAATCTTTCAAATACGCTTACTAAATTTTTATTGTGATCTGTCAAATTTCTGCCAAAAACAATTAGGTCATCTAGATAAATAAAACATTTTGAGTAGTTTAGACCTGACATAGCTACTGTCACCAACCGTGAAAATGCACTAGGGCTCGTCTTCAAACCCATGGGTAACCTTTTCATTTGCCATTGCCCACTAGCTGTAGTAAAAGCCGTGTATTTTCTGCTCTCTTCGTCTAATTCAACTTGATAGTAACCTTGACTAAGATCCAAATTTGAAAAATATATTGAGTTAGAAAGTGAATCGAAAATTTCTGTTATATTTGGCAGTGGAAACTTGTCGTCTTGAATTTTTGTGTTTAGTAGTCGATAATCAACTACCATTCTCCACTTTTTTTCACCACTAGCATCGATTTTTTTTGAACAAGGAGTACTGGAGATGACCAATCACTTCGTGCTTCTTCTATTATATCGTCATTATAAAGTTTGCGAATTTGTTTATCAAGTTCAGATTTCTGAAAATGAGGAACTCTGTATGGTTTAACTTAAGAAGGAGTGGCATTTTCTCTAACTTTAATCGAATGCTTATACACATTTGTTACAGAAAGTTTATCCTCGGGTAAATGAAAATTGTCCGCGTATTTTGCACAGATGTTTTCTATTGCAATCTGCTCTTCTTTATTTAGGTGATTCAAATTTAAAATTTAAAATAAATTTTTAATTCTCTCCACTGAAATTTTGGTGTTTTCAATGTACTGACAGTTGTATTTATCTAATGTTTTAAGTTGAGGCATACAGTTGGTTAAGCACACTTCTTCGTTACGTGTGTTCATTATTCGAACTGGAATTGTACCATTTTCTGGTCTCACAATAACGCCAGCCATGATCACACCTTCACACAATTCAGCTGTACTAACCACAAAGCCTTCTTTCATACTTGTAGGTAAATATCTAATAACTTCACTTCTCGGTGGGATTGTCAAATAATTATTCACTTTAGAATTTAAATCGGCAACTACCTTTGTAGCTTGATTGCTTAAAATTAACTTATTTGTTTCAAAATTAATTATACCATTATACAATCAAAGAAAATCATGACCTAATATACCATCTGTTTCACAGGGTAATTTATTAAATACATAAAATTTTTGTTTAAATACTTTATGTCCTAATTTTAAATCTAAGTAAGTATACCCTAAAGAACGAATATATCCTCCAATACCTTTTATTTCAATTGGTTGATGTTGTATTATTGCGCTCTCACTCAATAATTCACTCTTAATGCCACACAAAGAAGCTCCCGTATCTAGCAGAAATTTCAAAATTTTCTCCTTGCACTTCGAAAGTTACCCAACTCATACACACATTTGGACTCGCATATATATGATTAGTTATCTCGAAAAAAATAGTTCGTGTTACCTGAGCCACTGGGCTCTTGACCATCCTCTATATCTATATTATTCGCATTGGCATAGTGCACATTATGCCCCTCTCGCCTGTCTGTGCCTTGTCTCAAGTTACGACCTTGACTCCTCGGCGGGCGTTGATTGTGCGAACCTCTCCAATTTTGCCTATTATTTATGTTGTCTTGCGATTGTCTATAAAAATTAGAATTGTTGTAATTATTATTTAAAGAATTTGATGTGTAATCGTTAAAATAAGAATTACGGCTGTGATAACCATGAAAACAACCCTTATTGGGGCTGTTTTAATTAATTAATTTTTAAATTCAATTTGAATTTGTTTATTAGAATGGTTTTAAAAAAAATTATAACACGTTCACTTAGGCGAAGTAAAAAAATGGAATGCCCGTGAAATCTATAATATACATAAACAAAACTAACTCTCCTTTTACAAAATTTCACGGCGTCAGCAGTTCCCTCCGTCCGAGGCCAGGCACGTACTCCGTTCGGCGGAGACCTCCCAAAAATCGCTAACAGATTCGGCCTCCCTGACAACCTGATTGTCCCCAATCAGTCCTATAACATGCAAGAAATATCTATTAGAAAATTTGATTATTGTTCCAATACCCTTTCTTCTTGTCATCTTTTCGGACACGATATTTGATCATGTTATAACTTCCAGTACTCCTCGAGTGCCATATATTCGAACACCATATTAGGAAACATTAAAATATCCGAACACCATATTAGGAAACTAAAATTTCAGTATTCCTCGAGTGTTATATATTCGAACACCATATTAGGAAACTAAAATTTCAGTATTCCTCGAGTGTTATATATCCGAACACCATGTTAGGAAACTAAAATTCCAGTATTCCTCGAGTGTTATATATCCGAACACCATATTAGGAAACTAAAATTTCAGTATTCCTCGAGTGTTATATATCCGAACACCATGTTAGGAAACTAAAATTCCAGTATTCCTCGAGTGTTATATATCCGAACACCATATTAGGAAACTAAAAGTTCAGTATTCCTCGAGTGTTATATATCCGAACACCATATTAGGAAACTAAAATTTCAGTATTCCTCGAGTGTTATATATCCGAACACCATATTAGGAAACTAAAATTTCAGTATTCCTCGAGTGTTATATATCCAAACACCATGTTAGGAAACTAAAATTTCAGTATTCCTCGAGTGTTATATATCCGAACACCATATTAAGAAACTAAAATTTCAGTATTCCTCGAGTGTTATATATCCGAACACCATATTAGGAAACTAAAATTTCAGTATTCCTCGAGTGTTATATATCCAAACACCATATTAGGAAACTAAAATTTCAGTATTCCTCGAGTGTTATATATCCGAACACCATATTAGGAAACTAAAATTTCAGTATTCCTCGAGTGTTATATATCCGAACACCATGTTAGGAAACTAAAATTCCAGTATTCCTCGAGTGTTATATATCCGAACACCATATTAGGAAACTAAAATTTCAGTATTCCTCGAGTGTTATATATCCGAACACCATATTAGGAAACTAAAATTTCAGTATTCCTCGAGTGTTATATATCCGAACACCATATTAGGAAACTAAAATTCCAGTATTCCTCGAGTGTTATATATCCGAACACCATATTAGGAAACTAAAATTTCAGTATTCCTCGAGTGTCATATATCCGAACACCATATTAGGAAACTAAAATTTCAGTATTCCTCGAGTGTTATAATTCGAACACCATATTAGGACTACCTGAACTTACTTGTTCCTTTAAAGTAATCCAGGGTTTAATACGATCTACCGCCACCACGGTATGCTGCCTTCGTTTGCCCATCATATCAGCCACTTCATACCTATCATTAGGAAGCTTAGCTATAACCTTGTATGGACCTTTATACTTGGGATATAGTTTTTTACTCTCCCCGGTACACGGAATACTGGTTACCTGTACCAAAACCAAATCCCCAACAGCATAAATCTTGGCAGTTGCTCGTTTCGCATCAAATCGTACTTTCTGATTACTTTGATCACGATTTAATCTACTGGTTACTTCATTACGGATGCTAACCAAATCCACACGATCCATCTCATCTTGTAATTCATTTTGTAAAATACTTTGGGACAAGGTCCTTGGTTTGACACCAAATAACAGCTCTGAAGGAGTCATACCAATTGCTTTATTTAAAGTACAGTTCAATCCTCTTTGAACCGTCTTGACATGAACGTCCCACTTATTTTCATCGAACCCGGCATTTAGTGCCGAAAGAGAACTAAGAATCGTTCGATTGTAACGTTCGCATTGGCCATTGGCTCGTGGGGTAGCAACAGCATTCAAAATATGTTTAATACCATTATTTAAACAAAAGGTGCGAAAGGTGTGTGAGGTGAAGGCAGTACCTCTATCGGTTATAATTCGTACTGGTACCCCGAAAATGTCTATTAAACTGTTCAAATTCTTGACAACATATTTCGTTTCTGTACTTTTTACAGCTTCAATTATACAAAATTTTGTAAATCCATCGACCATAACTAACAGTTGAGCATTTTTACTTTTACTTTTCACAAATGGCCCCACGTGATCGATGTGCAAGGTGTGAAATGGCACTGACACTTTATCAATGGGATGAAGCTTCCCAGGTTTCCTCCCTGATGGAGTTTTAAAATACAAGCAATTTAAACAGGCATTGACATATTTGGTAACAAATCGTCTCATTTCCGAAAAATAGTAATTTTCCTGTATTTTCGCCAACGTCTTTTCTACACCGAAGTGACCCATATCGTCGTGGCACAATTTACAGATTTGCCAACGATTCGACTTTGGTACTAACCACCTTGTTGAACCATCTAACATTTTTCTGTGCACTTTTCCTTCCTTCAGTTCGTATAAATCAAAATACTGCTTATTACTTCCAGTATTATCGTTACTCATTAAAGTATTTCGTATCATGGTGATTGTCTCATCTTGCAGCTGAGCTGCCAGCAGCCAGTCAGCTTCGGTAATATTAATGACACCTACACCTAAAATGGTTTTAGGAGGATTCCGACTGAGACAGTCAACATGATTCATCCGGTTACCTGCTCGATACTCTATTTCAAAATCGTAATCTTGTAGTTCTAGCCACCACCTCGCCACACGTGGGAGGATATCTTTCTTTTCGGCCGTACTTCGTATCGCATTACAATCTGTTGCCAGAGTAAACTTGATACCCACTAAATACACACGAAAGTGGCGGAAAGATTCGACGACAGCTAAAGTCTCCAGCTGATACGAATGATAATTTCGTTCGGGAAGAGACGTTTGTCGACTATAATAAGCTACTGCATGTTTCATTCCTGTTGTAACATCTATTTGCAATAAAATACCCGCTACACCTATCCTACTAGCATCAGTGTGTACCTCTGTTTTCCAATTCGGATTAAAAATTTTGAGAATCGGTCGAGTAATTAACAACTTCTTGATTTGTTCAAAAGATCCTATTTGGTCACAACCAAATTTCCATTCAACATCCTTTCGCAATAGACGCGTCAGTGGTTCAGCAAGAACAGCATAATTTTTGATAAATTTACGAAAATAACCTGCCAAACCTAGAAACTGGCGTAGTGTCTTAACATTTGTTGGCGTAGGCATCTTTTGAACCGCTATAATTTTTTGTAACCCCGGTCGAACTCCCCTTTCTGATACCTCTCTTCCTAAGTACTCGACATGTGAATAGAAAAACGAACATTTTGATAATTTTAGAGTAAGGTTATTAAAACGTAACCTGTCTAGAACCTTTCGTAATCTTTCCAAACCTTCTTCAAAATTTTTAGCCGGTATAATTATATCATCAATGTAAGCCTGTGCAATCGTATTTATCTAATCACCAAGAACCAAATTAATCAGCCGTTGGGGGCATTAGCAAGTCCGAACGGCATTCGTAAAAATTCATAATGTCCGTCCGGCGTCACAAATCCTGTTTTAGCAATAGATGATTCAGATATTGGTACTTGATAAAAACCTTGAGACATGTCTAAGGTAATAAAGTATTTGCAACCACCTAAACGATCAATTTGATCTTCAATTAGTGACAATGGGAACTTATCTTTTTTTGTAATTTTATTAAGTGCCCTGAAATCTACACACATACGATGCCCTCCATCTTTCTTTGGCACTAAGATAATTGGACTCGCGTAGGGCGAATGTGACGGCCTAATTATTTTACTCTCTAACAAATCATCAATTATTTTATTAACCTTTTCTCGTTCAGCTAACGACAAACGATACGGGCGATAAACAATTGGTTTTTCAGTAGTACATTCGATTGACATACTCATGACATTTGTTTTTCCTAATTCTTTAGTCGTAAAACAGAAACAAGCGCGATAATCATCAAGCAATTGTTTCAATTTCATTTTTTCTGACTCCGTAATTTCACCACATTTAATATCTGACTCAGAAAAAGTATTTTCAAAAGTATCGGCTTTCACAAAATTCACCGAGAATTTATTTTCCGTACTCGGCAGAACTTCAGCTGTATCCGGCAATTTTGTGATTATTAAATGTTGCGAGTTATTAATAACTAAAACAGACGGATGATCAATAAAATTTTGTCCGATTAACAAATCAAAAATGAGTTCGTCTTCATTTACTATCATTATTTCAATTTGCACCGTGACACCTTCAATAGTGACATTAGTGAAGCTTTTCCACTCAACTTTGACTTCAGTGCTCGTTTGACTCTCGACTCGTGCGGGTGTGTATACTCTGATAAGAGCGAAACAAAACACGTGCGACAAAAACAAACAACAACAACAATAAACAGATGTTTAACAAATTAAATACAAACTAGTGGTATTAACTAAACTTATCAATAGTAATAATCGCTTAATAGAGGAGATAAGTGCCGCTGCCTCAGAGGGGTTGACTCGGGCGGTGGCTCTTTCCGCCCCTCACGGGAAGTTATACAAGTGACAGTACCTAATCCAATTGGATAGCTCAGTTTTTTGCTAAAATCCCTAAAAACAAACAAGTGGTTATAGCGTCTAAACACGGTTAAAGACAATTTGCAAAAATGTGAAATCGGGAAAGTTCGCAATATATATAGTGTAGATAAATCCAGATTTTCCTCTTGAAATAGAAAATAGTGAAGTAGTTATGCAAGAACAAAATGTTACCGGGTCCGGAAATGAGACCTGGGAGACAACAAGACAGAAAAGGGGCAGATCAAGCCCCGGCACAGAAAATGTTAGAGGGAAACAAGCCAGAATCCCCGATTACTGGCTTAATAAAACAATTAAACCGATAGAAATCAGCAACTTTTTCACACCTCTGGATATCAAAACACCCGAAAATAAAGACGGGTCAACACCTGAAAATGGAAACGTGGAAAAAAACGAACCCGTTCTCCCCAAAGTTATCAAATCGCCGCCAATTTATGTTACTGGCGTGGAAAACATAGTTCCCCTCAAAAACCTATTGGACGAAATTGCAAAGGAAAAATATACGATCAAAGTGCTGAGTCATGATCAAGTCAAAATCCAGCCATTGATCTCGGAATTTTACTCTCCTATAATGAACGCCCTGAAAGCAAAACAAACACAGTGCTTCACATACCAGTGTAAACAAGACAAGAATTACAGGGTGGTTTTAAAAGGAATTCACCAGTCAACCGACATAACGGAAATAAAAGAAGCATTGAAAAATGAAGGCCACGTAGTGAAACATATTTCGAACATATTCCATCCTAAATCGAAAAATCCAATGCCCATGTTTTATGTCGAGCTAGAGCCAAAAGAAAACAACAAGGAAATCTACTCCATAAAAGCTATTCTGAACACAATAGTACATTTTGAGTTTCCCCACAAAAAACGGGAAATTCCCCAATGCACGAAATGTCAAGGCTTCGGGCATACGAAAAACTACTGTTACAGAGCTCCCAGATGCGTTAAGTGTGCGCAAGCACATCTGACAAATGATTGCTCCTGGAAAACAAAACGAGATGACGTAAAATGCTGCAACTGCGATGGTGCCCATCCAGCAAGCTATAAAGGTTGCCTAGTGAGGAAAGAATTAGTTCAAAAATTATTCCCGGCACTGAGGAAAAAAAAGTTGAACGAATCAAATAACTTGCTCCAAAACACAAAAATACAAAATAGTCTAACAAGGCCAGGCGTGCTTTACTCTGAAATGGCGAACAAAAATCCGCAAAATAATGCACCGCAAGATGTAAACGGCGGCGAGGATCACGGAAAAATCAACAAGCTAGAAGAAATGATGGGTAAGCTAGTTGAAAGAATGGACACAATGCTAAACCTCATCACTGCTATGTTGTCAAAATTAAACTAACCGGCCCCTCACTCAAGATTGGTATATGGAACGCAAATGGTCTGGCACAAAGAAGCCAAGAGCTCAAATTATTTATATTAAACCATAATATCGATGTCATGCTTATATCTGAAACACATTTCACGCAAAGAAACTTCTGCAAAATTCCGAAATACAATCTATACCATACCCAACACCCTAGTGGGAAGGCACACGGTGGTACAGCTGTGATAGTCAAAAATACTGTTGAACATTTTGAAAACAACAAGTACTCCACAGATTTCCTACAAGCAACAAGCATCACAGTGAAAGATCATTTTGGCCCAATTACGTTGGCTGCCATATACTGCCCACCAAAACACAACATAAATAAAGGGAAATACACAGACTTCTTTAGCACACTAGGCCACAGATTTATAGTAGGTGGTGATTTCAACGCCAAACACCCTTGGTGGGGCTCTAGATCACATATTCCCACACCTAAGGGTAGGCAATTGTACGAATCAATGGTAGAGAATAATCTGATACCATTATCAGCTGGAGAACCGACATATTGGCCAACAGACATGAGAAAAACGCCGGATGTAATTGATTTCTGCATTGTTATGGGAATAT
The DNA here is from genome assembly GCA_946251905.1 of Cryptocephalus moraei. Lineage (NCBI taxonomy): Eukaryota > Metazoa > Arthropoda > Insecta > Coleoptera > Chrysomelidae > Cryptocephalus > Cryptocephalus moraei. The sequence continues at coordinate 198,159 of OX276453.1, forward strand.
CTGAAAAAAATATGAAAATTGAATCAAGTCTTGATCTCTCCTCAGACCACTCGCCCCTTATTGCTACAATAAGCTCACATCTCTGTCAAAAGAATAAAAACAATCAAATACTGCATAACAAAAGGACCAACTGGACACTGTTTCGCAGTCTTGTAAAGGACAAAATAAATTGCAATATTTTGCTTAAAACTCCAGAAGACCTGGAGCTAGCAATCGACTCATTGAACGTAACGATACAACAACCAGCTTGGGCGGCCACTCCACCAGACTCTCAAAACGATACTCAGGGTAGGTGTTCGGCAGAGATAATGCGGAAAATTCAACAAAAACGTAAGATCAGGAAAAAATGGCAAATTACTCGTTCCCCTGAAGATAAGAGCAAACTAAATAAACTAGTTAAGGAATTGAAGGAACAAATTCAAGCCGAAAGGAATCATGAAGTAGCAGAATACTTGACCAACCTATCACCCACAGAAAATACTGATTACTCCCTATGGAAAGCAACAAAATCTTTAAAACAACCCGTACAAAATGTCCCACCTATAAAATTTGAGAATGGGCAATGGGCAAGAAGCGATAAAGAAAAGTGCGAAGTTTTTGCTGAACACCTATGCAAGGTTTTCGAACCATTTCCCAGTGAATCATCGGCTGAGGAGGAAAATGAAATTGACTTGTATCTACAAGAACCATTACAAGTGGAGGCAGCTCTGAAGCCCTTTTCGGTAAGAGAGGTTAAGGGCATAATTCGCAAAGGACTAAAAACAAAAAAAAAACAGGCTATGATTTAATCACCGGAAAAATCATAAAAGAACTGCCAGAAAAGGTAATAAGACTTTTGACCATCATCTACAACGCAACTATAAGAATTGGCTATTTCCCATCGCTCTGGAAGGTCTCTCAAATTATACTTCTACAAAAGCCAGGAAAGGACCCGTCTATTCCAACCTCATATCGGCCTATAAGTTTATTGCCAGTACTATCCAAAATACTGGAGAAGCTTCTTGCTACAAGAATACACCCAGAACTGAAAAACATATTACCTCACCATCAATTTGGGTTTCGTGAACGACACACCACTATCGAACAAGTTCATAGAATAGTCAGGAAAATAAATAATGATCTGGAAAGTAAGAATTACTGTTCGGCTGTTTTCCTAGACGTCTCACAAGCGTTTGACAAAGTCTGGCACAAAGGGCTACTCTACAAAATTAGGAAGTTCCTTCCTTCCAATTTTTTTCAGATCCTGAAATCATATCTCAGCGACAGATATTTTCTGGTAAGACATCATGGGCAACAAGTAGGCCTTTACCAGATAAGATCAGGGGTTCCACAAGGAAGCGTCTTGGGGCCACTACTCTACTTGTTATACACGTGCGACCTGCCAACAAACAACGAAACCCAGACATCAACTTTTGCTGATGATACGGCAATTCTGGCCTCACATAAAGATCCAGTGATTGCCTCCGCTCAAGTACAAAAGAACATGAATGTGATTCAAGAATGGCTTAAAAAGTGGCGTATTAAGGTTAATGAACAAAAATCTACTCATGTCACATTTACGCTACGACGGAAAACATGTCCGGCTCTGACGCTAAACGGGAAGCAAATACCGCAGGCCGAAACTGTAAAATACCTAGGCCTGCACTTGGATCGCAGGCTGACTTGGAAGACACACGTCTGGACTAAGAGAAAGCAACTGGGACATAAAGTCCAAAAAATGTACTGGCTTATTGGTCGAAACTCACAGCTGTCTCTAGAAAACAAATTGCGAGTATATAAAGCAATTTTGAAACCTGTCTGGACCTACGGGATACAGCTCTGGGGGTCCACAGCAAACTCAAACATTGAGATCCTAGAAAGATGGCAAGCAAAAATACTGCGAATGATTACCGATGCTCCCTGGTTTGTACCAAATAAAGTAATATCCGACGATCTACAGATGCAATCAGTCAAGAAAGAGATAGCCAACTATGGGGCTAAATATAAAAACAAGCTCGCCATACATCCAAATCATCTGGCAGAACAACTTCTGAGTGAAGAGAGAGACCAAAGAAGACTGAAACGACACAGACCACTTGATTCTTCGAGATTCCGATAAAGTGTATAAATCTGAAATGTATATAGATTAAAAAGATATATTTATTAATGTAAATATTTACCTTAAACAGGTGAATGCCAATGGGCATGAACCTACATGTTAAATTAGACGATAGATCACATACTTATTGCCCACGGGCAGATTGTATAGATATGGGATAATAATAAAAAAAAAACTTTGACTTGTGAACCATTAAACCCCCGGAGTTCTACAGGTTGTTCTATTCTTTGGATGTTTAATTTGATTTTTTTCGCAACCCTGTATTTAATTAATGTCAATTCGCTACCCATGTCAATCACGCAGTTTACGTCTTGGTTATTTATTTTTGCTTTTTTGTGATACTTATTTAAAGACTTTTTTCCTACATATTTTACATCTTTTGTTTGATCTGTACTCATTGATTTTCGAAATTTATAATTACATTTTTCCGCAGTATGCCCTAACTTACGGCAAATCCTGCATTTAACCTTTCCATAGGTGGGACATTCAAAACGTTTATGTCCTTTTTCCTTACAAGCGTAACACTCCATACCACTTTGCCTCTTTCGGTTAACTAAGGATTTCTTTTAAGAATTGTCAGAATAAGTAAGCGTACGACGCACAAAGGAAGAACTAGTACAGGGTAAATTTCTAACATACTCGGATAATTCAACATATGTAGTACATCTAGCCGCATTTATATTCATTTTGACCTGAGGGTCTTTGATACCTTCAATAACACAGTCAACAATCTGCCTTTGTGTCAAATCTAAATCAAGTTTATTTAACTTTGCCAATTTATGAAAACAATAATCATTCAAGTCTTGCCCAGAGCTAACCTGGTATGTTGCTGCTTCATAAAACAATTTACCAAAAGTCATTTTATTCGGAAACATACCCTTTAACATTGTTTCCCACTGAATCCAAGAAAACTGAGTAGATTTTAATCCATCATACCAGATTCGGGCTGTTCCACGCAATTTACCCAATGCCATATAAACTTTCGTCACTTCATCCCAATGATACATCTTCGCACAGTCATTCACCCTGCGTATCCAATCATCAACATTTTGTGTTAAATCCGAAGGATTAAACTCAGGGATCAAACGATCATCTTTAAAGAAAGACCATTTAGAATTTCCATGCTCAGTTACAACAATATCATCATCATTTTCACTACTTACAGATTGGTTTGCTTTTATGGCGTCTAGCTGACTTCTTAAGGCAGTTATTTCTACACTAGCTTCCGCCAACATACCTCTTACATCTGCATCGTTCTGCGGGGTACCAGCATCCCTCTCACCTGCCATAACCTCCTCACTTCGCTCCCTTATCACATCCTCGACTTCCAGAGTCCCTGATGTCACATCCGGCTGGAGCTACTTCTTCAACCCGGCGGACCTTTGCTGTTGGTCGGCTCATGATGGTATTTTGAAGAAAATCCCACTTCTGATATGAAAACAACCCTTATTGGGGCTGTTTTACTTAATTAATTTTTAAATTCAATTTGAATTTGTTTATTAGAATGGTTTTAAAAAAAATTATAACACGTTCACTTAGGCGAAGTAAAAAAATGGAATGCCCGTGAAATCTCTAATATACATAAACAAAACTAACTCTCCTTTTACAAAATTTCACGGCGTCAGCAGTTCCCTCCGTCCGAGGCCAGGCACGTACTCCGTTCGGCGGAGACCTCCCAAAAATCGCTAACAACCACGTCTGTAAGATGAACGACTTCGGTTTGAAAAATAATTAGTGTTACCGTTACCTCTCGGTCTCATGGACATAATTTGGGAACTGTCGCTTTGCGATATTTCCTCATCTTGTGCTGCTCTTATAGCGTCACTTAATGAAGAGAAATTCCTAGCATTAATTATAGTTCCTATTCTTTGATCTCTCAATCCATCTGCAAACCTTCTAATTGCATTTCTTTCGTTAATAGGGCGTAAAATAGCAATTGCTGCGTTAGTTTCTTTCGCTTGAGAAATAGTGAGGTCAACAAGTAGATTTTCTAATTCCTTGCCGAAATTTTCGATCGTTTTGTTACCTTGTTTTGAGCTTAATAATTTAGCTTGAAGAGCTGTATCGGATTTCTGTGTTAAAAGAAGACGTTTCATTTCTTTAATCAACAACTCCGTTGAGTCATAAGTTGAAGCTAATTTTAATTTCGCATTCTGAGAGAGCCTAGTTTTAAGAACGAAATTAATTAATTGAGGCTTACTGATCTCATCGAGCATTGAAGCGTATAAATCTATAGCGTCTATA
>OX276453.1:207500-365000 GCA_946251905.1 Cryptocephalus moraei
AAAATTAATTCGTAGCGGTTCTGAGAGAGACGGTTGTTAAAGGTTCGACGTACGAGCTAACATATACGGACGGAGTAGTAAAACATTTACTACTAGCGGTCGGTAATGGACAATTACATAACAGATAACAAATAGTTCGGTCGGTTTAAAACAAATCGGCGGTGACATTCACAATTACATTTATCGGTCGGTAGTACGTTCACAATCGGACGGTAATAATTAATTCGGTCGGTTTGATCGGTCGGTAACGTTCACAGGACATATAATTCGGTCGGCGGTACTCTCACAATCGGACGGTAATAATTAATTCGGTCGCTTTGATCGGTCGGTAACGTTCACAATTACAAATACGACAATTATATATATATATCGGTGGGTAGGAGAGAAACACAACGGATAAATGCTAATAACGGACGGTTCGTCACACACAAGTAATGGCTCTCACCTTGGATTAACTCAGGCAGAGAACGCCGTAGGGGCGAGTGGCCTATATACATTTAGTCCTGACATTGAAACGATGGTGGGTTGAACAGTGCCTTATCGGCCGCCATCTATCCGAGATAGATTTAATTTCACGACTAAATGTATGGTGGGTGGTCTACCCTCAGCTATCGAAAATCGGCTTCGTTACAACCTCAACGGTTTGCGCAACTCACGGAAGAATATTACTTTCTTCTTAGAATTCTATTTTATATATATACATACATACATACATATATATATATATATATATATATATATATTTCTAAATATAGATTGAAACCAAAGTTTATAATGTATAATTTTCTAATCAATTTAACTCAATCCAAAAGATCTTATGATCTTTAAGAAATGATGATTCCACGAGTCTTCGATTGACCTGCAAGCCTGGAGCGGATCTAGGGGCCCGTGGGTCCTTGTTGTACTTATTCATCCCAATTTTCCTGTGGGGGATGTTTAACAGCTTGACAGGATATTTCTCCAATGATGTTGGGTCGTCGGGAATCCGACATGGTGCGGCGGGGCCCTATCGGGAGGCATATTTACACACCCTCACATACGACGGCACCAGCGTGCTGAAATCTGTTAGCCTGTGTAGCCAATAGTTACGCTACAAAAGCTCACTGATTTAGGCACCTATGCATATTGCGCGTGAAGCTTGTTGAAGTGTTCGGTATTTCCGTGCGCTTATGCTTTTAACCCATTTTTTTTAATTCTGATTTTAGAACTGAAAACCTTGGAGATCGTACTAGCAAAAGTATGATAGACATTGTTAAAAGCAAGCAAAATCATTATTTGGAAAACGATGTTCATATTTTACTAAAAGAAGATCCTTTTATAGTATGTATACTAACACCTCTAATGAAACGAGCACATCATGAAATTGTATTTGTGGACACAATAGGCTCTTGTGATCAAACTGGCTCAAATATTACTTTCATGTTTGGAGCAAGTAAAGGCAGCTCCATTCCCCTGGGTTGTGTTATTCATACTTCTCAAAACGAAGAATGCTACTTGAATGCTTTTATGGCATTAAAAGAAGCTATTGGACAATGTTCTTTTTTCGATAAAGATCCATCTATTATCATGACAGATGATAGTAGTGTCGAACGTAATGCCTTAAGTAAAGTCTTCCCTACATCAAAATTATTATTATGTTCTTTCCACGTATGTCAAGCAATGTGGCGGTGGCTTTGGGATACCAATCATGGTATTGAAAATAGCCATCGTAAGTTCATTATGTTAATGTTTCGCCAAATCGTTTTTGAAAGAGATGTCATTGTTCAGCGTAGCAAATCATTTAATATAGTAGCTACTATCGATTTTGTATCAAACCAACTGGAACAACACTATATTAGACGTTTAAGAACATATGCACTAAGCCGCAAAACTAATCTAGATTTGTTACATAGACAATTTTGTATAAAAGCAAACACTTTACAGGTCGAGAAATTGAATAATTACACTTTTCACGTAACTTCGTCTGATAATACATTTGTATATGTAGTGCACTCCGATATCGAAATATGTGACTGTCCAGCAGGTCAAGGAGGTGCATTTTATAAACATTTGTGTGCCGTGGAACTAAATGAAAAGAAACATTTTAAAAACCTCACCTATGCTCTCTTTTGAAGATAGAATTTATTTAGCAAAATTAAGTGAGGGTAAAGAAATTGATGAATCATTTTTTCGAAATATGATTCAATGCAATGATTTTACAAGTGAAGCCCCAAGTACTTCAGAGACATTGCAGCAACAGACAGATGAACAGTTTCTTAAAGAAAATATGGTTTATACAGAAACTCAGCCTGTGGATGAAAATTGTAATAAAGAAATTGTAAAATTATAGAATATTACAAACTCCTTTATTAATATGATTAAAAACAATCCTAGCAAACATATGGGGAAAATGCTAAACATTTTGAATAAAAAACTGGACCAATTGATGACCCCTTCAGCATTTTTTGACTTTTGTTCATTGTTGTCAAAGCAAAAAATTCCAAGAGGAAGGAAAATACGCGTACAACCGACTTCCATTAGTAGACGAAATAGCCAGAGGACATTAACCTGCGGATCGCGCAGGATTCAGTCTGGGAGACCGTCAAACGAAGAAACAAAAACCAAGTGAATAAAAAGATTTCGCAATCTTTCCAAAAATATCAACCTTAATCAGCCTAACGCTAAAGGCCACGGTTCAAGCCATTAGTTGCATAAGTTGGACTTGAAAGTTATTTCATATTGTAATGCGAGAAGTAAACAAAGCGACACATGTTTACTCCTTCAAAAGAATAACTACGACGCGTACAAGACAGGTGCATGAACAGGTGCGTGAACATTTCCTGCGTAGGCGTTCTAGAATATACTAGAACGTTCTTATCGGGGTTGGGGGTGTATATATAAGGGGGCTTGTGATCGAGGGAGTTAGTTAGAAGTAGAGAAGCAGAAGTGAACGCGACATACGATCCGAATGCGGAGCAGTACAAATAAATTATGTAGTGTCTAGTCTAGTGAACAAGTAGTTAAGTGTGTTAAATAAATTAGTGTTCAATTAATGTAAATAAATTATAAAATAAACGTTACATTGGTGTCAGAAGAGCGGATCATGAAGAAGTTGGAAACAGGAGGGAGGAAGACCGAACTCCAGGACCGACTCTCGGCATTTTTGAAAGAAAATGGCCAGGACCCGGAAGTTTTCGAGTTCGAAGACGATGACATCAGGAAGCAAATCGCCGCCCAGAGGGAAGAAATCGCCGCCCAGAGGGAAGACATCACTGCTCAAATCGCTGCCCAGAGGGAAGAAATCGCCGCCCAGAGGGAAGACATCACTGCTAAAATCGCCGCTCAGAGGGAAGATATTTCTACCCAAATCGCCGCCCAGAGGGAAGATATTTCTACCCAAATCGCCGCCCAGAGGGTAGATATTACTGCACAAATCGCTGCCCAGAGGGAAGAAAGCGCCGCCCAGAGGGAAGACATCACTGCTCAAATCGCTGCCCAGAGGGAAGAAATCGCCGCCCAGAGGGAAGAAAGCGCCGCCCAGAGGGAAGACATCACTGCTCAAATCGCCGCCCAGAGGGAAGACATCACTGCTCAAATCGCCGATCAGAGGGAAGACATCACTGCTCAAATCGCTGCCCAGAGGGAAGAAATCGCCGCCCAGAGGGAAGAGATAACCGACCAGATTGAGGCTCAGCGTAAGGAGATTGAAGAGAAGATCAAGCAGTTAGAAGAACGACTAGAACAAGTCAGTAGCGGCGAGGGGAAAGAAGACGAAATTAAACAGAAGACGAAGCAGTTGGAAGAACGACTAAGGCGAGTCAGTAGCGGCGAGATGAAGGAAGAAATAAAGGCGGTTGTTCAACAGAACTCGATATCCATCAATCGAGTGACGCCCCCAACGTTCGATGGAAAAATTCCGTGGGCCAGCTACAAGAAGCAGTTTGAGGCAGCAGCGGAAGCTAATGCTTGGTCCCCTCACGAGAAAGCTGTTTCCCTAACAGTAGCCTTACGTGGAGAGGCGTTGGAAGTTCTCCAGACGCTATCCACCGAAGAAGCCGGCAATTACAATGAGCTGCTGAGGCGACTGGAAATGCGGTTCGGCCAAACACATCTGGAGCAAGTCCATCAATCCCAGATGTCCAATCGCCGTCAGAGATCGAACGAGACCCTGCAGGAGTTCGAAGCGGACGTAGCCAGACTAGTGAGGTTGGCGTATCCCACGGCACCGGAACAGATGATGGAGTGCCTCGCAGTGCAGACGTTCGTGAGCGGGCTGCGGGACCAGGAACTGCAGATGGCCCTGAGGCTAGCTCGACCGAAAACAGTAATGAACGCGCTCGCCATTGCACTAGAACATGAGGCAGCAATGGAAGCCTCCCGCATTCACGGTTGTGCTCGAGCTGTTACCGAGGAGGTAGGCACAGAAAAACTCGTGGAGAAGGCCGTCCAGCAGATCATGGAGTTGCTGTCAGCACAGAAGACGCGGCCCAAAACAGCGGTGCCGGCAAAGGCCCCGGAAAAACTAATGCGAGTCGATAAAAGGGAGGGGACGTCGACCCGTGGCAATAGAAACCCCCGGGCCAGTATAGCCTCGTTTTCCCACCAATTGGGGAGCGCGTACGTCGATGGCACTATCGACGGGAGATCCCACGCCATGCTTGTGGACACGGGAGCTACGAAGACGATCGTACGCTCGGAAGTTGTGAGGGACCGTAGGAAGATTAGGCCAAGTAGGTGGCAATTGAGAACTGCCACTGGGGAGAAGGCAGTAATACACGGTGAAGCGACGGTTAGCATGACGTTGGGACGAGTAAAGTTTGACCATCCTGTTCTCATAGCCGAAATTGAGGAAGACGTCATACTGGGGATGGACGTCATGAGGAATCATGGATTCCAGTTGGATTTCGGACACCGAGTGTTGAGGATCGGTCAAGAAGAATTACTGCTACACAATCGTGACAACTTTGTGTTAGACGTAATAATGGCAGAAGATGTGATTCTCCCGGAACGAAGCGAAACAATCACCTCTACCTGTCTGAGGGGTGTTGTGGAAGAGGGAATCCCAGCCGTGATCGAACCAGAAAACGATGACAATCGAGTGGCTCGGGGGGTACTGGTAGGAAAGGCGCTCGTTACTCTCTCAAGGGAAGTGCCTGTGCGGCTACTTAACATCAATCAGTACCCGGTCACCATCAAGAAGGGTACGAAGCTGGGCACATGTATAGCCGCATCAGCCATCGTAAGGGGCGTTAGTGAGGAAGAAAGGTCCAAACACACTCCGCAGGACTTGAAACAAATTCTTTCCCAGACCAGTGCGTTTCTCTCGCCCACACAGAAACAAAAGGCCCACGAATTAATAAATAAGTACCAGGACATATTTACCACCGAGAATGGAAAGCTGGGAAAGACCAAGGTCGTGACACATAAAATTGACACGGGCGAGACACGACCGATTCGACAAACAGCAAGACGACTACCTTTGGCCAAACGGGAGGAAGCCGAGAAAATTATCAAGGACCTAGAGCGGGACGGGGTCATCGAGCCGTCAAGCAGTCCATGGGCCTCGCCGGTAGTACTGGTGAAGAAAAAGGATGGGACTACTCGATTCTGTGTAGACTACCGGCAGGTGAACAGTGTCACCAAAAAGGACAGCTACCCGCTACCACGTATCGACGACACACTCGATACCCTTGCTGGATCCACGATATTTTCGACCTTGAATTTAAAAAGCGGCTATTGTCAAGTCGAAATGGACCCTGCCGATAAGGAAAAGACGGCATTTACCTTCGGTAACGGCCTGTGGCATTTTACAGTCATGCCATTTGGACTTTGTAATGCCCCAGCGACGTTTGAGAGGCTGATGGAGAGCGTGCTAATGGGTCTGACGTGGAAAACGTGCCTAGTCTATTTGGACGATGTCATCGTGATGGGCAAGACCTTCGAAGGACATCTGAGAAACTTAGAGGACGTCTTCCAGAGACTGCAAGGTGCGGGACTGAAACTGAACCCTAAGAAATGTCAGCTCTTCAGAAGGAAGGTCTCATACTTAGGGCACGTAGTGAGCAGAGAGGGCGTCGCCGTTGATCCGGACAAGACAAGTACGGTGAAGGAGTGGCCAATACCGGTAGATAAACACCAGTTGAGGAGTTTTCTGGGCCTCTGCACGTACTACCGACGATATGTCCGGATGTTCTCCGACGTCGCTAAGCCGTTGACAAGGCTCACGGAAGAAGGACGAAACTTCTGTTGGGATGAGGAATGCCAGTCTGCCTTCGACGAGCTGAAGAGGAAGTTGACCAGTGCCCCAGTGCTGAGTTTTCCTCTGCCAGAAGGACAGTTCATCCTGGACACCGACGCGAGCAATGTGGGAATTGGAAGTGTTCTGTCGCAGCGCCAGGAGGGACAAGAACGTGTCCTTGGATACTTCAGCAAGGTACTCTCCAAACCAGAAAAGAATTACTGCGTCACCCGGCGTGAATTATTGGCCATCGTCAAGTCCATCGAGCACTTCCATAAATATTTGTGTGGAAGGAGGTTTCTGATCCGGACCGATCATGCTGCTCTTAAATGGCTCCTCCAGTTTAAGAATCCCGAAGGACAGATCGCTCGCTGGATCGAGAGGCTCCAGGAGTATGACTTTGTCATAGAACATCGGCCAGGACAGAGTCATGGAAACGCAGACGCACTCTCGAGAAGACCATGCCCTGATGAGTGTCCTCATTGTCATAGAGCTGAGGAAAAGTCCGAGAAAGTCTATCGAACGACCGTGGTCGCCGAGGAATGGACACCATCCTCGTTACGACAAGAGCAAGGAAAAGACCCGGTTCTCAAAGAAATCCTGGTTTGGAAAGAGGGAGGAGAGCGTCCTGAGTGGCAAAAGGTATCACCTGGCTCGCCAAAACTCAAGAGCTATTGGGCACAGTGGGACTCGCTAGTGGTTGAGGATGGACTACTAAAACGCGTACTGGAGAGCCAAGACCGGACGGAGGAAAGACGGCAGTTGGTAATTCCCTCCAGTAAAATCCCGGAGGTCTTGCGGCACCTTCACGACGGATCGTCTGGCGGACATTTAGGGATCAAGAAAACGCTGCAGAAGGTACGGGAGCGCTTCTACTGGATCAATTGTTCAGACGACGTGAAGGACTGGTGCAAGAAATGTACTACATGCTTTGCAAGTAATGGGCCACAAAGACGACCGAAAGCTCCCATGAAACAATATAACGTCGGAAGCCCCTTCGAAAGGATCGCTATTGATATAGCAGGACCCTTCCCTGAGACCGAAAAGGGGAATAAATACATCTTGGTCGTGATGGACTACTTTACGAAGTGGGTAGAAGCGTACCCTCTCCCTAATCAGGAGGCAGAGACAGTGGCCGATGTGCTAGTGAAGGAGACGATCTGCCGGTTTGGAGTACCCATGGAATTACACTCGGATCAAGGAAGAAACTTTGAGAGTGGCCTATTCCGGAGGATCTGTGAGAAGTTTGGGGTACGAAAAACAAGAACCACGGCCCTTCACCCTCAGTCTGACGGCATGGTAGAACGAATGAATCGCACCCTTAACCGCTATCTAGCGAAAATGGTCTCGTCACATCAAAGAGACTGGGACGAACACGTGCCGTTCTTCCTGATGGCCTACCGCTCGGCCGTTCATGAGTCGACAGGACAAACTCCAGCCAAAGTCCTGTTCGGGCGAGAACTTAAACTGCCCTGTGATCTAATCTTTGGCGCTAGACCGGACGAGGACGTTTCGGGGGAAGATTACGTCTCCAGGATGCGGCAAAGGATGAACGAGATTCACGATCAAGTCCGATACCAACTAAATATCGCCAGTGATCGCATCAAAGAGCGTTACGACATCAACGCTAAAGAGGGTGGCTACCAAATGGGAGATCGAGTTTGGCTGTACAACCCACAGAAGAAACGTGGTTTGTCCCCTAAGTTACAGACCAATTGGGAAGGTCCCTATGTTGTGAAGAAACGAATCAATGACGTGGTCTACCGGGTAAGCAAACTACCAAATGGCAAGCCGAGAGTGGTGCACTTCAATCGGTTGGCACCCTATGAGGGATCGCACGATGAGGCGGAGGTTCCCCGAGTAAGAAACACGTTGGCGCAGGAGAACGAACTTTCGTTCGAAGAATTTATGAGCGCCTACGGGGGTACCGGAAAAGCACGGTATGGGGTAACCTGTGAAAAACAACAGGATTTGTTCAGCGTACCTGAAGAATACTCGTTGGCCCATTGTGTGTCCACCGACCTGGTAATGTCACGAGGTATCGCCACGGTTTTCAAGAAGAAGTACGGGCGCTTGGAACAACTCAGAGCGCAACTCCCGGAGATTGGCAAGGTTCTGGAACTACGTGACAACGTAAGACACATCTTTTATCTGGTTACGAAGGAGATCGGGTCCCTTAAACCATGTTATCACGATGTATGGCGAACCTTGCATAGGCTACGAGACCGACTGCTGGAGCTCGACATCAGGAAGCTAGCTGTCCCCAAGTTAGGTGCTGGACGAGATCAGCTGGACTGGAGGGTTGTCCGGAATATGCTGGAAGTAGTGTTGAAGAATACCGGAGTGGAAGTTTTAGTCTGCTGTTTTGGGCCTGCACCATGTCGACTCGGGAAGACGGTCCCCTGTTATTTTGACGCCACGTCTCGCTGTAAGCGGGGGGCTAACTGCAGGTTCCTGCATGGGCCTACCAGGGATACGTTCCGAGACGAAACGTCTCTAAGGCGGGGGCAGTGTAATGCGAGAAGTAAACAAAGCGACACATGTTTACTCCTTCAAAAGAATAACTACGCCGCGTACAAGACAGGTGCATGAACAGGTGCGTGAACATTTCCTGCGTAGGCGTTCTAGAATATACTAGAACGTTCTTATCGGGGTTGGGGGTGTATATATAAGGGGGCTTGTGATCGAGGGAGTTAGTTAGAAGTAGAGAAGCAGAAGTGAACGCGACATACGATCCGAATGCGGAGCAGTACAAATAAATTATGTAGTGTCTAGTCTAGTGAACAAGTAGTTAAGTGTGTTAAATAAATTAGTGTTCAATTAATGTAAATAAATTATAAAATAAACGTTACAATATTTTGTTGTACTACTATGTAGACTTAGTGTCTTAATGTCAATACATTTATTTAAATAAATAATTATGTCAACATGATCGGCGTTGTTAAATTATTTTGCTCTCGCTGTTTAGGTGCTAAAACAATTCGCGTAGGTGCCTAAATCAGTGAGCTTCTGTAGCGTAACTATTGGCTACACAGGCTCACAGATTTCAGCACGCTGGTGCCGTCGTATGCGAGGGTGTGTAAATATGCTATCGGGACATTTCCATAGATGTCTGGGGAGGTGCTTCCTGATTAAACGGTGTTTGGTGTTGAACGGACACCTCACCCACTGCTCCAATAGCTCAAACACAGATGACGGCTTGCTATTCATTTTTATCAAATTGTGGAACGGCCGCGAAGTAAATGAAATGTCTTTAGCGAGTTTGAAAGGGTAGCCTCCTTGTGTGCGTGTGGAGGGGCGCTTTTGTGGTATTCCATAATAGCATAAGCCGCATTTAAACTATCAGGTTTCGCGCTGCAATCTGCAAGTAAGTTTGTAGGGATATTCCTTAACCTAATCCAATTACCATACGTTGAAAGTGCATGAGGAAGAGAAAATTATGAAATTGTAGAAGACGTATAGAAGTGTGTATGATAAAACCGAACCATGAAAAATTTTCGAATTGCTATATAATAGTTAAAAATTCTATTTCTTGAACTTTCAATGATCTAATGTTAAATTAGTTTTGTAAGTTATTTAATGAAGTAATTAGGAGTAATTCTTTCAATTACTATTGGATTAAATCTATGGTTTACACCACAACTTCAGAACAGCATACATATAAATGTCTAGGACGATTTATTAGGAGCTTAACTTGCTTTAATTCTCCAGGCGCAGCATCAATTTACACCTAGACTGGGGATAGTTCATGAGTGAATAACATCTATTATATAAATTAGCTGCGGGGATGGGATTGCAATGAAAATTAGTGTAATGGGTGAAAGAAGCGTTTAAACGATTTTAAGTGATTGATCCTCTAATAAATATTGGTGAAGGAATTTATTGAAATATAAATTGGTTACTAAATTAACCAACAATTAATATAACAATTAATAATTAATATAAAATATTATACTAAAATAAAAGCATATATAATATAATATGCTAAAATATATATTTACTCAAATCAATAATGTGTGGTCATGGAAAAATGAAAGTTGTTCTATTAATGGGGAAGCACTATCATAGAGTAAGAGAGTTGATCCTGTTGCAATTTTTTAAAAAGCTTACATTTTATATGGGCTTAAACCTATTGCATTATTCTGCCATATTAGAATTAATATGTAATAGCAGGGAGTTCAGAGTATAGATATGTTCAGCCGGTGACCTATTTTGAAGTTATTTAATTGAAGATATAATATTTATTATAGTTAATCTATTATGTTGGACAGAAAAAAAGCTTTCCACATAATATACATTATAAATATGAATCTTCTTCATAGGGAAGTTAAAGATCCCAAGTGAGGAAATAATATTTCATTTAGTAAATGTGTCTGCGTAGTTAGAATATTGATGCGGCATTCCTCTTAGGCCCAAAGGTTTTGAGGAAAAATGTTAAATTTACTCTAATGAATATAATTACAAATTGAATTTGAAGCAGTTTATTGGTTAAGGTAAAGCCCGTAAATAGGGAAATCATTAAACTAAGCGAGCAACAACATAATAAGTGTCATGAAGAACAATATCAATAGATGAATTAATTGAAACTACTACTCCGGTAGCCCACTAATATTGCAAATAAAAATATGAAGGCTAGTATTCACATTGTTGCAGATGTTAAGTAGGCTTGGGTATCTCCCCTGACTACTGTAAATATGTGATGAGCTCATACAATGAATCGTAAAAGGCCAATTGCTATTATAATATAAATTATACCGAGAGTAACAAATGATTCTTTTTTAACTCTGTCTTGTCTAATAATATGAGAAATTATTTCAAATTCTAGGAGAATTAAAATATATACTTCTGGATGGCTAAATACAAAAATCAAAATAGATGTTGATATAGAATTGGGTCAAAAAGGATGTACATATTAATATTTCGATCAGTCAAAAGTATTATAATTGCGCCTACCAAAACTGGGAGAGTAAGGAGAAGTGAAATTGTTGTAATTAATACAGCTCAAACGAATGGGGGCAGTCCGATCTATTAATATATCTCGAGGCCGCATATTAATTGCTGTAGAATTAAAATTAGTTACTCCTATAACTGAGGAAATCCCCGATAAATGAAGACTGAAAATTGCTAAACCAACTGATGATCTTACATGAGCCATAGTAGTTGAAAGGGGTGGCTATATTTTTGATTTAGTTCCTGCCCCATTTTCTACAATTCTTCTTATTAATAGAAGAGTCAGAGAAGGCGGAAGCAATTAAAATCATATATTATTTATTCGACCGATGGCTATATCTGCGGGACCTTCTATTAATGGAACCAACCAATTTCCAAACCCTCCAATTATAATGGGTATTAGGTACTATAAAACACTATAATAAATATGTAAGCACTAGCAATTATGTTACAGATTTGATCATATCTGATTAATGAACTGGGGTTACTTAACTCAGTATGAATTAGTAGACTTAATGATGTCCCTACTAAATATAGCGTTCCAATATCCTTATGGTTGGTTGAGAATAATCATCTATTCAATGAAATGGCTGAGTTTAGGCATTAAATTGTAAATTTAAGTATGAAGTTATCTTCCTTCATTAAATAATTTATAGGCTTATAGTTAATCTAATATTAGATTGCAAGTATAAAAATGAAAATAGTTTTTCTAAGGCTTAGAAAAATTCCTATTTTTCGGTTTTGAAGGGTGATAGTTTAATTTAACTTAAATAAAGGATTTAGGATAAAGCTAATTCTAATTGGGGAAGCGAGCGAGATAAAATTAGTAACTATTACTATTCATGGTGAACGCAAATGCTGAAAACAATTGGGAAATATCATGAAAGTTCTGACTTTGTACAATTATCTAACCAGCTATTTTTATTTGTTATCATCATAACGTACCGCCAACTGCCACAACGTAACTCTAGACATGTTACAATAATAACTTATATTCACATTCAAATGTAATCTTAACCTAATTGTATTGATCGTTCGGTATTAATGTTAGTGTAAGCTAGAAGTGTAGCTAGTGTAAGTAAAATGTTAAATAATTTCGATCGCGCGAGTAAATTAATAAGAATGTAATGAATAGTTTACACTATAATTATGTTTTGAATTATTATTATTTTTGACTATAAAATAGGTGATTGAATTGGTGTGATAATAAAACAATACTCGGCGCCCAGTTACTTGTTTTTCTCTTAAAGCCAATTCACAGAATGAAAATACAACTACCCAGTATATTTTGAAATAAATCTAGCCAGCGGTCGGCCCACATATTAACGTTAGTTTGTTCCAACGAATCTCTAACTCAGATAGACTGTTACCAAAGGAATAGGACCGCCTGTGTCGCTATCTGTTCATGATATATATAGAGCAAATTAGTGTTGCCGCCGCCGTGGGGCAGACAAGTTTGACATGAGATGCATAAAACTAAGAAATCCGTACTGGCGGAGGATGTAAGCGGTGAACTTGGCTAATTCCTGAAAAGAAAACGGAGTCAGTAAGACGCACTTGCTGATCGGGTTTAATGAAGATGAAGACAGAAAGAGTTTTGCTCTGAATCAGTTGTTAACTCTGAATCACATTTTATGGGGACATGTATAGAGCTTAAGAAGTATTATTAAGAAGTATAGTGTCCTTTGTAGCTTATTTTTGAACAGAAAAGAAATTTTAGTGTTTGCAACCCAACCTAATCAGTCACATCAAGAACTAAAGGGTACTCGTACGAAACGTTTCAGACGTGTCGACAAAAATAAGTGGATAAGTCTTCGATAAATCTACACTTTCGCTCTTCTCCAGTTAATATAATACAATCAATACTGTAATGCGAAAAGTAAACAGCGCGAGACGTGTTTACTCGTATCGGACTTGGGCAGCTACCTCAAAAGAATTGCCGCGACGCTTAATTGAATTCTATATAAAAAAAAAGACAGCTCCATGAATTCTCCCGGATTATTATTTAAGGAAAGTAATTTATGACCTTCTGGACATTTTCTACGTAAACATTATTAAAAGAACAATCGAGTGCTTTGTGGAAACTTCGAGCAAATTCGAGAAAACATTGTAAAAGTAGATTCCCGGGCTATTAGGCCGTGGTCCATGCAGGTTTCTTGAGCCTGACGTTTCGTCTACATCTGCGGCAGACATCTTCAGAGGCGGTGTGGTAGCGGTCTTAGTGTTCTTCTAAGATTCGCGTCCGCGACTGCTCCTCCGGTTCGAAAGTCCCGTCTATTTATACCGATGTTCCTTATTTCTAGAATATTCCTTTTTACCTGTATAGGGTTGTTTTTATCCGTTGATGTTTTCGATAGTCCTAATGGGTTTGTTGTTGTGTTTCGGGTTAATGATGTGTTAAATGTGTTTGTTATTGCCATCCGGGTTAATGATGTGTTTGTATTGTTTACTAATGGTTTTGTTTTCGTCCTTTTTAATACAGGTATCCATATGTTGTTTACTTTTACACTTTCTTCCTTCCTGTTGAAATTTTTCTCATGTTTGTGTATTTCTATTGCTTCTCTTTGTAGCCTCGTGTGATAATGATGTGTCGTCGCAAGTATTTGTGTGTTTTCGAACCTTATTGTGTGGTCACCGTTTTCCTGTAGTGCGTGTTCTGCTATGGCCGATTTTTCTATTTGTCCAAGTCGACAGTTTCTCTTATGCTCCTTAACTCTTGTGTTAACAGACCTTTTTGTGGTTCCAATGTATACTTGACCACATGAACAAGGGATTCTGTATACTCCTGAAGATGTTAATGGATCTCTTCTGTCTTTGGGGCCCCGTAGACTCTCTTTAATTTTCCGGGTGGGTCGAAAAACTGTCTTTATTCCTTCGTCTCGCATTTTCCTGCCTATCCTGTCCGTTATAATTTTAATGTAGGGTAAGTATACCACACTTCCTTGGTGTTGCTCTGTTGGGGTCGTCGTTCTTGTATTTGGATGTAGTGCTCTCTTGACTTCCTGTCTTGTGTAACCGTTTTTCTGTAGTGCTCTTTCCAAATGTTGTAGTTCTTCTTTTAAATATTCAGGCTGACAAATACGTGTTGCTCGTGTTGCTAGTGTCTGGATCATACCTCTCTTCTGTCCTGGATGGTGGTTGGATTTGCTATCTAAATATCGATCTGTATGTGTGGGTTTACGATACACTGTGTGCCCCAATTTACCATTTTCCTTCCTCATGACCAAGACATCCAGAAATGCTATTTGCTTGTTTATTTCCCGTTCCATTGTGAATTTTATATTGGGGTGAATGCTGTTGATGTGAGTCAGGAAATTGTTGAGTTCCTCTTCTCCATGCTGCCAGACCACAAAGGTGTCATCAACGTATCTGTACCAATGTTTTGGTTTTTTCTTCGTCGTCTCTATTGCTTTTTCTTCGAATTTTTCCATAAAAAGTTTGCCACTACTGGACTCAGCGGACTCCCCATGGCAACTCCGTCGATCTGTTCGTAAAATTCTTCATTCCATTGGAAATATGAGGTGGTGAGGCAGTGTTTGAAAAGGGCTGTAATGTCCTGAGGAAAGATTGTAGCGATATACTGCAGAGTCTCGTGGATAGGTACTTTTGTGAACAATGAAACGACGTCGAAGCTGACGAGTATGTCCTTAGGATTGAGGGTGATATCTTTGAGTTTCTCCACAAAATGGGTCGAGTCCTTGATAAATGAGTAGCTGTGTCCTATGTGTGGTTTCAGTAATACTGTTAGATGTTTTGCCAGATGGTATGTAGGAGATCCAATCGAACTCACTATTGGTCGTAATGGTACCTCTGGTTTGTGGATTTTTGGTAATCCGTAGAGTCTGGGCGGTAAGGCTTCTGATATTTGGATGGCCTGCTTTGACTGTTCTTCCAGAGATGATTCCTTGATGAGTTGGTTCGTCTTTCTTAGAATCTTCGCTGTTGGGTCCTTGGGTAGTTTTCTGTATGTGCTAGGTTCCAGTAGTTTCAGTATTTTGCTTCGGTACTCTTCCATGTCCATGATGACTGTCGTATTTCCTTTGTCTGCAGCCAGAGTAATAATGTTTGGGTCATTGTTAAGTTGTTTTATTGCTCTCCTTTCTTTTCCAGTCAGATTGCTTGCAGGTGGTTTTGATCGTTGTAGGATTCTGGCACATTCTGTTTAATTTCTTCAGCTTTATCCAATGGTAGTGTTCTGAGTCCGGTTTCTATATTTGCTATAATATCTTCCGTGGGTATTACGGTAGGTGTAATGGCAAAGTTTCCCCCTTTCTTCAAAAGCGATTCCTCATCTGCTGTTAGTGTACGGTTTGTTAGATGTAGACGAAACGTCAGGCTCAAGAAACCTGCATGGACCACGGCCTAATAGCCCGGGAATCTAGTTTTACAGTGACTCCGGCCGTGAAAGCCTACGATCTTGGATCGAGAAAACATTATTTGCGGCTATAAAAGTGGACGCGGCGAACGAGAGATTACTATTAGACGTGAGCGCGATATAGTAAATAAGCGAAAGACCGACCAATGAAATAAATTAACGATTAAGAGTGTGATATAAATTAATTAGTTAAGTGTGTTACATAAATTAGTTTGGTAATAGCGTAAATAAATTAAGTAGTGTCTAGTCTAGTGTACAATTAGTATTAGTGTAAATAAGTTAGGAAATACACGTCACGTTGGTGTCAGAAGTGGGATCATGAAGAAGTTACGCGAATTAAAAGTGGTAGAGTTAAAAAAGAACTCGAGGAACGAGAATTGGAGACGGGAGGGAAGAAGTCAGAACTCCAGGACCGACTCTCGGCGTTTTTGAAAGAAAATGGCAAGGACCCGGAAATTTTCGAGTTCGAAGACGACGACATAACGAAGCAGATCGCCGCCCAGAAGGAAGAAATCGCCGCTCAGAGGAAAGATATTACTGCTCAAATCGCCGCCCAGAAGGAAGACATAACCGACCTGATTGAGGCTTAGCGTAATGAGATTGATCAGAATATCAAGCAGTTGGAAGAACGACTAGAACAGGTCAGTAGCGGCGAGACGAAGGAAGAAGTAAAGGCGGCCGTTCAACATAACTCGATATCCACCAATCGAGTGACGCCCCCAACGTTCGACGGAAAAATTCCGTGGGCCAGCTACAGGAAGCAATTTGAGGCGGCAGCGGAGGCTAACGCTTGGTCCCCTCACGAGAAGGCTGTCTCTCTAACGGTGGCCTTGCGTAGAGAGGCGTTGGAATTTCTTCAGACGCTATCCACCGAGGAAGTCGGGAATTACGAGGAGCTGCTGAGGCGACTGGAAATGTGGTTCGGCCAAACACAACTGGAGCAAGTCCATCAATCCCAGAAGTCCAATCGCCGTCAGGGATCGAACGAGACCCTGCAGGAGTTCGAAGCGGATGTAGCCAGACTAGTAAGGCTAGCATATCCCTCGGCACCGGAGCAGATGATGGAGTGCCTCACAGTGACGTTCGTGAGCGGGCTGCGGGACCAGGAATTGCAGAGGGCCCTGAGACTAGCTCGACCGAAAACATTAATGGACGCGCTTGCCATCGCACTAGAACATGAGGCAGCAATGGAAGCCTCCCGCAGTCACGGCCGTGTTCGAGCTGTTACAGAGGATATAGACACTGAAAAACTCGTAGAGAAGATCCTTCTGCAGATCATGGAGGTGCTGTCGGCGAAGAAGAAGGTAGTTCGCTGCTGGAATTGTGGCGAATTGGGCCATGTAAAGAGTTCTTGCAAGCGGTCCAAAACACCGGCGCCGGCAAAGGCCCATGAAAACTAATAAGGGTCGATAAGAACGGGGAGACGTCGACCCGTAGCAGTGGAAACCCCCGGGCCAGTATAGCCTCGTTTTCTAACTAATTTAACATTAGATCGTTGAAAGTACAAGCAATGGAATTTTTAACTATTATATAGTAATTCGAAAATTTTTCAGGTTTCGTTTTTATCATACACACTTGTATACGTCATCTACAATTTCAACCTTTTCTCTTCCTCATGCACTTTCAACGTATGGTAATTGAATTAGGTTGAGGAATATCCGTACAAACTTACTTGCAGATTGCAGCGCGAAAACTGATAGTTTAAATGCGGCTTATGCTATTATGGGATACCACAAAAGCGCTCCTCCACACACACACACACACACACACACACACACACACACACACACACACACACACACACACACACACACACACACACACACACACACACACACACACACACACACACACACACACACACACACACACACACACACACACACACACACACACACACACACACACACACACACACACACACACACACACACACACACACACACACACACACACACACACACACACACACACACACACACACACACACACACACACACACACACACACACACACACACACACACACACACACACACACACACACACACACACACACACACACACACACACACACACACACACACACACACACACACACACACACACACACACACACACACACACACACACACACACACACACACACACACACACACACACACACACACACACACACACACACACACACACACACACACACACACACACACACACACACACACACACACACACACACACACACACACACACACACACACACACACACACACACACACACACACACACACACACACACACACACACACACACACACACACACACACACACACACACACACACACACACACACACACACACACACACACACACACACACACACACACACACACACACACACACACGCGCACGGTGCGTGCGTGCGTGGGTACGCGCACACGCGCACACGCGCACGCGCACGCGCACGCGCGCACACGCACGCACGCACGCACGCACGCGCGCACGCACGCACTCACGCACGCACGCACGCACGCACGCACGCACGCACCCACGCACGCACGCACGCACGCACCCACGCACGCACGCACCCACGCACGCACGCACCCACGCACGCACGCACCCACGCACGCACGCACGCACGCACCCACGCACGCACGCACCCACGCACGCACGCACCCACGCACGCACGCACCCACGCACGCACGCACCCACGCACGCACGCACCCACGCACGCACGCACCCACGCACGCACGCACCCACGCACGCACGCACCCACGCACGCACGCACCCACGCACCCACGCACGCACGCACCCACGCACGCACGCACCCACGCACGCACGCACCCACGCACGCACGCACCCACGCACGCACGCACCCACGCACGCACGCACCCACGCACGCACGCACCCACGCACGCACGCACGCACGCACCCACGCACGCACGCACCCACGCACGCACGCACCCACGCACGCACCCACGCACGCACGCACCCACGCACGCACCCACGCACGCACCCACGCACGCACGCACGCACGCACGCACGCACGCACGCACGCACTCACGCACGCACGCACGCACGCACGCACGCACGCACGCACGCACGCACGCAGGCACGCACGCAGGCACGCACGCAGGCACGCACGCAGGCACGCACGCACGCACGCACGCACGCACGCACGCACGCACGCACGCACGCACGCACGCACGCACGCACGCACGCACGCACGCACGCACGCACGCACGCACGCACGCACGCACGCACGCACGCACGCACGCACGCACGCACGCACGCACGCACGCACGCACGCACGCACGCACGCACGCACGCACGCACGCACGCACGCACGCACGCACGCACGCACGCACGCACGCACGCACGCACGCACGCACGCACGCACGCACGCACGCACGCACGCACGCACGACTTTATAATCGGTGATTAATTGATTCGAAAAATTGGGATATACCTATGTTATTTATCTACTTTGCGTTCCTAATGATCTCATTATTATACCGAAAGTAGTGTAATAATTTTTTTTTTTTTGTAACTAACACTACTTTTGGTAACTTTTAGTTTTGTTAGATTGGTACGTCAGCCTGTCACGTAGACGTGCGTAGACGTCAAGGTTAAATTATTAGTATTTCAATAAATTTCTTGAGCAGCTTTGCGTATTTCTGGGGGTGTACAAGTCAATTCTACATTTTTGTGTTCCATTTCGCGCAAGTAAGTACCTATACCACGTTTGGAAATAATAGGAGAAATGACATTTGGCGATGGATCCCACACACACACACACACACACACACACACAAGAAGGCTACCCTTTCAAACTTGCTAAAGACTTTCATTTCAGTGTAAAAGTAGATTCCCGGGCTATTAGGCCGTGGTCCATGCAGGTTTCTTGAGCCTGACGTTTCGTCTACATCTGCGGCAGACATCTTCAGAGGCGGTGTGGTAGCGGTCTTAGTGTTCTTCTAAGATTCGCGTCCGCGACTGCTCCTCTGGTTCGAAAGTCCCGTCTATTTATACCGATGTTCCTTATTTCTAGAATATTCCTGTTTACCTGTATAGGGTTGTTTTTATCCGTTGATGTTTTCGATGGTCCTAATGGGTTTGTTGTTGTGTTTCGGGTTAATGATGTGTTAAATGTGTTTGTTATTGCCATCCGGGTTAATGATGTGTTTGTATTGTTTGCTAATGGTTTTGTTTTCGTCCTTTTTAATACAGGTATCCAGATGTTGTTTACTTTTACACTTTCTTCCTTCCTGTTGAAATTTTTCTCATGTTTGTGTATTTCTATTGCTTCTCTTTGTAACCTCGTGTGATAATGATGTGTCGTCGCAAGTATTTGTGTGTTTTCAAACCTTATTGTGTGGTCACCGTTTTCCTGTAGTGCGTGTTCTGCTATGGCCGATTTTTCTATTTGTCCAAGTCGACAGTTTCTCTTGTGCTCCTTAACTCTTGTGTTAACAGACCTTTTTGTGGTTCCAATGTATACTTGACCACATGAACAAGGGATTCTGTATACTCCTGAAGATGTTAATGGATCTCTTCTGTCTTTGGGGCCCCGTAGACTCTCTTGAATTTTCCGGGTGGGTCGAAAAACTGTCTTTATTCTTTATATCTTATTCCTTATATCTTTTCGACCCACCCGGAAAATTCAAGAGAGTCTACGGGCCCCAAAGACAGAAGAGATCCATTAACATCTTCAGGAGTATACAGAATCCCTTGTTCATTTGGTCAAGTATACATTGGAACCACAAAAAGGTCTGTTAACACAAGAGTTAAGGAGCACAAGAGAAACTGTCGACTTGGACAAATAGAAAAATCGGCCATAGCAGAACACGCACTACAGGAAAACGGTGACCACACAATAAGGTTTGAAAACACACAAATACTTGCGACGACACATCATTATCACACGAGGTTACAAAGAGAAGCAATAGAAATACACAAACATGAGAAAAATTTCAACAGGAAGGAAGAAAGTGTAAAAGTAAAAAACATCTGGATACCTGTATTAAAAAGGACGAAAACAAAACCATTAGCAAACAATACAAACACATCATTAACCCGGATGGCAATAACAAACACATTTAACACATCATTAACCCGAAACACAACAACAAACCCATTAGGACCATCGAAAACATAAACGGATAAAAACAACCCTATACAGGTAAACAGGAATATTCTAGAAATAAGGAACATCGGTATAAATAGACGGGACTTTCGAACCGAAGGAGCAGTCGCGGACGCGAATCTTAGAAGAACACTAAGACCGCTACCACACCGCCTCTGAAGATGTCTGCCGCAGATGTAGACGAAACGTCAGGCTCAAGAAACCTGCATGGACCACGGCCTAATAGCCCGGGAATCTACTTTTACAGTGACTCCGGCCGTGAAAGCCTACGATCTTGGATTACATTTCATTTCCTTCGCGGCCGTTCCACAATTTGGTAAAAATGAATAGCAAGCCGTCATCTGTGTTTGAGCCATTGGAGCAGTGGGCGAGTTGTCCGTTCAACACTAAACACCGTTTAATCAGGAAGCACCTCCCCTGACATCTATGGAAATGTCCCGATAGGGTCCCCGCCGCGCCATGTCGGTTTCCCGACGACCCAACCTCATTGGAGAAATATCCTGTCAAGCTGTTAAACATCCCCTCAGAGGAAAATTGGGATGAATAAGTACAACAAGGACCCACGGGCCCCTAGATCCGCTCCAGGCTTGCAGGTCAACCTAAGACGCGTGGAATCATTATTACTTAAGGGGTCTGTATAGCTGAACGAATCTTATTGCCAACTTTGCTCCGTTAATAATAGACCGATATGTATGGGGTTTTCACTATTAGGATTGAAATATCGTGTAGAATTGAGGAAGCTAAAGAAAAAGTAATTGTTCGTTAATAAACTGACGTTTTTATGCTAATTAGGGTCGGGTTGATGAGGCACCTCGGTAAAAGGTAACATATAGTGTACATACATGGGCGCCCGCAGGGGGGTGCCAGGGGGGGCCATGGCCCCCCCTGGGAAAACCAATATTTTAATTTTAAATCTAATCTAATAATTAATAAGACATCTTTTAATTCGAGAGAAAGGTAAATATAGTCTCAAAATACATATTCCGTACAGGTATAAGTAGCAGGTAGTCCACGTAGACAGACTAATTTATCATTACATATTCCCGTTTGTCCACCGGGACTAAATTTGCGGCATTTGCCAAGAAACATAATCTTTATATGTAAAATTTCGGGTGCAGGTTATTTTTTTCTAGGTGCAGGTACTGCTCAAACGAGAAATTATGACAATTTTTCGCCAGAAACTTACTATCGTATAAGTGTATTTTTATTCCTTATTTGGATTCGTTGATTCAATCTTTAGAAACCAGATTATCTGAAGAAAATATAGATGCGTACATGTTATTCTGTTTACCATAAAAATATTTCCGGACTTTCCTGTAATTCGGAAGATGCATATATTAGAAGTATCGAAGAACTGTATAATATACAGTTCTACAGTATAGACAGTTTTAAAGAGGAATCTAAGAGCTGGAAAGAGTATCTGGCAGAATTAAACTTAAACAGTAACATATCTTTAGAAAATGTAATTAAGCATACAAACTGTTACCCATCTATTAGAAGGGCGTTTATATTTTGCTAACTTTACCCTCTACAACTTGCTCAATTGAGAGATCTTTTCCACGCTTCGTCATATTACAAGGGTTAAGATCTACATGTCCCAAGCCCTCAGGATCGCTTAGATCAGGGGTTCCCAACCGGTGGTACGCGTACCACTGGTGGTACGCGGGAACGTTTCAGGTGGTACGCGTGAGTGATGTGAGCAACATGCTATTAATAGCTTCTGTACGCATGAGCAGTGAGCACGCAAACATTACTCAAAATCTTACTCCGTTCTATCAGATGCTGTGAAAGACGTGAAAGTTACTAACTTCATAAAGGCTAGGGCTTTAAACACTTGATTATTCTCCTTGATGTGTGAAGAAATGGGTGGCAAGTTCAAGACTACTCCTGCATACAGAAGTGAGGTGGTTATCTCGGTAGAAAATTTTGAACCGCCTCTTTGAACTGAGATCAGATGTTTTTATGTTTTTAAGTGAAAAAATTTTGACATAAAAAAATGTTTGCTGATGAAGAATAGTTGTCAAGATTGGCTTATCTAGCCGACATTTTCGACAAACTCAACACACTGAACTTGGGACTTCAGGGACCAAACACAACAGCCTTTACAGCCAGTGACAAAATAAACTCCTTCAAGAGAGAGTTGGTTCTGTTTTGTTCACAAATACAGGAGAAGAATTTATCTGCATTTCCCACTCTATCAGCATTATTTTGAAGAAAATGAAATATATGTGGTTGCAGATATCATTGTTTCTTCTAAAAAGTTTTAAGAAGTATTTCTCTGAAAATTATTCAAAAGTGGACTGGATCAGAAATCCTTTTTCGGGAACCCCACCAAATTAATTTGGAGCTAAAAGAAAGTTTTATCGATTTTACAGAAGACAGTTCCATAAAAGATTATTTTAAAGAGAAATCTTTAATCAACCTTTGGATAGGAAGTAACACCAAGTACCCTTTGATCTTCCGGCAAGCTCTGCTATTTTTGACGCCATTTGTTACGAGTTACTTTTGTGACAGTGGATTTTCTGAACTCTTGTACATAAAAAATAAACATAGAAGCAAAGTAAGTGTTGAAGAGGACTTAAGAGTGAAGATAAGTTCCATTACTCCTAATGTTGATATTTTAATCACAGGCAAACAACAAGTTTCGCACTGAAGACTATAAAAGCATATTTTGTATGATGATTAGTTTTTGGCCGAGCTTGTACTAATTTTTCATTTGTATGTATTTAGACATATGGGTCAGCTGTAAATTGATACCATTTTAATCCTTTTATTTCTCCTTTATTATAAGCATGTTATAAATAAACAAATATCTAACCATTAAATATGAAGTTTTCTCAGGAATTTAGTTAAAAAGCCTTTGAACACTTTTAAAAGAGTAAATATTATATGTTTATTAAAATAATGAGGCCGGTGGTACGCCAAAATTTCTCAAAAAGTCAAGTGGTACGCAGGTGCAAAAAGTTTGGGAACCCCTGGCTTAGATGGACCAGCGATGAGATTAGAAGTGATAGAGAAAGAATTGCTAGCTATCATGATTTTGCTAAAAAAGTATTAAAAAAATTCGCAAATGATAAAAGGAAACTGCAATCTTTATTTAAAGATGGTTCTACAACCGTCTAGTAAACTTTATCTACGATATATTGTTTTCATTACATATTAGTACGTACCTACCCACCTATGCTATATACCAAAAAATAAATAATTAAAAAAATATATATATCGCTCGTTCCATGCCGAATTTAGGATTTTTTTTAGATGTGGCCAAAAATGAAGGAAAATGGTCCTTTTGGCCCCCGAAACTCTCCCTAAATTTTTAGGGCACTAAGTGGAATAGAATTCAACTTATGGACAATTGAAAATTGAAATTTTCAGGTTCGGCTCCAAAACCAAAAATTTTCAACCATCCATAACTTGTAAAAAAAAGACCTATTTTTATGAAAAAAAATTTCAAATAAAGGTTGTTTGTAATGCTTTAATCTTTTGCCTTTTGTCTTTTGTCTTTAATCTTTGTCTAATGTTTGGTCTTAATCTTTTAATCTCCGAGGGAAAAAATGGTAAAATCCTGCAAAAATCGCTTGATATCAATAAAATTCCATTGAGCCCCAAGAAATCCACTGTTTATTAAGTCAATATCAAACCATGAGCAACATTTTTTCTAGAAGTTAACTGGGGATCAATGTCACTAAGGTTGGCATGGTATTATCATATAAGTAGAGCATTTCCCAAGTCCCCGGCGGCTCAAAAACTCAAAATTCCCTAAAATACTTGAATTTGGAACCCAAACGACTTCGCTTGACGCACATCCAAGAAGCGACTCTCACCCAAATTGTAGCTTTTGTTGATGTTTTTGAAGATACACAACGGTTGAAGACAACGCTGAAGCAACTTTCCACAACAATTGTGCTGGAAATTTGAATTTTCAACACAAATCTTGAAATTTGGGGCCAGACCTTAGGTCTGGCGAACTTCTGTTTAGGCTCAAAAGTTTTATGTCGGATCCAGCTACGCTCCTGATTTTTTTGGTCAGGAAAGCTGATGATGTTTTTCTTTTGGCGGCCTGACGACTAATGGCGCCCAGACTCGTCAACAGTGAACCATGTAGGATAAAATTTTTTGTGGCAGTTTCCAAAAGTTTAAAGCATTATAAACAACTTGTGTTTGAAACGTTTTTCATAAAAATGGGTATTTTTACAAGTTATGGACGGTTGAAAATTTTTGGTTTTGGAGCCGAACCTGAAAATTTCAATTTTCAATTGTCCATTCCTTGAGTTTTATTCCACTTGGGGTCCTAAAAATTTAGGAGTTTCGGTGGCCCAAAAGGAATATTTTCCTTCAGTTTGGGCTACATCTAAAAAAAATCCCATATTCGGCATGGAACCAGCGATATCTTAAAAAAATTGAGTAGGAGTAGGAAAATATTAAAAAAACAATGTTTGTTAAATTATTGCTACTGTACATATTATACATATATGTATATATTTGCTGGCTATATAGGTATTTAAACGTAATGTGTGTTAAAGTTATATTAGGTTTAATTGTGGACTGACGTTTTATCCAAATTTTTAAAAAGGTGTTCGATATTGTTCGTATATTTTTTATATGACCGCTGAGAAGATCAAGAAAGATCTAGACATGCACTTTTTCTTTTGTAGGTAATTGTTCCATTTTTGCTATATTAGCTAGCTAGAGATTTCTGATTTTTTTTTATGAATAAAAATTTGGCCCCCCCTGGAACAAAATCCTGCGGGCGCCCATGTGTACATATATAAAGTTTTGTAAGAAATAAATGTCCACAGAAGTATAGGCATTGGAAATAAAAAAATGCATTCTATTTTATCCGATAGCTATTTCCCTCTGGCGGGCTTGTGCGTCATAATCCCACGACTACAGCAGCGCATAAAGAACGTCATGACGGTGATTTTCGTACGGGGTCGCAGAGTTCCTCTCGAGCGTTTTTCGTTCTCGTTTCGCTTTCTCGAGAGATAAAGAATTTTTACTGATTAAATTTGAGTACAAATTATTTCGTTGACTAATTAAACTACGTGGTCGATTATTATAAAATTTCATACGAGCGTTCGGAAGTTAATGTAAAGGAGCACTAAAACGAATTTTCCAAAATTTTTTAGTTTAGGCATCGAAAGTACGTAGATACTTACTTTTTGAACTTTAATGTAATTTTTTGTTCGAAGAGCGTTCGAACAGGTGAACTTTATTTTCGGTTTTTAATTGTGTTTTCATTAGATATTACTTCAGTTCAGGTCTTCCAATTAAGGGTGGAGCCCCCCTCTCCTGGAAATAGTTTATATCTCAGAGTTTTAAATTTTGAGACTGGATAATTCATATATGCACTCTTTGTTAAAAAAAAAACGAATATACTTTTTTCTGTGTTCTTCGATATTCGATAATGAATATTGTTTCACGGTTTTTTCGTATACGAACTGGAAGGTGGAAAAATGAGTAGTACCTAGTATAGTTAGGTGGAATTTACAAAAATGAAACAAAATTCCAAGCACGAAAACAGGTAAGAAACGAAATGTTTGTGAAAAAGTCCTCTTTAGTTTGCTAGTTCCTGATATCAAGTTGGTGTTACAAACAAAAAATCACGTTGGCAAGCCAAACGTAATGGTAGATTTATAGTGTAGGAATCTGTTATAACACGAAATATATGTCGTTTTTTAGTTAATTGCTTCTTAGGAAAACTAGGTAAAATCTTACATAGGAAGAGGGAGGGGAGTTCAAAAAATGTTATGTCCTTACATGAAGGTGGGAAGGGATCGACAATGGACAAAATCGTCCTTAGGTAATTCATGAATGGAATAGACCCAAAGTGCAGAGATTATTTTTATCAGGAAACAGATTAATTATAACTGGAGTTGAAGAACTTCCAATTTTTCATAATTCTATGAATAAAACCTATATAGGAATGATCCTCACTCGTGGACCCCAGATTTTCAAAGGGCATGTCAATAAGAGATGTTGTTTTGAAGTGATGTTTAACATATTTATTGCTTGCTAACTGTTGTTTCACCTGTCGAGTTGGATCTATTTAGTTATTAAAACTACTGATTCAATATTTATTATTATTTATCTGTGTTCAAAAACTGTTAGGCATAAATATGTGTTTTTATTTATTGCTAATAATAGTAATAATGATAATGCAGAGATTCATTTTCAGCACAATACTGCAACATTAAATTTTCCTTGTGATTAGTCCCTGAAGTCACCAATGTTTCTTATAATTTCAGTAAGAGGTATTTGATATCAATATAAAATAATTACCCACAAAGATTCAATAGGTACTTATATTAAAACCTTAAAGCCTTAAAGATATTAAGGTATATTGCATCGTTCATATTCCTTTAGTTGTTACAGGTCAATAAAAATTGTCCCAATTTTTTCGTAATAACAGTCAATGGCTAGGTTAAAAAATGTTATTCCTTTACAATGGGACACCTAATGTAGTTATTTTTTTTCCAAATTCGACTTCGTAAAACTCTAAATTAAAAAAAAATAGTTACAAACTGTACAAGTAACCAATTCGTCATCAACGATTATGGATTTATTTCACATTAAAATACATTGTTTTACACTGCACATTGGTTACCATAAAAAAATTCAGTTGCATTTATCAACAACCGATAGCTTTACAATAAAAATAATCTAGTGGAATTATTTATTTTGAAAAGTATTGAAGAAATTTAAAAAAACTAAATTTTTCTTTAAAATATTGTAGATTCTGCAGTTAAACGTGTTGTTACACATCTTCGGTAGTGTTTTATGGTAATGTCTAATTTGATGTTTAAATTAATTGTAATACATTATTTAGTATTACTAATAATTTTCAGCATTACTTTATTAATTCAGTTCTCTTTCTGATGACTTTATTTATTTTGTTTTCATTAAAGTATTGATATTGTATTTACCATTCCGCGCGTTATATACCGTGTAAACCGTGGTTCAATCGAATTTGTTAAAATTAAATTAAATGATAGTATGAGTGTTTATTAAAATGAGTGTAAACGCCATGCTACGCACGGTTTTTTAATGCCCCCGTAGGATGCATTGTGTTTATAATTTTTTTTTAGATTTGTTCATGTATGCGATTTTGTATTACTTTTATTAATAATATGTAAAAAGGCAAGTAAATGATAATAATAATAATATTTTTGATAAGGAAATCAGAAACCGGTATTTTAAATCCCAAACACATTTAAATCTTGTAAAATGTTTCAAGCAAAACGGCTTTACATGTCCGCTTCCCCTATTTCTCCACTTTTTCTAATATGCCGACATACATACATCCTTATGCATGTCATGTAGTAAGTATTCAAAAATTCGATTGACAGAAGTTTGTAAAACCAAATGAAAGTCGACGAAAATTGACCCGTATCTTTGCGGATATGGTTCAATGCTTTTCAAAACGTGGTATAGAGTGTATCATAAAGAAAGTAACTACCTACTGAATCCCAATAAATTACTGCGAGAAAACTGAATCTATATGCAGACAAATAGAGCTTGAATTGTTTGTTGGTTTCTTTATCTAAACTCTCTCCTAATAGACCAGGATAGATAATTTTGAAAATGGTAAAAAGTGAAAAAAAATTAGAGTGCGATGAAACCCATTGGAAAAGGTAGACCTAACTTTACAGCGCGCACCCCATTTTCGAATTTTCAACATTTTAGGCCAAACACATTTCCGAATTCTCAACAATTCAGACCTAATTACCAGTCTAACCCTTCATATAACTCCCCACTCGCCTTCACCCATTTTTCCAAAATCAAAGAAACGCTCAAATGCAGAGAAATTTTCCTCAAATTCAACCTAACCGTCCCAATACCTCTCGCAACGATCAACCAGAACCAATGGACACATCTTCTAGTAATTCGAGAATTCAATCGAAACCCAATTTTATTGCAACCGAACTTTTCAACCAAATGATCCATGACCCCTACCAACATCCAGAATTTTACGAATACCATCAAGCTAAAACAAAATTGAAAGAACATCAGGCTCGATCATTGTCACAGGGAAGAAAAGGAAATTCTTAGGAAGCTTTGTTACGATTACAGGGATATTTTTTATTGCGAAGGCGTTCCGCTAAGCTTCACCAATCAGGTGAAACATAAAATTAAATTAACTAACGACTCTCCATTTTACACAAAATCGTACAGATTTCCCAAAGTTCACAGGGAAGAAGTTAAGAAACAAATATGTGAAATGTTACGCGAAGGCATCATCGAACATTCGACGTCCCCATTTTCGTCTCCAATATGGGTTGTCCCTAAACGTGGAGGGAAGTGGCGTCTTGTCATTGATTACCGAAAACTGAATGAACAGACCGTGGACGACAAATACCCTTTGCCCAATATAACAGAAATTTTAGACAGACTTGGCAGAGCAAATTATTTTTAACTTTAGATTTAGCAAGCGGCTTTCACCAAATAGAAGTATATCCCCAAGACGTAGATAAAACCGCCTTCAGCACCCCTCAAGGTCATTTTCAATTCAAAAGATGCCTTTCGGCTTGAAAAATGCCCCCTCGACGTTCCAAAGAGTTATGGATAACGTGCTAAGAGGACTGACCGACGAGACTTGTATTGTTTATCTGGACGACATTTTAATATACAGTACCTCCCTTCAAGAACATGTAGAACGACTGAAAACCATATTCCACAGACTCAGACAATACAATTTAAAGGTACAACTGGAAAAGTCAGAGTTTTTACAAAAAACTGTCATGTATTTAGGACACGTAATAACCACTGACGGCGTTAGACCAAACCCAGAAAAAATTTCGGTTATCAAAAATTTTCCTATCCTAAAAACCCAAACTGAAATAAAGAGCTTCCTTGGACTATTAGGATACTATCGGCGTTTCATCCGAGACTTCGCGAAAATTACTAAACCAATGACAAAATGTTTAAAAAAGGGTTCCCAAGTAGGTCATGACCCCGATTTTCTAAATTGTTTCCAAATTTGTAAGGAAATTTTAACAAACGACCCCGTACTACAGTACCCAGATTTTACAAAACCTTTTACTCTAACGACCGACGCCAGCAACTTTGCAATAGTTGCAGTCCTATCACAAGGCAACGTACCTAACGACAAACCAGTGGTGGCATACGCATCTATACTTCTTCAAAAGATATAAGGCGTTTTATGACTGTACCTCCTTAAGTGGTTTAGTGCACCCCTGCCGCTTTTACCGCGGCTTCGCCTACTGCTAAACTGGCTAAACCTTTTGATAGAAATTTAGCCGACCTTGAAGGGACCGTACTCAAAAAATTGAAATAAACATCGAAGTAAGATTACTAGAATGAACCTTATACATTGTCAATTGTAATCCTATTACGGAAATTTAAGATCATTAATATGTTAAAGCCATTTAATAACAACCCTTTCTTAGGATTTGAGAAAAATTGCTACGTTATGGTTAAGCTTGAAATATCCTGAATACGTTCGGTTTTCGGACGCGTGTCATTTAAGACTGGGAACCCTAAGCCACTTGATAAGGTATAGTCATAAACGCCTTATATCTTTTGAAGGACTATAGGACTTTAAACGACTCTGAGACCAAATATTCGACGATTGAAAAGGAACTCTTATTTTATCTTATCTTATCTTGTTTAGTTTAAAGGAGCAAAATTCAAAATTGGTAAGGTGGCGATTAATATTAGAGGAATTCGACTACAAGGTAATATACAAAAAGGGAAAATCAAACACGAACGCAGACTGTCTCTCACGTATTAAAATTAACGCTTTAGAAACCGAATTAGTAGTTAACAATGCCGGTGAGTCCGGTAATGATATTGTAACGTTTATTTTATAATTTATTTACATTGCTTGAACACTAATTTATTTAACACACTAAACTACTTGTACACTAGACTAGACACTACATAATTTATTTGTACTGCTCCGCTTTCGGATCGTATGTCGCGTTCACTTCTGCTTCTCTACTTCTAACTAACTCCCTCGATCACAAACCCCCTTATATATACACCCCCAACCCTGATCGAGAACATTCTAGTACATTCTAGAAGCCTACGCAGCAAATGTTCATGCACCTGTCCTACGCGTCGTAGTTATTCTTTTGAAGGAGTAAACATGTGTCGCTTTGTTTACTTCTCGCATTACACTGCCCCCGCCTTAGAGACGTTTCGTCTCGGAACGTATCCCTGGTAGGCCCATGCAGGAACCTGCAGTTAGCCCCCCGCTTACAGCGAGACGTGGCGTCAAAATAACAGGGGACCGTCTTCCCGAGTCGACATGGTGCAGGCCCAAAACAGCAGACTAAAACTTCCACTCCGGTATTCTTCAACACTACTTCCAGCATGTTCCGGACAACCCTCCAGTCCAGCTGATCTCGTCCAGCACCTAACTTGGGGACAGCTAGCTTCCTGATGTCGAGCTCCAGCAGTCGGTCTCGTAGCCTATGCAAGGTTCGCCATACATCGTGATAACATGGTTTAAGGGACCCGATCTCCTTCGTAACCAGATAAAAGATGTGTCTTACGTTGTCACGTAGTTCCAGAACCTTGCCAATTTCCGGGAGTTGCTCTCTGAGTTGTTCCGAGCGCCCGTACTTCTTCTTGAAAACCGTGGCGATACCTCGTGACATTACCAGGTCGGCGGACACACAATGGGCCAACGAGTATTCTTCAGGTACGCTGAACAAATCCTGTTGTTTTTCACAGGTTACCCCATACCGTGCTTTTCCGGTACCCCCGTAGGCGCTCATAAATTCTTCGAACGAAAGTTCGTTCTCCTGCGCCAACGTGTTTCTTACTCGGGGAACCTCCGCCTCATCGTGCGACCCCTCATAGGGTGCCAACCGATTAAAGTGCACCACTCTCGGCTTGCCGTTTGGTAGTTTGCTTACCCGGTAGACCACGTCATTGATTCGTTTCTTCACAACATAGGGACCTTCCCAATTGGTCTGTAACTTAGGGGACAAACCACGTTTCTTCTGTGGGTTGTACAGCCAAACTCGGTCTCCCATTTGGTAGCCACCCTCTTTAGCGT
The DNA here is from genome assembly GCA_946251905.1 of Cryptocephalus moraei. Lineage (NCBI taxonomy): Eukaryota > Metazoa > Arthropoda > Insecta > Coleoptera > Chrysomelidae > Cryptocephalus > Cryptocephalus moraei. The sequence goes on from OX276453.1 coordinate 239,217, forward strand.
TGATGTCGTAACGCTCTTTGATGCGATCACTGGCGATATTTAGTTGGTACCGGACTTGATCGTGAATTTCGTTCATCCTTTGCCGCATCCGGGAAACGTAATCTTCCCCCGAAACGTCCTCGTCCGGTCTAGCGCCAAAGATTAGATCACAGGGTAGTTTAAGTTCTCGCCCGAACAGGACTTTGGCTGGAGTTTGTCCTGTCGACTCATGAACGGCCGAGCGGTAGGCCATCAGGAAGAACGGCACGTGTTCGTCCCAGTCTCTTTGATGTGACGAGACCATTTTCGCTAGATAGCGGTTGAGGGTGCGATTCATTCGTTCTACCATGCCGTCAGACTGAGGGTGGAGGGCCGTGGTTCTTGTTTTTCGTACCCCAAACTTCTCACAGATCCTCCGGAATAGGCCACTCTCAAAGTTTCTTCCTTGATCCGAGTGTAATTCCATGGGTACTCCAAACCGGCAGATCGTCTCCTTCACTAGCACATCGGCCACTGTCTCTGCCTCCTGATTAGGGAGAGCGTACGCTTCTACCCACTTCGTAAAGTAGTCCATCACGACCAAGATGTATTTATTCCCCTTTTCGGTCTCAGGGAAGGGTCCTGCTATATCAATAGCGATCCTTTCGAAGGGGCTTCCGACGTTATATTGTTTCATGGGAGCTTTCGGTCGTCTTTGTGGCCCATTACTTGCAAAGCATGTAGTACATTTCTTGCACCAGTTCTTCACGTCGTCTGAACAATTGATCCAGTAGAAGCGCTCCCGTACCTTCTGCAGCGTTTTCTTGATCCCTAAATGTCCACCAGACGATCCGTCGTGAAGGTGCCGCAAGACCTCCGGGATTTTACTGGAGGGAATTACCAACTGCCGTCTTTCCTCCGTCCCGTCTTGGCTCTCCAGTACGCGTTTTAGTAGCCCATCCTCAACCACTAGCGAGTCCTACTGTGCCCAATAGCTCTTAAGTTTTGGCGAGCCAGGTGATACCTTTTGCCACTCAGGACGCTCTCCTCCCTCTTTCCAAACCAGGATTTCTTTGAGAACCGGGTCTTTTCCTTGCTCTTGTCGTAACGAGGATGGTGTCCATTCCTCGGCGACCACGGTCGTTCGATAGACTTTCTCGGACTTTTCCTCAGCTTTATGACAATGAGGACACTCATCAGGGCATGGTCTTCTCGAGAGTGCGTCTGCGTTTCCATGACTCTGTCCTGGCCGATGTTCTATGACAAAGTCATACTCCTGGAGCCTCTCGATCCAGCGAGCGATCTGTCCTTCGGGATTCTTAAACTGGAGGAGCCATTTAAGAGCAGCATGATCGGTCCGGACCAAAAACCTCCTTCCACACAAATATTTATGGAAGTGCTCGATGGACTTGACGATGGCCAATAATTCACGCCGGGTGACGCAGTAATTCCTTTCTGGTTTGGAGAGTACCTTGCTGAAGTATCCAAGGACACGTTCTTGTCCCTCCTGGCGCTGCGACAGAACACTTCCAATTCCCACATTGCTCGCGTCGGTGTCCAGGATGAACTGTCCTTCTGGCAGAGGAAAACTCAGCACTGGGGCACTGGTCAACTTCCTCTTCAGCTCGTCGAAGGCAGACTGGCATTCCTCATCCCAACAGAAGTTTCGTCCTTCTTCCGTGAGCCTTGTCAACGGCTTAGCGACGTCGGAGAACATCCGGACATATCGTCGGTAGTACGTGCAGAGGCCCAGAAAACTCCTCAACTGGTGTTTATCTACCGGTATTGGCCACTCCTTCACCGTACTTGTCTTATCCGGATCAACGGCGACGCCCTCTCTGCTCACTACGTGCCCTAAGTATGAGACCTTCCTTCTGAAGAGCTGACATTTCTTAGGGTTCAGTTTCAGCCCCGCACCTCGCAGTCTCTGGAAGACGTCCTCTAAGTTTTTCAGATGTCCCTCGAAGGTCTTGCCCATCACGATGACATCGTCCAAATAGACTAGGCACGTTTTCCACGTCAGACCCATTAGCACGCTCTCCATCAGCCTCTCAAACGTCGCTGGGGCATTACAAAGTCCGAATGGCATGACTGTAAAATGCCACAGGCCGTTACCGAAGGTAAATGCCGTCTTTTCCTTATCGGCAGGGTTCATTTCGACTTGCCAATAGCCGCTTTTTAAATCCAAGGTCGAAAATATCGTGGATCCAGCAAGGGTATCGAGTGTGTCGTCGATACGTGGTAGCGGGTAGCTGTCCTTTTTGGTGACACTGTTCACCTGCCGGTAGTCTACACAGAATCGAGTAGTTCCATCCTTTTTCTTCACCAGTACTACCGGCGAGGCCCATGGACTGCTTGACGGCTCGATGACCCCGTCCCGCTCTAGGTCCTTGATGATTTTCTCGTCTTCCTCTCGTTTGGCCAAGGGTAGTCGTCTTGCTGTTTGTCGAATCGGTCGTGTCTCGCCCGTGTCAATTTTATGTGTCACGACCTTGGTCTTTCCCAGCTTTCCATTCTCGGTGGTAAATATGTCCTGGTACTTATTTATTAATTCATTGGCCTTTTGTTTCTGTGTGGGCGAGAGAAACGCACTGGTCTGGGAAAGAATTTGTTTCAAGTCCTGCGGAGTGTGTCTGGACCTTTCTTCCTCACTAACGCCCCTTACGATGGCCGAAGCGGCTATACATGTGCCCAGCTTCGTACCCTTCTTGATGGTGACCGGGTACTGATTGATGTTGAGTAGTCGCACAGGCACTTCACTTGAGAGAGTAACGAGCGCCTTTCCTACCAGTACCCCCCGAGCCAGTCGATTGTCATCGTTTTCTGGTTCGATCACGGCTGGGATTCCCTCTTCCACAACACCCCTCAGACAGGTAGAGGTGATTGTTTCGCTTCGTTCCGGGAGAATCACATCTTCTGCCATTATTACGTCTAACACAAAGTTGTCACGATTGTGTAGCAGTAATTCTTCTTGACCGATCCTCAACACTCGGTGTCCGAAATCCAACTGGAATCCATGATTCCTCATGACGTCCATCCCCAGTATGACGTCTTCTTCAATTTCGGCTATGAGAACAGGATGGTCAAACTTTACTCGTCCCAACGTCATGCTAACCGTCGCTTCACCGTGTATTACTGCCTTCTCCCCAGTGGCAGTTCTTAATTGCCACCTACTTGGCCTAATCTTCCTACGGTCCCTCACAACTTCCGAGCGTACGATCGTCTTCGTAGCTCCCGTGTCCACAAGCATGGCGTGGGATCTCCCGTCGATAGTGCCATCGACGTACGCGCTCCCCAATTGGTGGGAAAACGAGGCTATACTGGCCCGGGGGTTTCCACTGCTACGGGTCGACGTTCCCCCTTTCTTATCGACCCGCATTAGTTTTCCTGGGCCTTCGCCGGCGCCGCTGTTCTGGGCCGCTTGCAAGAACTCTTCACATGGCCCACTTCGCCACAGTTCCAACAGCGAACTACCTTCTTCTTCGCTGACAGCACCTCCATGATCTGCTGTAGGACCCTTTCCACGAGCTTTTCAGTGTCTACTTCCTCTGTAACAGCTCGAACACGGCCGTGACCGCGGGAGGCTTCCATGGCTGCATCATGCTCCAGTGCGATGGCGAGCGCGTCCATTAATGTTTTCGGTCGAGCTAGTCTCAGGGCCCTCTGCAGTTCCTGGTCCCGCAGCCCGCTCACGAACGTCTGCACTGCGAGGCACTCCATCATCTGTTCCGGTGCCGTGGGATACGCCAACCTCACTAGTCTGGCTACGTCCGCTTCGAACTCCTGCAGGGTCTCGTTCGATTTCTGACGGCGATTGGACATCTGGGATTGATGGACTTGCTCCAGATGTGTTTGGCCGAACCGCATATCCAGTCGCCTTAGCAGCTCCTTGTAATTCCCGGCTTCCTCGGTGGATAGCGTCTGAAGAACTTCCAACGCCTCTCCACGCAAGGCTACCGTTAGGGAAACAGCTTTTTCGTGAGGGGACCAAGCATTAGCCTCCGCTGCTGCCTCAAACTGCTTCTTGTAGCTGGCCCACGGAATTTTTCCATCGAACGTTGGGGGCGTCACTCGATTGGTGGATATCGAGTTCTGTTGAACGACCGCCTTTATTTCTTCCTTCGTCTCGCCGCTACTGACTCGCTCTAGTCGTTCTTCCAACTGCTTGATCTTCTGTTCCATCTCCTTACGCTGAGCCTCAATCTGGTCGGTTATCTCTTCCCTCTGGGCGGCGATTTCTTCCCTCTGGGCAGCGATTTGAGCAGTGATGTCTTCCCTCTGGGCAGCGATTTGAGCAGTGATGTCTTCCCTCTGGGCGGCGATTTGAGCAGTGATGTCTTCCCTCTGGGCGGCGCTTTCTTCCCTCTGGGCAGCGATTTCTTCCCTCTGGGCGGCGATTTGAGCAGTGATGTCTTCCCTCTGGTCGGCGATTTCTTCCCTCTGGGCGGCGATTTCTTCCCTCTGGGCGGCGATTTGAGCAGTGATGTCTTCCCTCTGGGCGGCGATTTGAGCAGTGATGTCTTCCCTCTGGGCGGCGCTTTCTTCCCTCTGGGCGGCGATTTGCTTCGTGATGTCATCCTTCTGGGCGGCGAACTGCTTCGTTATGTCGTCGTCTTCGAACTCGAAAACTTCCGGGTCCTGGCCATTTTCTTTCAAAAATGCGGAGAGTCGGTCCTGGAGTTCGGTCTTCTTCCCTCCTGTTTCCAATTCTCGTTCCTCGAGTTCTTTTTTTAACTCGGCCACTTTTAATTCGCGTAACTTCTTCATGATCCGCTCTTCTGACACCAATGTAACGTTTATTTTATAATTTATTTACATTGCTTGAACACTAATTTATTTAACACACTAAACTACTTGTACACTAGACTAGACACTACATAATTTATTTGTACTGCTCCGCTTTCGGATCGTATGTCGCGTTCACTTCTGCTTCTCTACTTCTAACTAACTCCCTCGATCACAAACCCCCTTATATATACACCCCCAACCCTGATCGAGAACATTCTAGTACATTCTAGAAGCCTACGCAGCAAATGTTCATGCACCTGTCCTACGCGTCGTAGTTATTCTTTTGAAGGAGTAAACATGTGTCGCTTTGTTTACTTCTCGCATTACAATATTTTGGAATATTTACGAGATTTGGCAGAAAATATCCCCGAGGAACCACCACCTCCTAAAATTAAAATTTTATCAAACACTCAAATCCAACAGTAGATACCCTATGCCGGTTCTAACCCAAAAAAACCGGTTATTTTCCGGGGTCAAGTTTTTGCCCATTTTCGTACCGGATTTCCATCGATATTTGACCTTGAGTGCATTTCTGGCCCAATCCCCCATGTTATTTTAAATGGGGGTACAATTTGTTGCCCACTTTACGGCATGAAATCGAGCGCGGTGGAATTTCTGGCCCAAAAACCCAAGCCCAAAATTCGCCCATGTTGCTCTCCACTTTTACATTTCTGGCCTAATCCTCCATGTTATTTTAAATGGGGGTACAATTTTTTGCCCAAATAACGTCATCGACGCACTATATATCAGACGACCGAGTTATTTCATGCCCAATCCTCCATGTTATTTTAAATGGGGGTACAATTTTTTGCCCAAATAACGCATTATATATCAAACAACTGAGTTCTGCCACGGTGCGGTGTCCTAGAGGGGGGAAAGAGAGAGTGAGTGAGTGTGTGTGTGTGTGTGTGTGTGTGTGTGTGTGTGTGTGTGTGTGTGTGTGTGTGTGTGTGTGCTTGTGTGCTTGTGTGCGTGCGTGTGTGTGTGTGTGTGTGTGTGTGTGTGTGTGTGTGTGTGTGTGTGTGTGTGTGTGTGTGTGTGTGTGTGTGTGTGTTTGACCTTGATCTCGGAAGGAGTTGTAAATAAGTATATAGGGGCTAACCCTTAGGGATGGAAAAAGATTTCTGTACTCTTTTCAGATTTCTCTTCGGTGAAAAATGTGATCATGGAGGAAGTAGACCTCCAACCGTAATGACATTTCTAACTCAAACCTTCATAGGATTTTAAAGGGAAAAACTTTGCCCTGCACAAAGTGGCTCACAGGATGGGTGTGAAGCGTCCCTCCACTCCTTCCCCCAAACTCTTTGCCTTACCACTTCAGTCCCCTACACTCCACTCTTCACCATCCCTTCCCCGCCTTCCACCCCCTCATTTCATGTTACTACCTTTGGTACAAACTACCCTATTGGTTAGGGTTTCGACACTTTACTAGATAAGTCAAAAACGCAAACAAATTGTGAATTTTAGCGCCCTTTTGGAACTTAACTAACAGAAAAGAAGCTTCATTACTTCGATGAGTCTCGAAATTCGGGCCCGAATCCGAAATAACAAATACGTCACCATAATCGTAAAACTTAAACGAGCGAGTTCTTTTGAATGTGAAAGGTGATGTCCGACCTCGTTGTCAGCGGCTGCGAGGAGACATGTATGATAATAATAATTAGAAAGTATGTCATGTAGGTTATTGTCAAGAAATGATCAATCAGCTTGTCTATCAATCAATTTATTAATCAAAATTCCGCTGATAATTTAACTTTTTATTCTTACATCACGTCAACTCGCGTGTCTTCTTTTTTTCTTCTCTGTATTCTGCAAAGCGAGTAATTTAGCTACTTTGCAGTAACTTATAGATTCAGCAATTCCCGGATAATACTCTTCACTAATTCGACCCGCGATTTCCGCGAGCTATCGCGCGCGGATGCAACGTCTCATATTCGATATCGAACATCCGCCAAAGCGTCCGGGAATCGACGAACTTTCCACGTTAGGTTATACGACAAAAAGCTGAACTTGCAACTAAATTCGTTCTACTGTGTGTTTTTCCAGGAAGCACGACAACTTCAAATTTCTTCTCTAAAATGTGCTAAAACTATCAATATGGAAAACACTTCTATAAACAGCTCTTTGTAATTTTTTCAATAATATCCGATTATTTTATAGGAATATTTAACATTCTTAATAATTCCAACTTCACAAAAAGAATTGAAACTTATTAAGCTCTCTAAGGACGCATTTATCAACAAACTTAGTTGCTATTACCGTAAGCCGAGTTGCAATATTTTTATGATAAATCATTAAAATTGGGACTTCATCCAACTATTCTGTCGGGTTGTTAAATTGACACCGAGAACCCTAAAATTGCCCTACTGAAATACGAGAAACTTTTGGAACTCTACAAGTTTAGCTTAATAAACTATTCTAATGAGTATTCCAAACATCTCAGTTTAAGTACAACCATTATGAAGTGTTGAGTCTTAAAATCGGAGCAAACAACTTCCATTACAGTAGTATGTTACATATCGTGACATCACTGAAATCTCCTTTTTAGCAATTGGAATAGTTCACGAAACGACTTAAAACATTTGAATGAATAACTTTCAATAACAAAGTATTTTACTCTGTTTTTTAACTAAGCCATACGGTAAATAATGAAAAATCATTAGTAAATTTTGCAACGTTTGAATATTGTTATGTAAATTTCAAAATACTTTCCAATTGTAACTTCATCTTCAAAACTTTTTCACACATAAAGGACTTGAAACTCATCAACCAAGAACACTTTAAGTAACTAATTTATGTCGTTTTATCATGAGAGAATTTTAAATATTTTCTTAATAATGTTTTAAAATCATCACCAATTACCACATCATTCAACCATTAGTCAGGTTGTGTAATGGACACCTACAACTTCAAAACTCCCGCATCGTTATAGTTGAAGTTCCGAAAAAATTGATAAAAAAAGTTCAGCTTGTTTCAGCAACATCAGAGTCTCAATACAACACTTCCGAATTTGTGGATCTTGAAATCGTAACAAATGCCACCATACCCATTCTGTTATAGTATTTAGTTGTTATATAACACCGTATCACTTCAAATATTCTGTTCGTTTGTTATAACTCACTAATCATCTTAAAACTAATTCGAGAAATAACCAGTAATATATTTTATAATAGGTTTAGACTGAATATTTCCTTATGCATTTTAAAAGGAGCGTAATCCAATCACGATCAGGTGATTACACCTCCATATTCAAAACTAATTCATAAAAATAGGTTTAAGTTACAAATCCCACAAAAACGTTTCAGCCAACAACTTTTAGGTGTTCTCCAAAAATCAGGGTTCAAATATTGCCTCTATGAATTTTCAAAGTCAGCAAAACCCCCACATCATCCAACTATTATGACTACTTATTACCTACTTGAATGTCTCCTATATGTATTTTGTATACTTTTTCTTCTTTGGTGCATCTATTATCTAATGGAGGAGTGAAACTAAATTTAGTAATCATTTCACAAACATGTTAAAAAATAGTCGGTAAACTTAACAGTTTTTCAAGGGAAGATATAGTTTCAGGTGCTTCGTTTTTGTATTTCCAACTTTCCGCTGGAACAACTTCAGGGAGTGCTTCATTTAATATTATGTCCCCAAAATTTCACCTATTACATATGATTTAAACAAATATTTCTATAACCTAGAATATTAATGTCGACAACACTTTTGTAACCGCATGGATAAGTAAGTAGGTAGGTAAGTAAGTAGTACTTCATATTTTCTAAACTTAGTTCAAGTTGTTAAAGTAATTGGAAGTAAGGATAGTAGCCTATTCTTTTGTCTTAGAATTTTGATTTGAAAACTTCAGCTCAGCTTCCAACAATTTGGAGATTTCCCCATTTTAGATTTATCCATATATTTAGATAGTTAGCGAATTTCTGTGGTAATTCTCTGTTTTTTCAAATTTCTTCTAACAAACTGAGCACATCATATATTTATAAATTTTTATTCAATTGATTTTAGAAATATCGTTTAATTTTAAATTTTTCACTATAACATATATAGGTAGGTTCATCCAATGTTTTTAGATTTCTGAAATAGTGTTTCTTTAATGATTTTTTCCCCAAGGCCCCAAAGGGAGTCAATATTCTCAACTAAGCTCCTTAACCAATAGTTACCTCTTTTATGATGCGAATAATACCCTTCAACCATCTATTTTTATATATTATTTTATTTGCATAATATCTGAATGACGTTTTATATGGTTCAGAAAACGTTGATAAAAAGTTCAGCATTCGATTTTCGGAATGTGGTTAGTTTAAATTCCTCTAGGCTCCATCCCCATTGCTTCCCCAAAGTAGGCGTGATGAGAGTTTTCACCTGAGGATTGATTAAGATTTAAAATCAGACATTTATTAAATTGATTAAGTTGTTTGTTATTCCCCTCGGGATAACGTGTTTGTATACAGATTATTTGTAATCTACAAATGTATATGAACATAAACGAATTGGATCACTTTCCCTCTTATTTTTCGTTCCAAATAAAATAATATTAATAGTTTTCAGTAACACAGAATTTCTTTTACTTCAATGAGGAATTTATTTCCATTTTTCCGTATTTGAAAATGGTGCAGAATTTTAGGAAGGAATATTTTCTACATGGATTTTGTAACGTATGGTAGAGAAAATCTAGGATACTACAGAGAAAACAATATGGATCATTATTTTGAATTTAAGTGATCGCTTTTTCTAAATACATATAGATACCTGTCCAAAAGTTCAAATTCCTACATTACTTGGTGTATAATTAATATTACTTTAACCTGAAATTCTTTTTACCATGATCAGCAGAAAAGTCCTTCGGAATAGTAATGATATCTACATAAAATTCTAGATATATGCTCAGATCGATCACAGGGTTGTCTCGCCTTGGCCCTTCGTTGACTTCATAGTTTGTATCTTTAGAAGAGGCATGGTGTACATTTATGTTTTTCTGAAAAGAAAAGTGTTTTACATGAGATCTCTCTCCCAGGTTCCCATAGCTCCCAGGTTCCACTGACCTATAGGAAGAACCGTTAGATAACTAATAACAGAGTTATTGAATATAATAATTTCAAACTTAATGCACCATATTTAATGACTAACTAAAATGACAATTAAACAATACTAACAGGAAAGATGTTGTCGATATTCTTTAAGTGAAAGTATATTTCTAATTAAGCAAAAAAATCAATTCTCCTTACCATAGACCATCGAAGTGACATACACGAGCACTGCTGCACTTAGATTCATGTATGTCTGGTACACACTTTACATTTGCGAAAACTGCTGTGTAATATAACCTACATGACATACCTTCTAATTATTATTATCATACATGTCTCCTCGCAGCCGCTGACAACGAGGTCGGACATCACCTTTCACATTTAAAAGAACTCGCTCGTTTAAATTCTACGATTATTCCTTCGAAGTAATGAAGCTTCTTTTCTGTTAGTTAAATACCAAAAGGGCGCTAAAATTCACAATTTATTTGCGTTTTTGACTTATCTAGTAAAGTGTCGAAACCCTAACCAATAGGGTAGTTTGTACCAGAGGTAGTAACATGAAATAAGGGGGTGGAAGTTGGGGAAGGGGTGGTGAAGAGTGGAGTGTAGGGGACTGAAGTGGTAAGGCAAAGAGTTTGGGGGGAGGAGTGGAGGGACGCTTCACACCCATCCTGTGAGCCACTTTGTGCAGGGCAAAGTTCTTCCCTTTAAAATCCTATGAAGGTTTGAGTTAGAAATGTCATTACGGTTGGAGGTCTACTTCCTCCATGATCACATTTTTCACCGAAGAGAAATCTGAAAAGAGTACAGAAATCTTTTTCCATCCCTAAGAGTTAGCCCCTATATACTTATTTACAACTCCTTCCGAGATCAAGGTCAAACACACACACACACACACACACACACACACACACACACACACCCACGCACGCACGCACGCACGCACGCACGCACGCACGCACGCACGCACGCACGCACGCAAGCACGCACGCACGCACACACACACACACACACACACACACACACACACACACACACACACACACACACACACACACACTCGGTCACACACGCGAACTTTCTCTTTCTCGCACACTCAGTCACACCCTCTCACATTCTTCCCCCCCCCCCTCTCTCTCTCTCTCTCTCTCTCACTCTCTCTCTCCCCCCTCTAGCACACCGCGCCGTGGCAGAACTCAGTTGTTTGATATATAATGCGTTATTTGGGCAAAACATTGTACCCTCATTTAAAATAACATGGAGGATTGGGCCAGAAATAACTCGGTCGTCTGATATATAGTGCGTCGATGACGTTATTTGGGCAAAAAATTGTACCCCCATTTAAAATAACATGGAGGATTAGGCCAGAAATGTAAAAGTGGAGAGCAACATGGGCGAATTTTGGGCTTGGGTTTTTGGGCCAGAAATTCCACCGCGCTCGATTTCATGCCGTAAAGTGGGCAACAAATTGTACCCCCATTTAAAATAACATGGGGGATTGGGCCAGAAATGCACTCAAGGTCAAATATCGATGGAAATCCGGTACGAAAATGGGCAAAAACTTGACCTCGGAAAATAACCGGTTTTTTTTGGGTTAGAACCGGCATAGGGTATCTACTTCCAACCACCCTTACAAAACGACCATCAAGACACTCTAACGACCCCCGAACCTAACTGGACGACTAATCAGACTCGTTCAGAAATTTCAACACAACACTCGACCGCGACCGAAACTACAAATTCAAAACCCATCAAATTCTAGTTTATCCAAACTTACTCCCTAAGATCGATATCACCCACGAATCTTACGAACACCATAAAATAACCAAAATCAAAATCTCCGAAACTAACAACGAGAAGTTAATTTTCGACTTCCTAGTCGAGTTCACCGACACCAAGAATACGTTTTACCTTCACTTTTATAAAGAAAAATTGTATCAAGGCTTTAACGCCGTGTACTATCAAGACTTTAACGCCGTGTACTTAAAACACTTTTCAGAACACGGACCCAAGTTAATTAAATGTACCAAACTTGTAAACACCGTTTCTGATAAGAAAGAACAAATCCTTTTACTTAAAAACTACCACGAAAATGAAACCACTCATAGAGGTATCAATGAAACTTTAGAGCGATTGCGTCGAAACTATTATTGGAAAAACATGAAAGTCTCTGTAACAAACTATATTAACTCATGCACTATTTGCAAGAAAAATAAATATGCCAGACAAATTCCTTACGTTCCGCTAATGCTTACCGAAACTGCCACTAAACCTTTTCAGATCATTAACATGGACGTGTTTATTTACAATGCTAAAAGCTATTTGACCCTTACCGACGCGTTCACCAAATTCGCTCAAGCGATTTTCATACAAGGAAAAACGGCAATACACATTAGTAAAGCCTTAACAAAATATTTCACCTCTTTCGGCGTTCCACAATCAATAATAGTTGATCAGGGTCGAGAATTCCATAACGAAACCGTTAAAGACCTTCTTGCATTACATAAAATCAAAGTTCATTTTACAACACCGGCCCATCACGAATCGAACTCTATAGCAGAACGGTTGCATTCCACTTTAATCGAACATCTACGGATTTTACAAGAGATTTATCCAGACGAAAACGATCTAATGGACTACGCAATAATCGGATACAATAACTCTATTCACAGCTCGACAAATTTTACCCCCTTTGAACTGACCTTTGGGCACACAGATTCTAGAAATCCTAACGAATTATTTATTCCCCATAGCTTTTACGCCGATTACGTCAAAGACCATCAAGAAAAGTTAAAACTTGTTTATCAAAACGTACAAGATAAACTAGTAGAGAAAAATATTAAAGTCATAGAAAAAAGAAACGATCAAGGTGAAGTAAATCAAGAATTCAAAATCGGACAAACGGTATATAAAGCAAACCCTTACAAAAGGAATAAAAAGGACAAGCAATTTTTAGGTCCTTATCACATAACTAAAATGCTTGACAATAACCGCGTAGAAATTAGTAGAGAAATGTTAAAACATAAAAAATTAAAGTTACACGTAGAGACCGTGCATATTAAAGAATTAAAGAAACCTCCTATTGCAGGTTCCTCTTCTGGACCATCGATGCAAAACGATGATCACCCCAGTACCATAACCTAAACGACAACCCGGGAATCTTCCCCTTTAGATTAGGAACCGCTCAGGTTAAAACTGATTTTTGGACATTTGTGCATGTCATCGATATAACGAATATCACGAAAAACTTTTTAACTCTTAAAGAACAATACTGTAACGTTTATTTTCTAATTTATTTACATTGATCGTACACTTATTTATTTAACACACTTAACTACTTGTACACTAGGCTAGACACTACTTAATTTATTTGTACTGCTCCGCTTTCGGATCGTATGTCGCGTTCACGTCTGTTTCTCTACTTCTAATAATCCCCTCGATCACAAACCCCCTTATATATACACCCTTAACCATGATCGAGAACCTTCTCGTACATTCTAGAAGGTACGATTGTTCCTTTAATAATGTTTACGTTGGAAATGTTCAGAAGGTCACAAATTACTTTTCGTAAACAACAATCCGGGAGAATTCATGCAGCTGTCTTTTAAGCGTCGCAGTAATTCCTTTGAAGCATCCCGCCGAGGTAAGACGGGAGTAAACACACTTCGCCCTGCGGTTGATATTTCGCATTACACTACGATACAATTAATAATTCTCTCTCTAAATCCTCGCCATATTTTAACTTGAAAGAAGAATTTGAAAACTCTTACCATTCAATTCAGATAATCGAAAGCAAGATAACCCTTCAATTAAATCAGTTAAACCCCCTGTGGAACTCAAGAGTAAAAAGGTCACTTTTTAACGGATTAGTTTCCGCCATAAAATTCATAACAGGTAATTTAGACCAAAGCGACGCAGAAAGATATTGTAACGCGCTTGTTGCGGTTACTTGTGAGATTTGGCGCTGGAGACGGAGTTCGGGAGTTCGGCAAACGGTTTTAAAGTCGGTTTACCTCGGGCGCCAGATTTTTAAGGGTTTACTCCCTAAAGCCACGGGTGAGTTTAGACTCAGGAGAAATTCCAGGGCTGTCCGTAGAAATAAAACCAATAAACGGGAATTACTTAGATTAATTTATTTTAGATCGGAGCGGCAACTCTGTATAATTAATACAATATGTACATCTCCGGGTTAAACGGAGAGAAAGATAAAAGCGCAAAAACTATTTGTTCGCAGGTGTTTACTTTCGGACGAAAGATCCGACGTGAGAATAAAACAATTTAACAGAAATTTACGAAGGCGGAAAAATATATAATAATCTAATTGTTACAAAGTACGGAAAATGCCTATTTCTTCTAAGTATCGAAAATAAAGAAAATATACATTACTTTAATTATTGAAAATACGGAAAATTATAAAATCATATGGTATTATTCTAAATACGGGACATATACATTATTTACAACTATTGAAAAACGGAAAATGTTAAATTACTCTAAGTATTGAAAATAAGTTGTTAAACAGTGAAACTACGGAGAATGTCAAATAAATCTAAATATGAAAAATAAATAAACAAGTTACAAGTATGGAAAATGCAAGAACTAATTATTCTACAAGGCAAGGAGAGTAGCGAAAATTAAATTAGTTAGGTTCGGAAAGCGAGGAAAACGTGCAGTTTAAAGTGTCAGTAAAGCGGTTTAGTTTTAAGCAGAGGCAAGAGAGCGGAATAAAGCGGTCAGTAAAAGGATACGCTAGTATTGCGGCGGAAGCAAATGCAAACCCTAACACCCAAATCGGTAGCAGTGGTAACGTGATAGGAAAATGAGTAGCGGATTTCCCGGGCTGATTTCTCAGTGACGGAACGCCGGTGCGAAATCAGACAGGGAAATAATCCTAACAGCGACGTACCCCTAGACTGATACGACAGCGACGGGACGCCAATGTCGTATTCCTGCAGTCTGTGGATACACTTAATAGTCCCTACGTCTAACACGGGTTGCCTTTAATGATCATACAACGACGGGACGCCAATGCGAGATCAGGCGGGAAAATGAAACGGATTCCCCAATGACGGGACGCCAATGAGGAATAAAACGGTCCCTACCACTAAAGTCCTAGACTGATACGCCAATCACGGGACGCCAATGACGCAATCCTGCAGTAGCTAGGAACCCTACACGGATTTCACAATGACGGGACGCCAATGCGAGATCGGGAAATAAAACGGATCCCTCAGTGACGGGACGCCAATGAGGAATAAACCTAGACTGATACGACAATGACGGGACGCCAATGTCGTAGACCTGCAGTACTAGGGTCCCTAAACGGATTTCACAATGACGGGACGCCAATGCGAGATCGGGAAATAGAGCGGATTCCAAAATGACGGAACGCCAGAGAGGAATGTGAGTTCTTACCATTCGAGGACTCGGCCGGATAAGATCTGATTTGAATTTCCCAATCGGCCTATATTTCTCGCGTACCGAACAAACATCTCCGGGCGGGTTATATCTCTCGCCATCTTAAGAAAATTCATTTAATCTTGAATACCGGACATCGACGCTAACGCTCCGAGTGAGTGACCTCTTAAGTTAATTATCCGAAAGCAGATTTGGTTGCCTAGCCACGGATTTGCCTCGTTACATCATGACGAAACGATTTCTTCTCTCTCTAGGAATCAAAACAAGATTAAAACTTTAGTCGAACATCAAATCACTCTATTACGGACCTCTATTCAAAATTTTGAAAATGGCTCCAATCTATTAGCTCATAATCAATTAATATCGCGCTCTCGCATCGAGGACATTGAATCGATAATAAATAACATAAATGCGGAGAAGGTAGAAACGTTCCACTATTTTTCGTTAGAACGTGTCGCCTCACAATTTATGACAAGCTTCCAAATTATATATGGTGTATTGGAAAAAATTCAGACAGCCATTAGTTTTTCAAAAATTAATATCCTTCATAATTCAATAACCGACCCGAACGAGTTGTTCTCAGAAGTAGTAGCAGCTAGTAAAAATTTAAACAACATCAGATTTCCATTCGAATTATCATAACAGAATATTCTCTTATTCGAAAAGGTAATAGAACTTAAGGGATACAGTAAATATAATAATATTGTTTTGATACTGGAAGTACCAATTGTTAAGAATAGCGACTATAACTACTATCACCTTTACTCTCTACCTACACCCTCAACGACGTCCTTTCGAACCATTTTACCTCATTCCAAATTTCTCCTTTTAAATGAGCACAAATACGCATTCCTTGAAGCTAGATATCAAGAAGTAGCACAAGACGAATTTATCTGCCAGAATGCCCAAATGTTGGAAGCCTCTCAAAATGCCCCATGCGAAATACAACTCCTAAAATTTTCGAAACCTTCCACGGACTGCCAGCAAGTTCCTGCCCTGATCAGCGATACGAAGATCCAGAAGATCGAAGAAAACCAGTGGATTGTCATTACTCCGCGTAGCGTAGTCGCCCTTCAAAAGTGTGGTAAAATCACAGATAATATCCTTTTGAACGGAACTTATTTAATCGAACTTGACAATTCATGTGAAGTGATAATAGAAAATGTGTTATTGAAAACTTTTAAAACCGATATTCCAAATTATAAAACCATCGAACTTCCTAAGATTAATTACAAAGACAACCACATATTCAATAAATCAACATTCAACCCAGTTTTAATAGATTCTCTTAAACTTAACGAACTAAACAATATACAGAGCGTTTTGCGGCAAGACCAGGCAGAAATAAAAAATTTGGAGATTCCAGCCATACGTTTTCAGAATGTCAGTTTTTACACCATCTTATATGTCCTAGTTATTTTTGTAGCTATCTATGTAGTCTACAAGTTTTTCTTTAAGAAGAAGCAGCCAAGGACGCAAGATGCCTGTAGACCTGCGGACAAGGACCTTAGGGACTTCCTCTAATTTCGAACTCTGGTTCCACCCCATAGTTCTCATCTGACCCCGGAGGAGTTACGAGAGATTACTTGCCTGGATACACACTTATTCAGCTGAACCAGCATTCTCAATGCAATGTTATAAATACGACCAACCGAGGTGTCTCCTCAGACTATTGTTGTTAGCCTTGCAATAAAGGTCTCACGTGTGTAATAAATTTTCGTTTTTAAAAACCCTGCCTAAAGGCACGACATCGTAATTACCATAACAAAAATAAAATTCAAAAGTAAAGTATTAGGCCCGTTCCCTAAATGTTAATTGGGGCATTTATAAGAACTAGTAAAGAATGTATTAAACTAGGTAAACTTGAAAATAAGTGAAAAAAGTAAAAAAAAAGTTCTATAAAATCTAACTTAAAAAATAAACCCTTAGGCCCGGATTTTAAATACAATACCGGCTGAGCTACAAACACCTTTTTCAAATATCTTTTACATTTGTACAAATTCCTTACAATGTTCAGAGAAACTCATTCAAGTTCTTGAATGAACACTGATATCACCTGAAACTAAAAATCAACTGCGGGGCCTTACTTAGCTAAACTTTGAAGTTGTAACAAAAAAGGGCGCATTAGCAATATTAAAT
The DNA here is from genome assembly GCA_946251905.1 of Cryptocephalus moraei. Taxonomy (NCBI): domain Eukaryota; kingdom Metazoa; phylum Arthropoda; class Insecta; order Coleoptera; family Chrysomelidae; genus Cryptocephalus; species Cryptocephalus moraei. Next base: position 256,556 of record OX276453.1, read on the forward strand.
CACATGTACTATTTCATGCTATATAGTATACCAGACAAATATCACTGAAATAAAATCAGAGTATCATCTACTGGTTTTTATTAATATTTTGCTTAAATTTTTTAATTTTATCTCGTCAGTTTTTAACAAATATCAATATAATATGCTATTCAGACGAGGCCGTGTTAATAGCAGATAACAAGGACCAGCTTCAAAAATTAGTGCGCCAATATAACTTGACAACTAAGGGAAGCAACATGCAGATGTCAACACAAAAAACGAAATGCATGGTTACCTAGCAACTAAAATCTTGGGTCATCGCGGTACTTTTAAATAGGTAAAATTACATTACACAAAAGCAATACAAGTGGCAGGCTGTCTGAGAGACACTACATATGGAAAACAAATATATGAAAATAGTTGCGAAAATACCACATAAAGCCATAGTAAAACCAATATTAACATATGCCACCGAAATAAGGACAGAAAGGGAAAATGCACAACAAAAACATAAGACCAACAGAAATGAAGGTAGTGAGATCAATATTACGTGCAAATCTGCGAGATAGGAAAACAAACAAGTCTATTAGAGTACGATGTAATATCCAGGACGTGATAAAATGGAGTACAGAAAGGAAGAAAACGTGTAGAGAACATGTGGAGATGATGACAGAAGAAAGAGTAGCCAGATGTTGCATGAATGGACGACAAACAGGAAAAAAACTCCTCTGGAAGACCACCGATTTGATGGGCCAAAAGCTGGTTCTCTTTGTCAACTGAATGAGGCTTGGCAAAGAGGGGATCCTCCTGGCAACAGTAAGAAGAAGAAGAAAGTTTTAACACAAAACTTTACTCTCTTCCCATCTCATTTTTCCAATAGTGACTGATTTCTTTCAATGCATTTTTCACAATCTGTTTTCCCTGATAAAATGCCATTTTTATACTAATTCTAAAAATTTGAAAACAGTTTCTTTTCCTTGTTGCGTCCATGGTGTTGGCTTAACTTAGTGCTTGATTTAGTTCAAAATATAGAGACAAATTGTTGGTTCTAAGCTTCTTTTGAGCTATGCATATTTATTGTTGTGTGAAGGTGGCGCCGCCGTCCGCCCACCTCTAAGAACAGTGTGTATGATTTTCTCTCTCTACCGTATGGACGTATGGTACACGAACACGGTACACGTTTGTATTAGAAGCTTTTTCTGTGTATTCGAGAAGGATAAATAAAAGGTATTTACGAACAGTGTTGTGTAAATGCGCCTCTGCTAGCCCTATCTTCGAGGCTCCAACACAAATAAAATAGCTTACTTTCAATTGCTAAATTGGCAGTTATACCACGCAATAAAATTACTTAGGACACTATTTTGTACACAAGGGATTTCACGTGAAGCGGATAACTAAAAAAACGTAACAACTAGAACTTCGTTTATATTCGGGATAATTATAATCCTGGAAGGCGTGAAACTAAGAACAATTTATTTTTGTGCGAGACATAGTTGCCAGGTTGTGGCTTCTGGATAATTAATAAAATTTGTGATAGCTAGTTTTAAGAAAATATTTGAATTAACCAATCTATGATAAGATATTTGAATGGCGTTCCATAGAGAATATTGACTGTTTTTGCGAACATGGAATCAGATTCAAAATTTCAAATTTTTTTCGTATACATTATAGAACACTGGAAGTGAATATTTCAAATCTAAATTTTAGTAACTTCCACCAGTCTTATTTGAAATCATTTAAAAATCACAATACAGCCTTAGGTATGTAGATATTATACTAACAGTTTCGAAACATTATCTGCATTCGTTTAGAAGGTACAGTACTTAATGAACAAAGGCAAGCGATGAGCGACGCACTTAGCGCATGCATAATTTGACATATTTACTCGAAAACTAAAAAAATTGCACAGCTTTATTACAACAACCGAAAGCCTACTTGTTAAAAGTAGTATTGATGTTAGTTCAAATTATAGTAAAATAGTAAAAGTTACAAAATGAATTTGTTCTTCCATTGTTACGAGACTGTTTCATTTTATCCTAATATTTTAATAGGTACCTATTAAAAATTGATTCACAACAATATAAACAGATAATATGGCAGGGTTCTTACAAAGTTCTCATGTAAATAGCTCGTCTAATGCATGCGTCAGGTTCGGCGCCCAGTGCATGACTTTGAACGTGTAGTCTTGTATCTCCTAAACCAATATAGATCCCATTTTGAACCTTCTTGTGTAATATGTACTGTTGGACTATATTTTGGAATTTAAATAAATTAAGAAAGACTGGGTGAGGTTGCTGAAGTTTAGATTTGAAATATTCATTTCCGGTTTTCTATGTGAAAAAAATTTCCAAGTTTTGAATCTGATTCCATAATTGAATATTTCATTTTCTGCATGAACATTATAAATATTTTATTATACATTGGTTAATGAAAAAAACAGTTCCATAAAATTATCTACCTCAGATTTTACCATTTTTTTTTGAGTTCCATAAGTTTACAACTACGTCTCATCTTCTTCTTCTTCTTCATGTGCCCTGTCAGTATCATCCGACGTTGGCGATCATCATAGCGAAGGCTTCACGGTCTTCTGCCATGTGTAGGAGTTGTCCTGCATTTCGGATACCGGTCCAATCTCTAATATTTTTTAGCCAGGAAACTTGCTTTCTTCCGACACCTCTTCTACCTTCAATTTTTCCACACATAATCAGTTTTAGGATCCTATAGCGACTTCCTCTTAACACATGACCCAGATAAGACATTTTCCTATGTTTGACAGTCCTTAGTAATTCCCTATCTTTATTGATTCTCCTTAGTACTTCTTCGTTGGTTATGCGTGCTGTCCAAGGTATTCTAAGCATTCGTCTATGTATCCACATTTCTAGTGCTTCTATGCGATTCATTGTTGACAATTTCAGGGTCCATGCCTCCACTTCATACAACAGAATTTACCCGAAAGTAAATAGTAGCATCCTGTTTATGTAGATATAATTTTATTCATGGGTCGAAGCGCTCTTGTTCTAGTGTAACGACATGAAAGAAACAGGGCATTGTAACTGTATATAGGATTTTTAACTCGAAGTATAAAAACACACAGGTCAATGATAAGCAAAATATGTATAATGTTGGTAGTGGTAGTCATCGCGCACTTGTGTATTGTGCACCAGTGTTTGTAGCCCGCATACCAGCGACAGATTATTGTAACTGAAATCATCCTGACATAAATACCATATGTAGGACCGTCAACTCGGAGCCAAAAATCCACCAATAATTCACTCAGTATTCATTACAAAAAGGGACAGATGTGAATTCGACCACTATTGTACATGAAAGATTCCACTTCAAAACGTGCTTTTTTGCGCAACTCTGTTAAAAACGTGTCATGTGTGTGTAGATATACCTCGCGGAAAGCGACGAATTGCCGGCTGATGAGCTCTGAGCTCGTCAGTGGGCCAGAATATGCTTCAGCGGGCTGGAATGTACTTGTTGAGAGAAATATCACGAACTGTGATTTAATAACTGATATCTAAAAATCACGGATAACGACTGCTACCAAACACATGACGTGATCACAGTTCACAGCCGAGTTGTTTTTCGTATTTTTTCTGCTTGATGAAAACGATTGCTCCATGGTCGCAACACACAATACACATATAAGTACAATGCGTTACTATCATAGGGTAAGTATTTAAATATTAAAACTAAGTTTCTCATTATTTGCTTACCTCCCTTTACCTAACAATTCAAGTTATTAGTGCCAGTGTCATAGCCGATTAATAAAACCGTAGATATATCACAGTAAGAAATAACAGTTTAATTGAAAAATCACGGCATCGCTCATCTCTATACCGGCGGTTCAGTTCTTTCACAGTTGACATTTATACTGCCGGTTGTTTGTTGTTGTGAAGCAATTATCGCAATTATGGAGGGTGTTTCGAAAGAAAATAGTGATAATGAAGAAATTTGTACAGTACCATATAGGCGTGAATATGCTGGGAATATAAACGCCCAATTATTGCGAGAGAAATCCTGTGAAAAATACAAGAGGACATACCTAACCTACAAAAAGTGGCAAATATCGAAGAACGTAAAACTGACCTCCGAGAAATTTTTAATGGTTTATTTTAAAGAATTATCAGGAAAATATGAACCGACCATCCTTTGGTCAACATGGTCAATAATTGAAACTACTGTAAATCAAAAAGAAGGAATCGATATCAACCACTTTTAAGCAATTAAAAATCTTCCTAAAAAGACAATCAGACGGTTATAAATCAAAGAAATCAAAATTGTTATCGCCTGAAGATGTTGAGAAATTTATCAAAGAAGCTCCCAACTATAAGTATTTTGCAGTTAAAGTGGTTTTGATCTTTAGTATATCCGGTGCATGCAGGCGCGAGGAGTTGGCATACATAATGCTGAAAGATGTTCAACATCAAGGAGAAATAATTGTAAAGATTCCTGATATGAAAACAAAAATTCCGCGTACATTCACCATCGACGGCGAGTTTTGCAAACTTGTCAAAATCTACGAGTCCTTGCGACCATTAAAGGCATCTTCCGATAGATTTTTTTCTAAATTACCAAATGGGAAAATGTACCATCCAAGTGATAGGGAAAAACAAATTCAGTAACATGCCGAAACAGATTGCAGAATACCTACAGTTGCCAGATTTCAATTTACACACAGGCAATAGTTTTCGCAGGACCTCAGCTACTCTCTCGTTAATTCCGGAGCTGATTTGCTTACCCTAAAACGCCACGGAGTATGGAAGAGCAGCACGGTTGCTGAAAGTTATGTAGAAGACCCTATAAACAACAAACGAAAAATAGGTCAATTAATTGCCTCTTCAATTTGTATACGTGAACCGACATCGAATGAGAAAGAAAACATCAAAGATTGTATTGAAGAAACACCACAGAAAAAATCTAAAGATGTGCATGTCTCAGAAAGAATCTCAGAAACAACTGTGAATATTCAAAATGATAAAAAACCCTATTTTTATTTTCAGAATTGTAATATTATCATCCATATCTATTTTTAAATGTTAAAAGTATTCGAATTCTTTTTCATGATTTTCTAAGACCTGTGATTTATTGCTTTTTGAGCGGGTTGCGCAAAAAGTAAGGTGTTCACCACTGGCGGAAACGGACATTTCAACTCGTGCGTAAATGTACCGCACAAACTCCACCCTCTTTAAAATGTTCGTTTTCGGCGAAAAAGCGTACGGGGAATAAGCGTACAAAACCCAAAATGAGGATTTTGCGTACACGACTACCTGCTAAGAGATAATCTAAGCAGGTATATAAACGAAGCGGGGAATTTGCGAACATGTTGTGTGGTAAACTTTATTTTGGCTATAGCTTAGTGAAATAAGGATTGGATTTTAATAAGGTTTAACGATAACTATGAGGTAATAGAGTGTGTGAACACTTCATTAGCACCAACTGAATCCTTTTGAATTGAATTGGTTTGATTAAAATTGCATTAAAATTGTACTGAATTGTTTGATAAAATTGTATTGACCTGATTGTACTTGCATTGAAATTGTATTGAATTGTCATTGTATTGATTTGTAAATAAAATTGTATTGACTTGGTTGTAACTGCATTGAAATTGTATTGAATAGCTATTGTATTGAATTGTAAATTAAATTGTATTGACTTGATTGTATTAAAAGTGCTACTGAAACGAAATTACCTTTTATTTACTAATATGCATTATATTGCATTTGATGTGACAATATTGACACAATACATATGCACAAATTTTAAACGGCTAGTCTTCATCAATTTTATATTTACATCACTTGCCATTTTTCAAGTATAGGTATGTACGCAAATTCCCCGCTTACTTTCTATACCTGCTTAGATTAGCTTATAGCAGGTAAACGTGTACGCAAAATCCCCACTTTGGGTCTCGTACGCTTATTCCCCGTACGCTTTTTCGCCGACACCCGTTTTTCCGCCCTTGATAAACAATATACTAGCAAAGACAAATACGGTTATTGTATAAACCGTATTGGCTTTAATACTAGTTTGCGGACATATGTTGAAGGGGCGAATCTAAGTGGGTGGGGTGGTATGAGAAGAGCGTGCGGAGTCACACTCTTTGTTTCATTTTCTACCGACTAACTCCAGCTAAAAAGTATGCTCATTCCAACATTATTCTCCTAATATCCTGCCACTTTTTTTACAGATATTTTTTGTTTCAGCTGAATGCATAAACGTTGACGACAAACTAGACTTCCACCATCCTTCTGCGCTCAATGACAACTCGCGTTATATGAACAAAGCACACTTCGTACCTATAAAAGTCAGCAAAACCATATCATCTGTCAAACCTGGAGATAATTTCGAATATATGGGCGTGGTTTGCGCTACAGGTGATTGCAACAAGACCATGACTTCAGGAGAAACCGTCAAAACAGAAGTGTTTGTTCACATCGAAACCAATGTAGATCTGAAGAAAAAATATACTTCAAATAAGCCATCAGATAATATCTCAGAAGTTCCAATACTCGCAGGTTTTTCTGGGGCCAAATTAGATCTTACCTCAGAAGACATCATGACACAAGCGATATTTACTGATTCTATTAATAATAGAGGGAGAAGTTTAAATGAAACTCCAATTCAAGTTCCAAAAAGTGATAGTGTGGAATCGCAGGTTGAAAACAGAAGAAATATTTATAACAATACGAATTACGATAAAATTGACCCTTTGGGAAAATCGGAGGGTACCAAAAGTAGTTTTAAGATTGAATCTTTGGCTGGGAGAAATGGTATATATGGAAGCTCCATTGAGAGTTACATAACAAACCCTAAAACCATCGCGCATATAAACATGGCCGGCGCAACAGTAAAGCAGGAAGATATCAAAGAGATCGTACTTAATTCAAAGTACAAAAACAACCATACGCCATTAACCGTTCCACACTTCGAAACAGCTTATCATAGCCATTACTATGGAGAAAATCCACCCCCACAGTTCGTTGTGTTTCCGAAAAATGTGAACGTGCCATTCAACGATATAACGCCAGTTAGATCCGAGAGTGTTTGGTATAAAAATAATTTTCACAGACACGTTGCAGGCACCACAGGTATTGATCATGACGTTAAATGTTTCTGTCAAAATGATTACACCGATGTTAATATTCGTAATGGCCTCAATTGGTACCCCTCCGTTAAACGAATATTTGATAACAACCCCGGATCTCAAATTAACGACAAACTGGCACCGTTGGCTTAAGGTAAGGTTCATGAAGGAATTCGTCTCATCAAAGACATAAACAGTAATTATAAATTTTACTTGTAGTATTAGAGTACTTTTGATTAATAGAAAATTTCAGTTTACTTCGATTCATAGCACCTGCCAAAAAAATAGTTTATTCTACAAATAAGTCGTCTGAAAATTATGTATCAATTTGTTTGTGGTTTTCTAAGGGAAGAAGCTAGTTTTTGCTGACGCACTCATTATATTTAATATAGAGAAATATCAAGTGTTTGCTTATTAACAAGTAGTTTAATTTTCATATTTACTTAAGTAAATATAGGCTTAAGGCTATTTAACTAAAAGGAAAATCTGGAAAAATTCCAATTAACATTTATTAAAAAGTATCAAATACATATTCAAATCCATTGAGTTGATTTCAACACATTGTCCTAATTGGTGTTCGTTACCAAAACTGCCTACTTGAATCCTTATAGCTCGAATATTTTGTCCCTCTGTCCGTCTCAACATTCGAATAAACGGATTTGGGTTGGAGTAGTGTCATTTAGAAGACATTGAAAATAAACGTATTTGATACCGGAAATGTTTTATTTATGAACCGAAAATGTGAAAAAATTCCCCGATCTACTTCATTATATTATACAAAAACGAATTGTTAAAGATTTAAAAGATTTTGCTTCGTTTAAAGTGCTCTTTTTTTAACACAAATTTCACGCGATAATAAATAAAATCTAGCAAAATGTTGCAAAAAAAGTATGAGTGGATATTAAGCTCTTTTAAACACGCGCGAGTTTTCGAGCACGACGGCGTAGCCGGAGTGCTCGAAATAGAGCAAGTGCTTGAAAGAGCAGTTATCCACGAATACTTTACGCGATTTTTTTTTATTGGTACCATTTTTTATACCAAAACCAAATGCATACCCAATATGATTAATTTGAATGACACTCGGGACGCTTCGTGACGGCCCGTCGCACGTCGTGCCACCAATCGGCTTGTTCCGCTACGGCCAAAAACGCTCTGTTATTGGTTGATATGGCCGTTGTTGATACGTTTCCATGGCGACTTTAAAACACGCGCGTGCGAAAAAGCCCGATTTACGCACGCCAAAGCATGTTGTAAATAGGCAAAATAGCGTACCAGTAAAAAAATAAGTTACCCTTAAACATTTTAAATCGGGTGTATCCCATCTCGGCACATTTTATTGCGGTCAATTTTACGACACCCTGTCGGCTATTTCTAATATACCCATCTCGGCACAACGGATGATGCCCAGCCCGGCGGGTGAAGCAGGTACACACTACAATAATAACCCAACTCGGCATAAATCTAGGGAGGTACTTTCTTGATAATAGGGAATTGTCAAAAATAAACGTACTTCACTGTTGCGCAAAATTCATAATATTTGAGAAACCTAGTATACGCAGCACACCGTATACGAGTGAAAACAGTTCATATCTCATAATCGTATTGTATTATTTCTCTAAAATTTTTATTGAACAGACTACAAATAAAAAAGAAGATAAAAAGACACGTTTTTGGGATTTTTTTCAGTATTGGTTTAGTACTAAATTTGACACAACTTTTCAAACTGGCGCATATCAAAGTTTTACCACTTCCAACATTTTTCCGGCTACATTTAAACAAAACTTTGTGATGCTACAGAAGTCTAAATCTAAACCAACGGAATTCTGGGCTGTTTGCAGTATTTTCGTATGATCATTAGCACACAAAAAATCTGAATTCCATTATGAGCACCCTACTATATTGAATCGCAGTTTAAAGGCAAGGGAATCATTTCAATACAAGTAGGTAAGTATAATATTATCTGTATTTGAATAATTTGAAATTTAAAAATTTGAAATTTTTCTTGAAATTAAATTTTGAAAATTTAAAATAAGAATTCGAAATTTTTGTTACGAGTTGATAGGTTGAGAATCGTTAAACATTTCCTTTTTTAATTTGAAATAAAAGTTGATTGAAGATAGCTACACGATACATTTAAAACAACAGTGTGATTTGATTACACATTTATGAACTCATCGTTATTTTTTTTTAAGTGGTTATATTCGGAATAAGTATTAATTTTCATGTGCCGAGCTGGGCTCTGTTAAACAGAGTACCTGCTAAGACGTGTGCCAAGTTGGGCATCACCCTATGCCGAGATGGGCACTGTAAAATGGAGTACCTGTCTAAATGTATGCCGAGTTGGGGTATAATTTTATCGTTTACCTGCTTCTTGTGCCGAGATGGGAATCGCCGTTTAAATCATGTAAATTATAGGAGAAAATATGGTTGCACTCGACCCGTTCCAAATTTTGAGCACAGGTAACACTCGAGATCCTTCCCATGAAGGATTAGGCGGATTATCTTGACCCTCAACACAACCGGCCCTTTTTCTTGGAATAAACAGATTTTGTTTCATTTTATTTCATGAAATGTGGTTCAATTTTCGTTTTGACTTTGTGGTGTCAAGTGCTATTGCGTGTGTTCAAACTTTCTTCTTTCAAACGACAGATCTTTAAATATTATTGTTTTTTCAACAATTTCAAATCTACAGTTTTTGTTGTTGGATGGAACATTTTATAGTTGTCCTGAACATTTTGTGCAAGTTTTTTCAATTCATGCACGTCAAATAATATATATATATATATATATATATATATATATATATATATATATATATATATATATATACCTTTGGTGTTTTTCTTGCTGCCAGGAAAATCCTCAAATATTTATTCCAATTGTTTTAGGCTGTTACAGAGGGAATGTAACAAAAATAATCTTTTATTTTCCCCAAAAACAATTTTTATTGATTTTGAAATTACGATACATTCCTCAATTAAAACAGTATTTCCGGATGTTGCTACTAAAGTTTGTCGTTTCCATTTGGGTCAGTGCTGGTGGAGGAAAATTGAAGAATTAGGTATAACAGTCGTAGGGGTTCTGAAATAGGGAATTTTTTAAAGAAATTTTTTGGCCTTAGTTTTTCGGAACCATCTGATATAGATGATTGCTTATACGTTTTACTTGTACGTAAAATGTTAAGTCTCAATAAATACCAATTTGCGCAATATATTTTACCTGTCCACTACTCTTTACCTGCCCAAAAATTGACCGCGGGAAGTAAATAGAGCGACGCACCCGAATTCCGAACCGCGGTCAGAAATAGATAAGTTGCCAGTAGCGGACCACTAATCCCTTATCCGAATTCCGAACTCGACGTGCGGTACCTACCCTACGCTCTACTTACGTACAAACCGACCCGGAGACCGACCGACCCAATCTTAAAAAAATTTTTGAATTACATTAATATACATATAACATATTACAGTCTTTGATATTACGTAGAATATAAAGAAATTTTCATCTAGAAGCACATGTAATCGGCGTCATAGTGGTATAAATGGCACATTCTTTCACTTCCGTTACAACTTATTAGGGCAAAATTTTGTACCTATAACTGGATTCTGCTAAGATTCTTAAAAGATTTCAGTGCAAAGGCGATGATTGGGCGGGTGGCTTATCAGACTTTTAATATAACGGATACAGTTGTCTCGATCGCCCAGGTGTCTTATGTGCTTATGTCTATGGGTTGGGGCCGGTTCGGAATTCGGAAAGATAGTTAACGGAGGGTAAGGGTTGTGGTTCGGAATTCGGAGTGGGGATTAGGAAAAACTGACCATAGTTCGGAATTGTAATGCACCGAAATAGAGTGTACCCTTTTCTGACCCGGGAAGGGGCGGACGCCATCTCGGCACTTTATTACCCCTAGGTAGGAAGGTGTTGTAAAGCTTAATACGCCAACTCGACACTGAGCACCCTACGCCGACAAGCCAACTCGACACCACGGCATAGCCATTTATTATCGACACTTTATTATCCATCACTAGGTAGGACGATGTTGTAAAGTATAATTCACCATCTCGACATCGAGTTGTATCCGAACGTTAAATGTCGATTCGGGGGATTTCAAGTGGGTCAGACAAGTTTCGGGAAGCTTTCTGATACGTGAACGTCATGTAATACGCTCGAAAGTACGTTGGAAACGCAAGGGGGCAAGGATCAAACATGTAAGGGGGGGGGCAATAATCAAACTTGTACTCACTGAACCTAAAATAGGTATCGTGAGAATTTGCTGTAGAATGCGTAGAAAATCTATTGCGTATTGTATATTGTATCTAGAAAATTGTGTTAATCGGTTTAAGGCGTTTAAGCCCTTAGTGTCGACTTGGCCTGTCGGTTAAGGCCATTAGTTGCGACTACCTGGTTTCTGTAGTGTTGAGTTCGCGTATTAACATTTATTACCTTAAAGGTAAAGTGTCGAGATGGCCTGTACCGTCGGGAAGGATCTCGAGCGTTTTTCTGACCGCGGGAAGGATCTCGAGCACACCGGAAAATATCGTTTATTGATTGTTACGTAAGCTGACGTAATTCTTAAGCTGTCGTTAGAGTATACTTACGGCGATATTATTTACATTCGATATGTTATATGGAGTTATACACTACAAAAAGAAACTTTTCAAATATTTCCGTGTCATAGGAAATGTTTTTTGAGCTTCTTGCCTCAATAAAGGATTCAATAGAACATAAAAATACTAGATTTCGAAGGGCTGTGTCTGTTGAGGAGAGACTAGGTGTTTGTCTAGGGTAAAGCATATTTTAAATTATTTTAGCACGTTTTTATTAAACTTGGTTCGAATCTATCATTTAGTATTAGAATACTATAAATAAAATTTAGGCACCCTATACATTATTTCTTTCTTTACCTATCCTTGTATACACATAATTAATGCCCTGTATATGAGTACTTCAGAAAGTGGCAAAACACATTTTTTTTTATTGATATCTTCATTTGTTTGTTATTTGGTTTATAAGTAATTAAAATATACATAAAAAGACATAACATCATGTTCATGACGGTTACATAGACGCATCTTTTTTATGCATATAAGTAGGTAAGGCGGGCCATGGGACACCCCCACCGCTCTCCCTTTTAGGCCACGCCCCCTTTTAAGCCACGCCCCCTTTCCCCACCACCTAACCCCCAGCCCTAGTCAGTCGGCCGCTAACCTCCGAGAGGAACGTACCTATATATGTCACCCTAATCAGCCGCCCATTAACCCTACACCCTAAGCAGCCGCCCCCTAACCCCGCACCCTAATCAGCCGTCTGCTAACCCCCGCACCCTAATTAACCGCCCGCTAAGCCCCAGCACCCGGGACCATACCTATATATATGTCACCCAAACACCCCCACCCACCCCACAAACCCCTTACGACTGCAAGGTCAAGGTCATACGGCGGCAGGTCGCTAGCCTCCACCCGGGGTATGATGAGAACGCACAGGGGTGTTCAGGGAAGGCACCCAGGCCTAGGGCTCTTCTACCAACCCCAGGGGACAGCGCGTGCCCCCTCGCGCCGACCCTTCACCCAGGGCTACTCCCCACTCAGGGCTGTGGCCCCCGTGACCTGGGGCTCTTCTGCCGGCCCGTACCTAAGGCCCACATCAGCGCTCCAGAATCTAGGCCCCCACAGGGCTTTTACGCCCACCGACGTCGTTCGCGCCAAATATTGACAGGTTCGCGCCGAAACACGGAACATCACGACAAAACACAGAACACAAAAAACCCACTATGGGACGATAAAGTACCCAACCCTGATATGCAACCAACAGTACAGGTAGACATCTTTCTTTCCCCGAGGGTGATTTTACAGGTTTCTTTATTCTTTATAGCGTAGAAATACCAATCAATAATCGTGAACACCATCTCAGACCTATAACTCACTATAACCGTTGATTGAAGAGGGTTATAGATACGCCACCTTATGGACTAAACCGTACACCCTCTTTCCTTGCCGCACTCCCCTCTTACCAACAAGCTTACCATCAGGAAAGTGTCGCCACCGCAGATTTCAACGGTTATATATTGAACCCAGTTGAAACTAATAACTTGTATTGAGGGTGTATTGTAAAATGGGGTTCTAACAAGGCGCGATGTTGCCGTTTATACCTTGATCATCTCCTCAGCTCAAAACAGGTACCTACTACAGGTATAAAAGTGAAATAAGTAGGGTCTCCCGTGGGTTTGTACATTTATGAACGTACCGTTTCGTTGTTGTAAAGCGGTTGTATTTATGTAATTTTATGTAAAGAGCGGATAATAAGGCACGATAAAATCGTAAAATAGGCAAAATGAAAAATTAAATAGGTAAGAAAAACTTACCAAATTAGGCAATTATAATATCAAATGATGCAAAAATGAACCTTAAAGATCCGTATTATCATATAGTTTAAATAACTAAAAGGACTTATGCAGGACATTTCGTAACCGGAAAAAGTCCCGCGGGAAAAAGTTCCGCCGGAAAAAGTCCCGCGGAAAAAGTGCCGCGCGGAAAAAGTTCCGCCGGAAAAAGTACCGCCGGAAAAAGTTCCGCGGTTATTGAAGGATCTAAAATGCGCTGCAAAAACTTCTAGAACGAAAAGATTCTTCTAGTCCAGAAACTTCTAGCACGAAAAGATGTATTAATATTGTTGATAAATTTTTAAACCACATTTCAAATTCCCATTAAAAAAAACAAATATTGTTTAAGTACACACTTATTACTTATTACACAAACAGGTAAAGGAGGTGATGTTGAAATCTTTTTCTGCGAAATAGGATTACCTCGGTCTCGAACAAAGTCGTTACCTAACGATGGTGGTCAGGTCTTGGGCATTCACACCCTCGTTACGTCGTCGATTACGGGATACCTCTGATACTTTCGCAAAACCGATTTATCGTCGGGGACCCTTTAAGGAACCTTCTTTCTTGGAAAATATATTAATTTTAATATTATCTTCATCCCCAGGAACTGAAATCACTCGGGCCGCTAACGTGCTGTAATCTTTATATTTATAAGAACTGCAAATTTATCTGCTGCCATCATTTTCCATTCACATCGTGTTGTGAGCGAATATTCGTTGTGAGTAGTGTTCGAGTTAGTGTAATACAATGGAGCTTATTAAAAGTAACATGGGCAAAAATCCCAAAGTGTGCTTTGGTGGTTACATGTACAATTATGACAAAACTTGTAGTAGTCATATAAGCTGGCGATGTAACAAACGAAAAATATTTCAGGTAAGACACTAGTGTATAGAGGCTGATTCACAACGCCTGTTATACATTTGCCAATTTATTACCATTGTAATAACATTTTGACTATGTAGTGCAGAGGAACGCTCACGTCGTCTTTAGACAATGATAATCCTAGTATAAAGACTCCCCATAACCATCCAGCCGATGAAGATTCTGTCCAAGCGGAAAAAAGTATGCAGGCAATGAAGAGAAGGATTAAGGAAAGTTTGTCAAACCCATCGCAAGTATTTGCCGAAGAAGTTTTAAAATTAGATGATTCTGCAAAAAGTAGGTTACCGCAAGAAGCAAATGTCAAAAGAACTTTGCGAAATCATAAGGCAGACGGGAACCCTAAGAACCCCGCGACTTTAGGGGAGTTATCAATTGAAGGTAATTATAAATAATATAGTACATGTTCTTTTTGTAATTACAAAAAAGCTGACCCAATGTATGTGATTTTATCTTACTCTCTTTTTTATTTTAAAGGGAACTGGACTTTAACGGGTGGACCTCAAGAAGAAAGATTCCTTCTCGTTGATAATCGGACATCTGAAGCAAGAGAAGAGGTCGGCAGAATAATTGTTTTCTCCACTGATAAACAGTTAGAAAAGCTTGCCTCTGCTTCGGCCTGGTATATGGATGGAAACTTCTCCCTAGCGCCTCCGCTATTCATGCAGCTATACGTAATTCGCGTGAAGGTATCTGCAGTGTTCGTAACGGCAGCCTATGCAGTTTTACAGAGGAAAACCGAACGGACATATGAAGCAATGTTGCGTTATATACTAGAGGAATGTCAACAAAGGAATTTGTATCCGGATCCATTGTCGATTTATGTGGACTTTGAAAAAGCGTCCATAAATGCCGTAAAATCGGTCTTGGGAGAAGACCTTTCAATAAGGGGTTGCTTTTACCACCTGAGTCAAAGTACCTGGAGAAAAATACAAGAACTAGGCCTACAGAATGAATACCTTCAAGATCAAGAATTGAACATGTTTGTTGGGATGATGGATGGATTGGCTTTCCTGCCGATTGACCGGGTCCTTGATGGTATGGCATTGTAACGAGGCAAATCCGTGGCTAGGCAACCAAATCTGCTTTCGCATAATTAACTTAAGAGGTCACTCACTCGGAGCGTTAGCGTCGATGTCCGGTATTCAAGATTAAATGAATTTTCTTAAGATGGCGAGAGATATAACCCGCCCGGAGATGTTTGTTCGGTACGCGAGAAAAATAGTCCGATTGGGAAATTCAAATCAGATCTTATCCGGCCGAGTCCTCGAATGGTAAGAACTCACATTCCTCTCTGGCGTTCCGTCATTTTGGAATCCGTTTTATTTCCCGATCTCGCATTGGCGTCCCGTCATTGTGAAATCCGTTTAGGGACCCTAGTACTGCAGGACTACGACATTGGCGTCCCGTCATTGTCGTATCAGTCTAGGTTTACTCCTCATTGGCGTCCCGTCACTGAGGAATCCGTTTTATTTCCCGATCTCGCATTGGCGTCCCGTCATTGTGAAATCCGTTTAGGGACCCTAGTACTGCAGGACTACGACATTGGCGTTCCGTCATTGGCGTATCAGTCTAGGATTCTAGTGGTAGGGACCGTTTTATTCCTCATTGGCGTCCCGTCATTGGGGAATCCGTTTCATTTTCCCGCCTGATCTTGCATTGGCGTCCCGTCGTTGTGTGATCATTAAAGGCAACCCGTGTTCGACGTAGGGACTATTAAGTATCCACAGACTGCAGGAATACGACATTGGCGTTCCGTCGCTGTCGTATTAGTCTGGGGGTACGTCGCTGTTAGGATTATTTCCCTGTCTGATTTCGCACCGGCGTTCCGTCACCGAGAAATCAGTCCGGGAAATCCGCTACTCATTTTCCTATCACGTTATCACCGCTACCGATTTGGGTGTTAGGGTTTGCATTTGCTTCCGCCGCAATACTAGCGTATCCTTTTACTGTTTGCTTTATTCCGCTCTCTTGCCTCTGCTTAAAACTAAACCGCTTTACCGACACTTTAAACTGCACGTTTTCCTCGCTTTTCCGAACCCAGCTAATTTAACTTTCGCTACTCTCCTCGCCTTGTAGAATAATTAGTTCTTGTATTTTCCATACTTGTAATTTGTTTATTTATTTTCCATAGTTAGATTAATTTGTCATTCTCCGTAGTTTCACTGTTTAACTTATTTCCTTAATTTTTCAATACTTAGAGTAATTTAACATTTTCCGTTTTTCAATAGTTGTAAATAATGTATATTTCCCGTATTTAGAATAATTCCATATGATTTTATAATTTTCCGTATTTTCAATAATTAAAGTAATGTATATTTTCTTTATTTTCGATACTTAGAAGAAATAGGCATTTTCCGTGCTTTGTAACAATTAGATTATTATATATTTTCCGCCTTCGTAAATTTCTGTTAAATTGTTTTATTCTCACTTCGGATCTTTCGTCCGAAAGTAAACACCTGCGAACAAATAGTTTTTGCGCTTTTATCTCTCTCTCCGTTTATCCCGGAGATGTACATATTGTATTAATTATACAGAGTTGCCGCTCCGATCTAAAATAAATTAATCTAAGTAATTCCCGTTTATTGGTTTTATTTCTACGGACAGCCCTGGCATTTCTCCTGAGTCTAAACTCACCCGTGGCTTCAGGGAGTAAACCCTTAAAAATCTGGCGCCCGAGGTAAACCGACTTTAAAACCGTTTGCCGAATTCCAGAACTCCGTCTCAGCGCCAAATCTCACAAGTAACCGCACCTAAGCGCGTTACAAATTTGGCGCCCGAGCAGGGACTTTTGAATTCGATTTCCGTGTAACTGTCCGTAAAAATAAAAACCAGAATGCCTCTTGAAACTAAGGAAAATACGGAGAGTGTAAGTCTTAACATTCCGATTACCGATTCAAACGATTCTCGTGTAGGTTGGATTTATAAATTAAATAAATCTGATCTACAAACGGAAGTAGCGAAATTCCGATTAAATAATCAAGGCACCGTAGACGAATTAAGGAAACGCTTAATACGTTATTTGCGAGAAGGAATTAGTTCCCCCTGTCCCCAGGAAAACCCACCGCTCTTTTTCACGACAGAAAATACTTCGTCCCCGCATAACCCCCCAGTGTCTAACGTAATATCTCCCGAAAGTACTCCCAGTTTTGCACCACTCAGGGTAAGTGAGTGGAGAATCGTTTTTGACGGCCGAACCGATCCCGTAACCTTCATCGAGCGTCTCCAGGAAATATGTACATCGCAGAACATCCACCTCGATCGACTTCTTCCCGTGTTGCCAGAATTGCTACGAGGGGACCCTGCGCTTTGGTATCGAAACAACCGACAACGTATCCAGACATGGGAGGACTTCCTCAAGAACTTCAGGACGTTCTACTATCCAGTCAACTACCAGATCGATCTAGAAGCTGAAATCAGCCGCCGAGTCCAGAGGGAGGATGAACCAGTTTCAAAATACATAACTGATCTTCAAACCCTCGTACGGAGACACGGGCAGTTGTCTCCAGAACAGGAACTCCAGTGGCTGTACAGAAACCTGAGGCCCTTATACCGCCAGCAGATCCGACGTACCGACTTCGACGACATCCCTTCCTTCTGTAATGTCACCCGGGACTTCGAGTTACTACGAGAAGAGTTAAAGAGAGAGACGACCTCCTCGCCGAAGCCGAGAACGTCTCCCGCGCCGAGAGCCGTACCCGTACCGCCAATACACAGTTCATCGTCGTCGACGAGCGCGCCGTTGCCACATCTGCCCAGAGCAAATCCTCCTCCTACCAGGATGGGTTCGCCGCCGCGTCTCAATCAACCGCCGCCACGTCCCGTACAACCGCCGTCGCGTCCCGGGCCCAGGGAAAATCTTTCATCCCATCCCAGGACTGCCGAAAGGAACGCCCCGGCTCTACGATGCTGGAGGTGCGGAGAAACAGGACACGCCAGAAGTGAATGCAGACGCCCCTGGAAGATCTTCTGCTCACGTTGTGGCACTGAAGGTACGCTTTCCCGAGACTGCCCTTGTCCGGGAAACGATCAGCCCGCTGGACTCAACCGAGGGAGGGCCAGCGAACGCCGCCATTGACCTCGGACGAGATCGCCGCCGCGGAAGGTAATGACAACCGCCCTCATCTAACAGTGTCCGTCGATGGGGAACATTACCTCGCCCTTTTAGACACAGGAGCTACACGATCCTATGTGGGAGATCGCATTGCCCAGCAATGCGCCGCCGCCAAAGTCACGACAACTAGAGAGCCCCGTTCGTACGCCCGTGTCGCTAGCGGAGAGCTAGTAGACGTACGACAGATCCTCGAGCTCACTGTCAAAATAGGAGACCGCCCAGTCACCCACCGTTGGGGCTACATTCCCCGACTGCCGTCTGACCTCATCCTAGGGATGGATCTCCTGTACAGCCTCCGTTTCCGGCTCGACTTGGCAACAAGGACCGTCTACATGGGGAATCAACAACTACATCTGGCGCAAACCTCCGCATGTACGTCGATGGACGACACGGCCGCATCAGAAACACATGCTTTGAACGCCGACGAGGAACGCCACCTGAAACGATTCCTGCAGGCTGAACTAGCAGCTTTCGAGGAGATACGAGGAGCGACGCCACTAATACAACATGAGATTCGGCTCCTCGATCCGACACCAATCAAGCAACGTCACCGCCCCCAGAATCCACACATACAGGCAATTATCAATAAGGAAGTAGACAACATGCTAGCAGAGGGAATCATAGAACCTTCCGAGAGTCCTTGGAGCTCGCCCGTTGTGATTGTACGAAAGAAGGATGGAAAACCGAGGTTCTGCATCGACTTCCAGAAGGTGAACGCCGTCACTCAGAAGGATGCTTACCCCTTACCGTTCATCAACGCCATCCTAGACAAACTCCGAAGGGCCCGCTACATTTCCAGCATCGACCTAAGACAGGGATACTGGCAGGTTCCGCTCACCGAGGAAAGTAAGCCGATCACCGCTTTTACTGTTCCTGGAAGAAGACTATTTCAATTCAGGGTTATGCCCTTCGGCTTGCATTCCGCTCCCGCCACCTTCCAACGACTAATGGACCGGATAATAGGGCCTGAACTCGATCCGCACTGCTTTGCCTACCTAGACGACATCATAGTGTTAGGAAGAACCTTCGAAGAACACCTGGAAAATCTCCGAACAGTTTTCCGACGATTGAGGGAAGCCAACCTTCGTTTGAATCCTGAAAAATGCCAATTTGGCCGCCGCACCCTGAAGTATCTTGGACATATGGTCACACCCGAAGGAATCACGACCGATCCTGACAAGGTTAAGTCTATTCTTGAGATTCCCCCGCCACAGAACGTCCGGGACCTCCGTCGCTTCTTAGGTGTCGCTTCCTGGTACCGCCGTTTCGTCCCGAATTTTTCCCAGACCGCCCAACCACTCAACAGCTTGTTGAGGAAAGGCCGAAAGTGGAAATGGACTACGGAACAAGAGGAAGCGTTCCGGCGCCTAAAGAAGAGTTTGACCGAAGCACCCGTACTAATGTGTCCCGATTTCACTCGACCATTTGTACTGCAGACCGACGCGTCCGATGCCGGCCTAGGCAGTGTGCTAACCCAAAACACGGAACAGGGAGAACGAGTCGTAGCTTACGCAAGTAGGACATTGAACGACGCCGAACGAGCCTACTCCGTCACTGAAAAGGAATGCCTGGCCGTAGTTTGGGGCGTAGAAAAGATGCGACCTTACTTGGAGGGCTACCATTTCACTGTGAAGACCGACCACCAATCCCTGAAATGGCTGTACAAACTGGATAGTCCGTCCGGCCGTCTCATTCGTTGGAGAATGTACCTACAACAATTCGACTTTGACATTCAGTACCGAAAAGGGAGTCTAAACCGAGTTGCCGACGCCCTGTCTCGAGCTCCGTTACCCGACCCAGTCCTAGTTGTCGAACAGGAAATTCCATGCTCATGGTACGACCGGAAGTTGCAGGATGTCCGTGTAAATCCCGAAGGCAATCCAGAGTATTGTGAGAAGGAGGGGAAGCTGTACCGACACTTCTGGGATGCGCATGACCACAACGAACCCGAATTGGTTGATCCCTGGAAACTCTGTGTCCCGAAGCAGTCCAGAAGCCGAGTGATTTCTGAAAATCACGACCAACCCACTGCTGGACACATGGGAATCGCCAAAACGACCGCCCGAATAGCGCTCCGATACTACTGGCCGGGAATGTTTAGAGACATCGCCAAGTACGTTCGGAGTTGCGAGTCATGCCAGAGATATAAGGTGTCCCAACAGAAACCGCCGGGATTGATGCAACCATCCAAGAACCGGGAGCCTTGGGAAACTGTCTGCACTGACCTGATGGGACCATTACCGCGCTCCGCAAAAGGCAACCAGTATATCGTCGTCTTCCAGGACCGATTTACGAAGTGGGTCCAGGCGCGAGCGATCCGTAGCGCCACCAGTCAGAATGTGACGAAGGCATTCTACGAAGAGGTGGTAACCCGTTTCGGTTGTCCTAAGACAGTACTCAGCGACAATGGGACTCAGTACACCGGCCGACCGTTCCAGGAACTCCTGAAGGAATTAGACATCCAACACCGCACAACACCGCCGTACACTCCACAGGCCAATCCCGTTGAGAGAACAAACCGTACCTTAAAAGTGATGATAGGGCAGTTCAGCGAGAACGATCACCGCCAATGGGACACTCATTTGCATGAGTTGGTTTTTGCCCTTAACACCTCTCGACACGAGTCCACCGGTTTCACCCCTGCAATGCTGAATTTTGGCCGAGAGCTTGAACCTCCGCACCGACTGTTCCGTACTCCAGAAAACTCTCCGCTCGCTGAACCTACCGAAGCAGAGACAAACGAGAGACTTGGACGTCTGGAAAAACTACGAGAGGTTTTCTCCCTTGTCCGCGTACACCTCGCTAAGGCCTTCACGACCCAGAGTCATCACTATAATCTTCGTCACAGAGATTGGCAGTGTCACGTAGGTGATCTAGTCCTTAAACGAGAAGTCACCCTGTCAGACGCTGTTCGTGGGTTTACAGCCAAACTCGCACCGCGATACTCCGGGCCCTATACCGTCGTGAAAGTCTTGTCCCCCGTGGTTTATAATTTAAAGGCAGAGAGCGGACGTTCAATAAAAAAGGTGCATATTAAAGACTTGAAACCGTTTACTGCAGATGCCGAAATTTCCGAAACATTTAGGAGGAGTGTCCTGCCCGCAGGACGACCGAAGGGAGGCCATAAGGGCCAGGTACGCCCGCCACAACGAGGTCCGGGCTCTAGTGGAGCGGCTGAACACCCCACGACCCCGCAGGAGAGTGAGGAGGCGCCCCACCGAAACCCTGACGCTGGCGACGGTACCGGAACCCCCGACGCTGCCGGAAACTCCGACGCTGCCGTCAATGCCAGAGCTCGCGATGATGCCGGAAATCTCGAGGCTGCCCATGATGCCGGAAACACCGGCCGAGCCACCGGTCTGGGAAGCCGAGCCACCGTTCTGGGAAGACAGGCCGTCCCCACCGCGACCGACTGCCTCAACGCAACACGACGTTCCGACGACCAGGCCGGACCTGCGAGACCTGGGGGAAGCCGTACTCGTAGCCGGAGGCAGTAAAGCCGCCTGGGCGGACCCCACGCTGAGAGCGCAGCTAGCGGCCTTACGCCCGAAGGGGGCAAAAGGAAGGCTACGGATGCGCCTCCCTACCGCAACGGGCTATATAATACGTGTGGCCATCCCGCCGCCGGAACCAGAAAAACCGGCACTGTAAAAGTAATGGTAACTGTAGGGCAAACAAAAAAAAAAAGGGGAAGAGGGAAAACGTGCATTCCGTCACTCACATTCCGTCAGGGGATAACCGAATAACATCCTGTTTCAACTAACCTCCCACCGTTAACATACCACCGTTCTGATTAACCTTTTTAACACCCCTCCGCTTTGCTTAGCTTATGCCGCTTTTTGCTTTAGCATCATGTCCCTTGACCGCCTCGACGCAATCGCCACCGCCGCCGTCAGCAAGGCCATCTCGGTAGTTGACGACGTGTTACTCGTCCTCGACGACGCCCTACGGGAGGCCGTCGAAGCAGACCCGGCCGCACCGGCACCGAACGTCCCAAGCCCCGCGGCTCCGACCACCGACAAGGCCGTCCAGACCATAACAGGGAGCAAACATGACAAAATGTTGGCCCTGGAGTGGGCCGCCACCGAAACAGGACTGAAAAATCTCCGAACCGCCTACCGGAGAGGATTTCTATATGCGTCCACGCCGCCGCAGCAACGCAACCGGTACCTCGGGGACCTGATGCCGAGGGTGAAAAACGACCCATTCCCGGCCCTAGCGGCGTTGGCGTTCATGGAGGCCGAATTCCGCCAGGGGGAGGAAGATTTCGTGCGGTTCGGGAGGAGACCCACGACGCCGGAGCCGGAGCCACCACAGCGGGTGAGGATCACCGCCGAGACCTGCTGGAGGTGCGGCCAGGAAGGACATAGGAAGGACATAGGAGGGACACTTGCCGTCGACCCACCGTCCTCTTTTGCTCACGCTGCGGGAGGATAGGGGAGCTCTCCCGCCGTTGCCGTTGCCCGCCGCTTAGGTAGTAATGTTTAAGTTTAGGATAAGTTTGGGGTTAGGTTTAGGTAAGATTAGGTGAAGGGGATAGGGATTGTATTTTTTTTTAGGACATATTTACAGGGAGAGGGAAATTATAGGGTTCGAAGGTATCAGGTAATTATTTTGTATATAATCATTTAAATTTTTTTTTTTTGGGTAAGGAACACGTGCAACCGTTTAAAATTTTTCACCATTTCCGCGACCCACTGTTTGCGAGAAAAGCAATAATTTCCGTTTCTACCGTTACAATTATTGCTTTTCTTAAGGACGAAAAGGGGGGATGTAACGAGGCAAATCCGTGGCTAGGCAACCAAATCTGCTTTCGCATAATTAACTTAAGAGGTCACTCACCCGGAGCGTTAGCGTCGATGTCCGGTATTCAAGATTAAATGAATTTTCTTAAGATGGCGAGAGATATAACCCGCCCGGAGATGTTTGTTCGGTACGCGAGAAAAATAGTCCGATTGGGAAATTCAAATCAGATCTTATCCGGCCGAGTCCTCGAATGGTAAGAACTCACATTCCTCTCTGGCGTTCCGTCATTTTGGAATCCGTTTTATTTCCCGATCTCGCATTGGCGTCCCGTCATTGTGAAATCCGTTTAGGGACCCTAGTACTGCAGGACTACGACATTGGCGTCCCGTCATTGTCGTATCAGTCTAGGTTTACTCCTCATTGGCGTCCCGTCACTGAGGAATCCGTTTTATTTCCCGATCTCGCATTGGCGTCCCGTCATTGTGAAATCCGTTTAGGGACCCTAGTACTGCAGGACTACGACATTGGCGTTCCGTCATTGGCGTATCAGTCTAGGATTCTAGTGGTAGGGACCGTTTTATTCCTCATTGGCGTCCCGTCATTGGGGAATCCGTTTCATTTTCCCGCCTGATCTTGCATTGGCGTCCCGTCGTTGTGTGATCATTAAAGGCAACCCGTGTTAGACGTAGGGACTATTAAGTATCCACAGACTGCAGGAATACGACATTGGCGTTCCGTCGCTGTCGTATTAGTCTGGGGGTACGTCGCTGTTAGGATTATTTCCCTGTCTGATTTCGCACCGGCGTTCCGTCACCGAGAAATCAGTCCGGGAAATCCGCTACTCATTTTCCTATCACGTTATCACCGCTACCGATTTGGGTGTTAGGGTTTGCATTTGCTTCCGCCGCAATACTAGCGTATCCTTTTACTGTTTGCTTTATTCCGCTCTCTTGCCTCTGCTTAAAACTAAACCGCTTTACCGACACTTTAAACTGCACGTTTTCCTCGCTTTTCCGAACCCAGCTAATTTAACTTTCGCTACTCTCCTCGCCTTGTAGAATAATTAGTTCTTGTATTTTCCATACTTGTAATTTGTTTATTTATTTTCCATAGTTAGATTAATTTGTCATTCTCCGTAGTTTCACTGTTTAACTTATTTCCTTAATTTTTCAATACTTAGAGTAATTTAACATTTTCCGTTTTTCAATAGTTGTAAATAATGTATATTTCCCGTATTTAGAATAATTCCATATGATTTTATAATTTTCCGTATTTTCAATAATTAAAGTAATGTATATTTTCTTTATTTTCGATACTTAGAAGAAATAGGCATTTTCCGTGCTTTGTAACAATTAGATTATTATATATTTTCCGCCTTCGTAAATTTCTGTTAAATTGTTTTATTCTCACTTCGGATCTTTCGTCCGAAAGTAAACACCTGCGAACAAATAGTTTTTGCGCTTTTATCTCTCTCTCCGTTTAACCCGGAGATGTACATATTGTATTAATTATACAGAGTTGCCGCTCCGATCTAAAATAAATTAATCTAAGTAATTCCCGTTTATTGGTTTTATTTCTACGGACAGCCCTGGCATTTCTCCTGAGTCTAAACTCACCCGTGGCTTCAGGGAGTAAACCCTTAAAAATCTGGCGCCCGAGGTAAACCGACTTTAAAACCGTTTGCCGAATTCCAGAACTCCGTCTCAGCGCCAAATCTCACAAGTAACCGCACCTAAGCGCGTTACAGCATTCTTGCGTCATCATCCCAGTGGAGCAGTATATTCGGACCTTCTGGACTACTTCGATAGCACGTATGTGAATGGTACTTACAGAAGAGTAGGTAACCAAGAGGAAGGCGTCCGTCTTCGAAGAATTCCGCCCCCTTTTCCGCCAGAAACGTGGAATGTTCACGAAGCTGTTATCGCAGGGGAGGATAAAACCAACAACAGCACAGAAGGTCAGTTTTATTGCTATTTAAATCTATTGCTATTCATTTTTAGACTTGTCAATATTTATATTTATGCCCTTATACCTAAAACAATCAGTGGGTTATGTTTTAGGTTGGAACAATCGATTTAGCCATCTGGTGGGAATCAAACACCCATCAATTTGGGTTTTAATAAAGAAAATGCAACAAGAATTGGCAGTAGACTATACCAAGTTATTTCAAATGAACGTCGGACCGGCTCCAAAACCAAGGATTCGTCCAGCATACGCAAGGCTCCAACAAACATTAAGGACTATCACTATAGAATTTATAAATAATTCTAGAAACTTAGAACAGTTTTTAATGGCTGTCAGTAATAATATTAGATTACGACCGCAATAATTTCATTGCTCATCATAGTGATAATAATGAATGTTAAAATATATTAGTATATATTACGAATTTTAGTTTAGAACTTTTACTTATATTATAATATGTGTATAAATAGATTAAAGTGTTTTCTTACATTTTGCATGTAGTAAATAAACAAATGCGACAAGTTCTACCGTCCACATATTTTAGAATTTAGATCCTTCAATAACCGCGGAACTTTTTCCGGCGGCACTTTTTCCGGCGGAACTTTTTCCGCGCGGCACTTTTTCCGCGGAACTTTTACCTGGATTCAGGACATTTAAACCTCAAAAATTAGCTAACTCGGACAAAAAGGCAGTAGTATTTAAGTATTTCAAGAGGTATGGGCATTTGGGGTTTTGGAAAAAAATCAATGGGGGTATAGGATTTCTCTGAATTTATCTCAAAATTCTCGAATAAGTAATTAAAAAATAAAAAAGGCATAACAATAATAAAATTGGATATATCAGGCCACAACCTCAAAAAATAGCTAGTTCAGGCAAAATGGAAGGTATTTAAGAGGTAAACACCTTACTATCCGCTCTTTAGTAATTAATACGTAAAGAGCGGATAGTTAGGCACTAAAAAATAAGGGAAAAGGCATAAAATTTAATAAAAAAGGCACAATTTATTTGCAAAAACGGCAATTCAAATAACAAAACAAAAGTCCTGAAATGACAAAAAAGGCAACTTAAATGACTAAAAATGTTTTTCTTACAAAATACTTTCATTTTTCAAAGAATGTAATAATATCGATATTATGTAATATGTAATAGTAATATGAGTAATATCGAATAAGGAAAAAGGCATACTCTCGTTTAGAAATTTTGTTATACGTTTATTTAACTGAAATTTATGTAATTTAATTATACCTATATACAACTTGCATAATATATAATTGAATTTAAGTATATGAAACTTTCTTGGTTTCCCAGGATGTAATTAAATATTTTTCAGTATTTTCAGCCGAGGTTTTGACTTTTATCTGATAAAATATCTTTGTATTGCGAAAAAGATCGTTCTACGTCACAGGGTGTCAAAGGAGCAAATTTTAAAGCTGAAGTTTCTGTGATTGGTCCAAGATCACTTTACCGGTGGCATCGTATACATCTTCTGATCTTTCAAAACCGCAAGCTCACAATGATTTCAAATCATCAAATGGTCACTATTGAAACACTTTTTCACACGTCCACAAAACTTTTACCTACTGTAAAACTGTACTTTTTCTAAGAAACACAGTAATTTTTATAGTTTATACAGTCACCCCACCTCAATACTCCCTGGAATTCCCCAGTTCTAAACGGTAAGTAATTCTCGGTGATAGTTATAGCACAGTATATATAATACTAACAGTATGCTCACTTGGCTTATTCGAACACCACATCACCTCTCCTCGTCGCATCCCCCTCGACCACGGAACTTGCCGTCTGAGACGGGCCACCTCTCGTCCTCGCACCTCCTCGGTCTCCGAACTTGCCGGGATAACGATATTTTTATTACTTTACAACCACTTGCAAAAAACGCCGGCTTTTTCATAGACATCAAAGAAGTGAGCATACTGTTAGAATTATATATACTGTGGTTATAGGATCAGCCGGATGTTCCTAACGGGCATATTATGAAACCGTTTGTTGAAAGGATTAAGATAGTTAATGATTAAGAGATTTCAAACTACGAAATATTGCAGAAAAAGGGACACAATTTAAAAAAAAGGCATTTGATTTTTGGAAAAGGCACAAATTTAAAAAACACACTAAAAGGCAAAAAAGGCAGGCAAAAGGTATTTGCGGGCGGAAGAAATTTCGACGCGACCAGGTGTTTTACGATGGGTTGATGCGCATTTTCGACGACATGACCGAAAAGGTGGTTTTATTGTATAGGTATTTTCGACGATAAAGGAATTTAACAAGCCCGTTTGTTATTGAAATGAAAATATGAGCGTGTACATGGCATAACAATTTTCTTATTTTCTGTTCAAGTTGTTCTTTAGGCGCTGGAGGTTGCAGCCCCGATCTTGTGAAGATAGTTCATTACCGAGCCAACTCTTTATCTGATAATAAACATGATTCACACTGTATTCTGAGAAAGATGGTTTGTTCGGTATTTACTAAAATCTTAGTTACGTCGTAACAGTTTAAATAACAATTTTCTGCACTTTGCAAATTTATTTTGAATTGAATGACAAAGGCAGAGCAATACTATATAGATTTAGGAACCATCGCCTCGTTTGTAAGGGACATTTCTAATTTCCTTTTTTCCGTTATACAATCGCAAAAATTTCGAAATGGGAGCGTTTTCCAAAAACATTTCAATCGCTAAAAATAGTTTTTTCCTGTTTTCCTAAAAAATATTTATTTTGGTGGTTCTTTTTGCAAGGTTTGTTATTAATATTAGTAATTAACAAATTAACACTCAATCTAAAAAATATTTCAAGAATACACTAATTTTAAGAAAAAAATTCTATTAAGTGAAAAAGGGCTCATCAACGATATATTAAAAATCATGGTCGTTAATGGTATTACATTTTCAAACGTCTCGTAAACGCCAAACCGTAAACCGCACGCCTAAAATCTTCCTTTTCATACGCTTTAAATATTATCGCATAAGGGTTGAGGCACGGTTGAGCGCGATACCGTGCTCCGAACCGGGGTTCGGCAACGCTGTAGGGATCACAGAGGTAGTTTTCTACTTTCTTGGCCAATTGTCGTCCTCGAAAGTATTGCTAATCAAGTCCGAAGATTCGCTGTGCCGGTCAACAGATGGCTAGGCGATTCCCAGCACACTTTTGGTGTTAACACTTTTTCTGCACTGGTGGCGCATCTTCCACCCCTCTTCAATCAACGCTATAACAAGGAAGAGACAAAGCCATGACGTTAAATCGATTGATTACCCCTCGCCTTGATATGCAAGCACCAAGAAAGAGTAGATATTATAATTGTGTATATGAAAATACGAAAATTAGAATTAGTTGTATAAACAACAAAAAATATCACGCAAACGTAAAAACGTTACAGATATATTAAAGAAACACACCTCGTACATTGACAAACTGTAAAATATACTTACACACTTACTATTGTTGATAAACCATTGCATATATTTTTCAGAGTATAACAAGGTATTACTTCTTGAGGGAGGAAACAGAATGGAATAAAATGGAATACGTGTAGAACAAACTTTATTAACCCCTCCAGACCGCCCACACGGATATAGGAGAACAATTAGTATATTATAACAAAACACAGCTCTAAAATACATAAGAAAAAAATAAACAATACAAAACACATTACTATATAAACACCCACACAAAATTTTCTATTATGATACATAGTTAACAAACAAGGGATAGCTAATAGTTAATAGCACATCACAGTACAATATACATTCATAAGTAAGTAAATAAATTAAAATTTACAAAGGTATATATAAACACGCGGTTATTTATTATTCACCTATAATAGGGACTTTACAAGAACAGAACACCTAAATAGAATATGTTATTATTATTAAAAATACCATAGTACCAACCGAAAGCATTACAATTTATAACAGATGTTTTATTAAACAAGTTCTAAAGTTTAAAATTCACATATTTTTGGGTTTAATAATTATACATGATTATGGTTTTATTTCTTTATACCCAAAGGGAACAGAAGTATGATCTTCAGAAAAATTCCGTTTGGTTGAATTTGGCATATATTTTTTCGAGCACGACTGTGTAATAACCTCATGGTCTTTCGTTCTTCGAATTTGCGATGAATGGATATAAATCGGCTCTCTTTTTTCCAATACCATATCTTTAATGGTGTCGAAATTTAACAGTTTTGAAACTGTATAATTAAGAGATATACCTTTAACTTTACACACCACAGATTCTTCGCCTTTAGAGGGAGAATACACACGGTATCCGTAGTTCTTGGGACCCCCGCTAACAAACTCTGAAATGTAAGACCCAGGGCCATAATTTTCTAATTCATCTGTCATTTCACATAGAAACGAACCAGCCGGAACATCCCATTTCCCAGGACGAGAAATATAAAGGATCGAGTCGGTGTCATAGTATAAAACACGATCACAGAGTTTTTCTAAATAACTATACAATTTAAGACGCGCATATGTTGTTACATAAGCAGCAATAACGACATTGACTGTGGGAAGTTCGACATATTCCTCCACACGTTCTTCATAATTTACAATGAGAGTGTTTTCATTGATAGGCACAATTGTATTGAGTATAAAGGAGGGACTCGTCATAATATCAAAGAATTCTCCAGGATCATTGACAATTTTTGTTTTCGACTGATTTTCGCGCTGCCCAAATTTTCCCCAGAATGAATTTAACATCAATTTCGCTAGCGAGCGCTGGCCGGGATTATCGATAATTTTGTCAGCCTCTAAAAGAATGTTCTCCCGCTGTGAAAATTGCTCGACATATATATCTTTATCCTCTTGACTTTTATAATGTTTAGGCCAATCTGAAGACTCTTGCTTCACTTTAACGAATTTGTTCATCATCTCGGTAAAGAGATCGCCCTGCACCGATTCATAATTCCAAATTTCGTAGGTTTCCAAAATTATGTAACCTTTTTCGACTGCTTTTTTAACTTCTTCAATCACCCACGTTCCTATTAATACCCTTTCTTCTTCGAGATGTTTACATTCTTTAGACTCAAAATGTCCACAACTCCTACAGAGAATAAACATTAATTTGTCATTCATTTTCACAGGTAATACGGGGTGAAGCAGGGTTTGAGGGGGCAAAATTTTACATTTAATCAAACCATTCAATTCACTGAGATTAACAGAGCACTCTTCACCCACGAGTACTTTAGGGTGTCTTATGGGAAACTTCCCATATTTACACACCCAAGGATAAAGCGAACATACATCCATGTATTTAATTTTCTCATTATCGCGAATTTTATAATATTCAACGACGTTTCCGGTCCTCCCTCCATAAAACGCGTCTCTGGGGTTAAGAGGGGATAAGGAGACCAAAGGGTGGTTCTCCGTATATTCTTTTATTTCACATGTAAAATTTCGCTTAAAATCACATTCCCACTTCTCAAATACTTCGTACCCTTGCGATTTCAGGAACGAGATTTTGCTTATTGTCAACTCATATCTGGTATCCATGGTTGAATTGTCAAACAAAGGTTTATCTCTTTGGTATCGAAAACAACGGGGGCACCCGTGATAAAAACAGCCATGGAACTCGAATACTTCTCTAGTTTCAGGGTTGTATCCATCTACCTTTATACCGGCCACCACGGCCTCTTGCTGTTTCGCAGCATGTATAATGCTACACCCCCGCTGTTTTTCTTCCCAAACCAACCACTGAATAGCGACCCTGCTCTGATTATCATTCCGCCTGTACCCGTTTTTTTTGGTATAACACCAATAGTATTTTCCTTTAAAAAATTTCTACGATAAACCTTGTTGCACGCAGATGCGATGGTAGTGGCTTCTGTATATGGGCACACATTACCCTCTTTCATTAATAATTCTCGAAATTCTACAAGCTCTTTCTGAAAATCAAACACATAGTCCGTTTCCTTCTTCTTCTCACCATACCACTCCAATAACTTTTCTCGCTCCTTTATATTCAAATTATCAGGATCATAATATCGAATATCGGGTATCGAGCCCACATAAGAATAATTTTCCTCTCTATTGAACAGATGCGGAAAATACCATTTCTTCATTCCGGGTAATCCAAAGGCCTGCGGTAGTTTTGATAATGCCATAGGAAAATAATTTATTGAATCCAAAAATTTAACATTCCCGATTTGCATCATAATCAACTTCGTTCCTCTCATAATTACTTCTGGAGTAATGGTCGTTTCGATTAAAATATTATGTAAAAGAAACTGATGATCGAAACCTCCCCCGTTATGTGCGAGTACTATAATTTGTTTAACAACGACAACGAGAAATTTTTTCACAGATATTATGTATTTTGTGATTTTCATAACAATCTGGCCCCCGGAAATAACGACCACATTCCTCACAAAGTTTTTGTCGTTCTTCTTTACTACACAGAGGAGTTTGCTGACATGCAGGGCATGTCTTTTTACATCGATGTTTATTTTTGTGATCAAAGGGATGATGACACGGCTCACAATAATATGAACAACAAAACGCGGCAGTAAGGGATGTTATTACATTGTAATGCCCCTCGTGGTACAGAATATTCAACGAAGGATTTTCACTACACTCACCCTCAAAGATAACAGTACGACCCTTACTTCCGTATTGGTATACCACAATTTTATATTCTGAGAGAAAATTCTGGAAAGCTCGAATTTCCGGCAACCCCGCACCTGTATCAGGGATCTCTATATTGGCATCTTTTATCAGTTTTAACGCACGCTGCTCCTGTAGTTTTTCTCTATTTGATCTAATTTTAGTGTAGAGAGGGTCTTTGTCACTACGAGCTTTTGCAACTACTAGAGCCCGGGGTAAACACGTTTTGTCTTTGTTTCTAATAACTACGTTCCCACGACGGCGGACACACTCTTCCTCGAAGCTGTTATAATTCCTTCCTTTTCCACGGCCGGCCGGCAGCCTTACAGATGTTACATTCAAACAGAATGTTTCCGTATTTAGACCGGCTGAATTCGATTGGTAAATAGAAGATATTGTACCCCACACGTCCTCAACAGTAACTTCTCCTAAAGGTTTGAAACACAGCCAACCCTCCCCTCTCGCAAAATCTTTCGAACAAAAACTGAACCCCACAAGGTCGGTGGGGCTCAAGTCTTCCGTTCCCCTTACCACTATCTCCTCAACGGCGTCACGTATCCACCTCACAGGATTCGCTCCCTCGGGAATCGAGCGAATTTTGAACTCCAGGGAGCGGCCTCGAACTCCATACAGGCGAACGGTCTTAACGGAATCTTTGATAATTGTACACTTTTCCATTTTCAATGATCGGTAGAAGCACCTTACACCACAAATTCTGCAAGAGAATGGGCAAAATTATAAAAAGTTAATATTTATTACGTCACGGACGGCCCGAATATTAAACACTTTGCACCCTATTTCATATATTGTATTATTATGTATATTGCTACATGAATTGAAAACGCCTTTGTAAATATAATTATTTAATCAATATTGACCAACTTTGAGAAAGGGTATTATTTTTAGACCAATTCCATATGTAGTTACTTATATTCGAAATTCGAGAAAAGTTTCAGAACACCAAAGTATTAGCTATGTAGCAGTTAAAACTCACCGCTTTATACAAGGACGGGTCTTTGGAAGATCAGAACGTACTTCTTAAACGCCACCACTCTTTGGGGCAGGAAAGGTGATTTCTCCTCAAGCCGTGCGAGAATAGACAGCAGGTAGAAGTGTAATATGTAGGAACCAAGAAAACCAGCCTCGAACGAGGGGTAGGCGCCCAATGGTAGCAACAACGAAGAACCGTTTATAGCCTTGGTTTACAAAGATCTGCAAAAGAAAAGCAAAAATTTTCAAAAAAAAACAATGCATTTGTTAGGCCAAGGATCAAGGCAAAAAAAAATAAACAACGAGTGTTTTAAATAACACCTATATAACAGCACGGATAAAGCATCATAAAAGTATAAATTATTACAAGAATTAAGGCCCCAACTCCCTGAAAACAGTTGATCAACCGCCGCAATACTAGGGAAGGCAAGAGAATTTACACGCATTTCTCAGGTCCTATTCCCGCTATGCTGATGAACAAGCTGAATGTGTTCTAAAAACAACATAGTTAAAAGAAGCAGTTCAACTTTAGTTACCTAGATTGACATGTATCTTAATAAAATATTTTTAAGATAAATTTTGTTCAGATAGAATTAAACAATAACTTTCACCCGACCCTGTTTAATAATCTAACACCTACAACACACCAATTTTGTTTCTAGATATCAGATTTACCATCAAACATGCTTTAATCGCCTTTAGCATAATGAATATTATCCAACGAGTTGTAAATGTGTCTAACAAATTTGAAAATTTGAATACACCCCATATAATATAATATAATAATGTTCAAAACCTGTATTAATTAGGTGTCATACAATATTAATTATTTAATCATTTTAATTCAATAATTAAACCTATTTAATATTTATCCATGCGTGTATTAAATGATTATTCATTCATTCGAATAAAATCTATACTTCTTGTCTTCTTGTTTCCACACACTTCCGCCACCTGTTTGAAAGTCCCTCGACTATATTCTTTACAATAATACA
This sequence comes from Cryptocephalus moraei, assembly GCA_946251905.1. NCBI lineage: Eukaryota > Metazoa > Arthropoda > Insecta > Coleoptera > Chrysomelidae > Cryptocephalus > Cryptocephalus moraei. Next base: position 290,318 of record OX276453.1, read on the forward strand.
ACATACACCCTCTCTAAAACCAAATGTATCGATCTACACACATGTACCAATACGATATAATTTACATACCTACTTTGTTCCAGGATTCCTGGGGTTAAGGTATCGACGGGGTCGTTTAAAGTAACAACAACTCTTTACGCTTTGTTAAAAAAAGAAGTGGAAAATATTTCGTTATTTAATTTTTTCAAATTTCACAATATAAAAAGAAACTAAATGATTTTAGGATAATTAAGATATTATCAGAAACTCATAAAGGATTTACCAAAAGTAATAAAACCCGTGACAACCTATCTTATGAACACTCAACCGCCCGAACATACACTGAATTCAAAAGTGAGGCACCGGTCAATCACAAAAAAACATTCAAAGCGTGGTTATTTACTCACGTTTAACACCCAGAATGGCGACTATTTCCACAAAACACGGAGTACCAAAGGCGGCGGCACCAACAGATTCTCTTCGAAACGATACTTTAAAATCATATAGAGGGTTTACGTGTATTCTTAAAACAGAAATTAGAAATGTTGTAAATAAAGTAGAAATAGTGTAAAGTAAATGTTAAATTTGAATACTAACACGTTAATAAACAAGACTGAACAAACTTATATTTTCCTTACACTTCTAACGATCACGAAGACAGACACAGGTAGACTGATTTGTTGAGGATCGTCTGTTCATTCGAGATATACGCTCTCCTTTTATATGCTGATTACATGTCCGAGAATTAGTTTCAAATTACGTACGTACGTACCGGGTAACTTGACTTGTTGTAGAATTTAGAACACATCAAGCCACACAAATGCCCCCTCCATTAGGTTCACAATAATTAGGTGAAGAATTTTTTCTTTTTAGCACACGAAGCCACAGTGCCGTTTTTACCAATGCTGAGGCCCCGGGCGCATATAAAAATAAGGCCCTCTATGTATACCATCGTTGGTTAAATGTTGCTACTTGCTAATGAACTTTACGACAAAAAAGCACATTGATATATGAATAATGCACTAGGAGTGTTCTAACTTTTAGTTAATTTTCGTTAGCTTTAATTTTTTTAGAGCAAGTTTTGTTCTATAAAGTTTTTTGTTAAGGTTGATATTTTTCGATTTATTCACAATTGAAACTACACATTTTTTTATTGAAAAAATGAACGTTTTCTTAACCGTTTCTCACTAATAACTTGAAAAAGTTTCATTTTATCGGAAAAAAACATTTAGAACCAAAATGGGGTAATAAACAAACAAGAAGATTCGTTTTTGAATGACCTCTATAAACCCAATGAGGGCTTTTTATTGCTCGTTGAAAGATGGTTACTTTTCGACTACCCCGAAATTGAAAATTTTCTATTTTGAATGGCTTGAAAATTATGAAATGGGAAAAAATATTTTATTAGTGAATGAGGCCCCCTTTCGGTGCGAGGCCCTGGGCGTACGCCCACTACGCCTATAGGTAAAAACGGCACTGCGAAGCCAAACAAATACCTCACGGGTCGGTGTATCCTAATTAGGTAAAGGAATTTCGGCGCGAACCTGTCAAAATTTGGCGCGAACGACTCCGGTGGGACCTCCGGGTTTGGTGGTGGAGGAAAGTTAATCCAGTTATAAATTTTACAAATCACCTTAAAACCGCCACCGAAATCTAGGGGATATTGTCGCGTCCAGGGGATGAAGTCACCCTGAGAGCGTTCTAGGGGGTAGCTCGAGGTGGAGAAAAGAAATCAGTTAGGGAAATATAAATTTATTTTCAGCGGTTAACTACAGGGGATGTGGAAAAAAATAATAAAAGAAAAAAGAATAAATGAAAACAAAACGAGAACAAAATAAAAATGAAAATAATTAAATAAGTTAAGGCAGATAAATGTTACATAAAAGAAGGGGCTCTTACATGATATTTTCGGGGAGGCGAGGACGGACGTCGGACGTGCGACCCTTGGCGAACCACTCACTAACTGGCGACCAAAAAGCCAACAGCCAAAGAACCACGATTGATACTGATCTTTGAATTTATAATTTTCAAATCGCGTATTCGGCGGTCTATTGAACTCGTCAAGACTGCCGAATAGACGATTTAGCACTTTTATTCACCTGCTTAATTAGTGAACCTGTCGCTAAGTCGATATCCGAGAAGCGGATATGACTTGTATGAAAATTTGCAATTACAGGTGAACTAAAAGTTGGATAACCGCGGACCGGATATTGATTATTGCAAGACTTGTAATTGCAGGTCGGTAACTCGCGGAGATTACAATGATCTCGCCTGCTTAATTGGGTCGCGACACAACCCCCTCGCCTCCGAAAGCTGGCCCCCAGCTTTTAAGTCTGAAACAGTCTAAAATCTATATAACACAAGCTTATTAGAGCAAGGAAAATATAACAATTAATTCTCCACGCCTCCGCCTTGGTACGCCCCTGGGCTATCCGTGTCGGGTGGGCTCTGGTCTCGGCTCGGCGTTGTCGTTGTCGTCTCTCTGCTCTGCGGATCTCCGTTAGAGGCTGTCCTGCGCTTTCGCTCCCTGCGGTGTATTTCGTCATTCCGTGATTTCCGTGTCGGCTGTCGGTGGTGTGTGACGTGTGACGTGACCGTCCGTCAAGCTGTTGAGCGCAGTTCATGTTGGGCGACCGACAGTGGAACATCGAGAGGCGAGAGCGACACAAAGTGAGTGCAATTTATTAACACACCTTTGTTGAAACCTTTCCCCCTTGTTAATATCAGACAACTTTTTAACAAAGACCGATAAAAACACAATCTACAGGGAATCAAACAAACGACAAAATGACCACGTTAGAGGGGGGAGATAATCTCCCCCCCGACGACACAACAGCACACGGACAATCGACAACTAACATCCCAAACCTTAGTAAAAACAACATTCTTTACAATAACACCGACAACGCGCCATACATAGTGATGATTCAAGCTACAGACATATCTGGAAATAATATCGGCAAATATAACCACCTAAAGATTGCAAAAGAAATACACAATTTAAAATTAAAAGATATAACAAAGATTAGAAATAAAGGAATTAACAGGCTAGGCATTGAATTCAACAATTATCTAGCGGCCAACAAATTTTGTGAAAATAAAATACTCAAAGAAAAAGGATATAACATATATATACCTCTAAATCAGGTAACTTGTAGAGGAATAATAAGACACGTAGACACCGATTTTACCAATGAAGAAATTCTAGAAATGGCCTCCAGCCCAAGAGAAATAATAAATATTTTCAGATTAAATAGAAGAACTATAGTTGAAGGACAAATCAAATATATTCCTACAAAATCCATAGTATTAACTTTTCGAACCAAAGAATTACCTAGATATATCCACTTATGCGAATTACCTTTCCAAATTACATTATTTATCCCACCGGTCACTCAATGCTATAATTGTCTCTTATACGGACATACCAAAAAACAATGCAAGGGAAAAACAAGATGTTTCAATTGTGGAAAAAAAAAAGGAGAGAACGACGAGGAACACAAAGAATGCGGACAATATTGCATTCATTGCAAAAGCACGGATCATAAATCAACTTCAAAAATATGTGAAGAACACTCCAGACAAAAAAACATTAAAAAAGCTATGGCAACAGATAACATAAATAACTACGACGCTTCATTAAAATTCCCCAAAAATACAACACAAATCACACAAATAAATAATCACCCAAAAGATTTTCCACCACTACCAGAAAGACAAGAATCCTCTCTAATAAGAGTTAATCAAAGGAGAACCATCATTAATGAATTACCCCACGTATCTAAAAGAACATTTGCACAAGTGACCAACACCCAAATAGAGAAAAAAAAGAGTAAAAAAACACACACATACGATGAAATTCCAACCAAAACACATGCTCACCCAGATCATAACACCAAACCGCTACCACACAATTCGAACAATCCACTATATCAATATAACAATAAAAATAGAAATACAAATTCCAACTCTGAGCCTAATAGTGCAGAAGAATATACATTAACATACGATTTAAATAAATACAACAAAACCATAAAACAAATTGAAGAAGAAAATAAAAAACTAGATAAAAAGAAAACAAAATACAAGGATAACACGAACACAAACAGTTCTACAGAAAGTGAAATGGAATATTAATAATTAAAAACAATTCAAGAATAGCAATACCAAAATAAACCACTAAAGAAATGAACAGTAAAAACAAATTAAAAATTATCCAATGGAATATTAGAAGCATCAACTCCAACAGAATAGAACTAATTAATCTTATTCATAAAGAAAACCCCGACATTATATTACTGAATGAGACTTGGCTACAAAAAGAACATTTCCTTAAAATCAAAAATTACGAAATCATAAGAGATGATCGTATTAAACAGGGGGGTGGAATTGCCACATTAATCAAAAACAACATTACCTTCAAACAAATCAAGATTAATAATAAAATTAAAAACGAAGATAAATATCAACATATAATAATAAAAATTCAGGATCTAAACATAGTTAACCTATACATAACACAAAACAATCTGGAAAGCGACTACATTGAAAATATCATAAATAAACTAGAGGGAGAATACGTGATCATGGGAGACCTAAATGCTAATAACATAAATTGGGGAAGCTCCAAAAACAACAAAAACGGGATACAACTCAAAAAGGTTTTAGAGAACTACAACTGTTCAATAATGAATGAAATAAAATCCACAAGAATATCCCCACCCACAAACAAATGTATAAGCATCATAGACTTAAGCATAATTTCAGAGAGACTACTACTAAAAACGGATTGGGAACTAATTCCAGACAATGGAAACAGCGACCATTTTCCCACAAAAATCAACATAACATACAACAAAAAACAAAAATTTCAACAAACAGAGAAAATTATACAACAAAAATGGAATTTCAAAAAAGCCAACTGGAAACAATACCATAATCACATAGCAAGCTACCTGCACATCAATGAAATCCAACAACCAAAACAGCTAACAAACATCATTGAGGAGGCCGCCAACTTATACATTCCAAACCATAATAATAAAGTAAACAACGAAATCAGAACGGGACACATCTGGTGGGACCAAGAATGTACAAAAATGATAGAAGAAAGGAAATTGCAAATTAAAAAATACTTAGAAAACCCTACCATGGAAAATTTTATACAATATAAACACACCAATGCCAGAACTAGAAAATTCCTTAAAAACAAAAAAAAGAATAGCTTCAAAGCGTTCTGCCATACCTTAAACCGAGAAACGGATTCAACATACGTATGGAAAATCATTAAAAAATTCAATAATAATTACACATATAATAACACCAAAAAAATACCTGACAGAGAGATTGCAAGGGAAATAATCTCCAATATGTCCACAACTAATTATCCCCCAGATTTTACATTCATAAGAAACACAGAAGAAATAAAAGAATTTAATTACAATGAACTCATCAATGCACAAAAAAACAAGGACACAACCACAGGAACAGACAACATATCCTACTCCATGATAAAAAACTTACCCATCATAGGAAAAAAATACCTTATAAACATATATAATCAATTACTAAACGGAAATGACATACCAAAAAAATGGAAACATCACAGAATGTATTCATTTTTAAAACCAAACAAGGAATCGGAAATCGCAGCAAATTACAGGACAATCACACTTATACCATGCATAACTAAAACGTTGGAAATCATGATAAAAAACAGATTGGAATGGATTATAGAAAACAAGAATATATTACATAAAAACCAAACAGGCTTCAGAAAAGAAAAAGGAATAACAGACAATATTACGTACCTAACAATATACAACCAACTTGCTTTCACCCATAACAAAAAAACAATAGCCGTCATGATAGACATAAAAGCGGCATACGATAACGTTAACATATATAAATTATACAACATAATGACAGATCTCAAAATAATTCCCCAGTATATAATCAACCTAATACTAAAGATACTAGAACACAGAACAATCACGATAATGGACAGCGAACTAAACTCACATGGACCAGAAACAACTTCAAAAGGACTTCCACAAGGATCCCCCTTAAGTCCTTTACTATTTAATATATATATACAGGGAATATTTAAAATCATACCAACGAATTATGAATTACTATCATACGCCGATGATCTGATGCTACTACACACAGGAGACCCTACTCAAACAACAATTCACAACATCAACAAAATCCTAGATGATATCAAGAGATGGCTTGGGGAACATGACCTCGAAATATCTAAACAAAAAAGTGAAGCGATAATATTTTCCAAAGGAAAAGTTAAAAACAAACCCACAATGGCTATACAAATTGATAACCAGATCATTCCTTTCAAAAAAAACATAAAATATCTAGGAGTACACTTCGATCAAAACCTTAAATGGGACAAACAAATAGAAAAAATGATCCAAAAAGCCAGTAATAATATCAAAATCCTAAAAGCATTATGCGGGACCTGGTGGGGATCAGACCCCTTAACGCTAAAGTTGATATACAACGGAATGATAAGACCATACCTGGAAGATAACACGATTATATGCGGTATAAATTCAAAAAAGAACCTAAAAAAACTAGACAACATACATCACCAAGCCTTAAGGATAATTACCGGAACAATGAAAACAACTCCCATTAACGCATTACTTAGCGAAGCCGCAGAGTATGACCTGGAGACCAGAAGAGAGATCAAGAGTATTAACATCTTAACTAAATGGCTAAAAATAAAAGAACACCCAATAATAGAAAAGATACAACAAATAAACCATCAAATAAAAACGAATCATAGATATTGGAAAAATAAAAAAATACCACCATTAATTACGGCCATACAAACAATAGAAAATAATATAAAAAAATTCCAATCCCATGATACTTTGACATGCTACGAACAAGATTATTACACACAAATTGAGAACATAAATATAATTAAACTAAACTTAAAAAAGAATGAAGAATACAACAATATAAAATTCAAAATGGAAACGGAAAAGTACAAAGAGCAATACATGTTCATATACACAGACGGATCCAAAACAGAGGAAAAAACGGGGTATGGAATCCACATACCAGAAAAAAAATTGAATTACGCCGAAAGATTACCAGATAACACATCCATATTTACAGCAGAACTTACAGCCATAGAAAAAGCATTAGAAATAATAGAAGAAAAAGATATAAAAAGAAGCATAATTTTTACAGATTCCAAAAGCACCATAGAAAAAATAAATAGAACCAAAATAGACAACAAAAAAGAGACCTTAATATACAACATTAAAGAGAAAATCAGAAATATAAAAGCAAATAATTCAACAGTAAAATTCTCATGGATTCCAGGGCATAGGGGCATACAAGGAAATGAAACAGCAGACCAACTAGCAAACATAGGAAAAAACTTAAACATCCCCAAAAAAACCCTTGTAGAACTCAAAGAACAAACCACCAATCTGAAAGAAAGCATAATAAGAAGATTTAAAAACAAATGGATAGAGAGCTTTGGAAAAACCGGAAAATGGTATTTCGAAATACAAGATAAATTCAACTGCACACCCTGGTATAAAAAAATTGAATATGTAAATAGAAGACACATCACGAATATAATAAGAATGAGAACAGGACATTGTATCACTAATGAACACCTATACAAAATCGGAATAAAAGACACACCATTTTGTGAATGCAATCAAATAGAGAGTATAAACCATATATTATTTCAATGCCCGATAAACAAACTAAGCGACTTTGACTTATACAGAGAACTACAAAAAGAAACAACAACCGGACCGATTAATATACAAACCATACTATACGACATTAATAAAGCAACAGTGACTAAAATTAACCATTTTTTACAGAAAAACCAAATAAAAATTTGACTTAATCCTAAACCCAGACCCAGGGATTCCTTCCGAGGCAGTCCCGGGATTTGTGAAATGATCTGCTCTGCCCCAGATCGAGAAAAGTTAAAAAACCTTTGTTGTATTGTCTTATAACATGTTGCACTCAAAAAATAAAATATACAGGTATGAGCAATAGCTCAGACACACGTTGTGGTGACCTGGAAATATCCCAATAAGATAGTCCTGGCCAACAATCGGAAGAGATTAAGGCCATCCAAAAGGAAGAAGAAGAAGAAGAAGAAGCTGTTGAGCGGATGCGGGATGAGGGATGAGAGCGACGGCAATTTTTATGGTGATGAAGATTGTGAAGTGAAGTGGTGAGGCTTGAGGCTCGTCTTCCCGGTGGACTGGTGAGGTGAGTGGTCACTGGCCGGAGAAGCCCCTTGCGTCGGCAGTGGCTGCTGGAGGTCCCGAGGCCGCTGGTGGAGTGTATGCGGGATAGCCGAGGGAGCGTGCCAAGCGGCGTGTTTCCTGGCAAAAGAGAGGTTAGTCGGTTACAAAAAGGTATGTAAAGATTATCTGAAAATCCTTAAGGGTGCTTTACCTGGTCTGTGGGAGCATTCTACTAATATGTGTGTGTATAATTACCTCCTTTCCCCCATTTCTTTTCGCCATTATTAATACTTTATGTAATCTCATTCACCTACTTAAGTCATATTGATTACCGGAATACCTTAACTCACTTCTTTTCAGGCATACACACTTGCGTCCTGGCCAGGTAATTCATTCGCACTCTAACACTCATATCCTCAATCGTACAGCAGAATCCGGGTCGGCTTATCTGTCTCGGTAAGGTGGGTCTTCACTCCTACTAGGAGCATCTTCCAGGCTCTCCTCCCGTTGTCACTAGCTTCAGTATGCCAGTACTTTTTCTCACATTTCTCTTTCTCTTGTAGTGGGCCCACTTTAATATTGACGATTCCATATTTTAGGTACTTCAGCCAAGATTCGATCCCTATATGCAGATTCCTTGGACTCTTGGCATCGGATTGTCCTGCGGGGACCGTTGGAGGTTACCAGCTCGTTACTGCTTTCACACAACCACATCGACACTAAGCTCATGGACAGACCAGGGTAGTACTTTACTTTAGTACTTTGAACTAAAAATAAACATTGAATGGATAAAACAGGTGAATCGACATTACCTTAATATGCTCTCAATTATGCTATACTAATGATATAATGATACTTTTCCTTCACTATAATGTTTCATAACCCTACTAATAAATATGATAAAATAGTTCCCCTTGAAAAAAAGAAACAAAATTTAACTATGCTAATGATTACCCAAATTAATCTTGATTTGAGAAAAAAAGAAACTTAAATATCCCTTGACTTCTATGACTTAGGGCGGGTTGTATCGCAATGAGTTAAACACTCGATGATCCACGGATCAGTTGGCAAGCCGATCAAATTTGACAATTGATCAACGAACGATGCGTTGTATGGTCGAAACTTGACAGTCGATTAGTTGACCAAAGATAGTACACTGTTGCTGGCTCTTGCGGCATCATTTTTACTGTTCCGTGGAGGAATTCCCGCGATTATTTGACTTTGCTTGCGCACAGTGCAAGCTTGATTACTTTCGTTTGGTATCCGTTTAGTGTAGCGTTGAATGATTTCAGTTTGTTTCAATTTGTGTCATTTATTTTTTAATTGTTATAGTACGTATTAGTTCATTTTGTGTGTGTATTTCGTTATAGCCTTAGTTATATAGAATAGGTATAGTATAGTATAAAATTCTAGTAGCATATTTCTTTTGCCTAGTACTGTAGATAGTGCGCAACGCTCTACTGCAATTTACAATGAGTGACATGAGTAAGTCTGGTCAGTGGAAAAAACTGTGAAATATATTTTCTCATAGGTACTCTTGAATTTCAGAAGAAAGCTATAGGACTCCGAACTTTACCCTGTCCGAAGAGTCCCTGTTAGTAAGCCCAGTGAGGAAGTTTGCTAATGTCTTAGAAGAAAAGATGACTTATACCCAAACTAATAAGAATAAAGCAGAAGCTTGGGCTCACCTTGCAGATTTCAAATCAACATCGGGCGAAGTATGCAGAACTCCTAATATGTTTTAGGAATAAATATGTCAACCTTAAAAGAAGGAATAAAGAAAAATATGCAAATAATAACACGTTAAACGAAACAAAAACCCTTTCGAATACGGAATATCTCTGCATTATTTCCTCCAGGTGATAAAATTTTAACATGTGTACAATCAATGGCCCTGATGCATTTTGGAAACTTGTCTATTTCAAAAAAAACCTTTCTTCAATTTATTAACATCATTCGGAGTATCGAGTAGATTTATGTGATGGGGTCCCATTCTCGCCAAACATCTTAGGACTAAGGTGATGACACGGCTTGTTGTGGATTTATCGATGCCACTAAAATCACCAAGGATCTGAAGGATACAGCCCGTAGCCAAATAGCATAATACGATTAGGTAGCAGCCTTTCCTCTGGCGTTAGGGATGTATTCCTGAAGAAAAGGAAAATATTGGTATACAAATATATCCACATTCAGCTATTAGTGAGATAGTGAATTAATGAAATAAAAATTTAACATTAAGTATAACCACGATATGGAAGTCATGGGTATACTCTGAGGAAATAATTTTAATTCAATCATGTACGTTACTACCATATGAAAATTTGAGATTAAAGTTATTTAAATGAATGACCAAGCATGGGAATTCACACTGTTGATTTAACACGGTGTTTTGAATGCTGGTAATACAATTCAGAAACTAACACATTCCTTCAACAAGATAACTTATCTCTAATGGTTTCAACTAGAAAGTGAACAGTTCCTTTCGTAAAATGAAACTTGTCCTGGAATTCTCTTTCGTTCCATTTCAGGAAATAGTCAGTCCTTGGACGAAACTGTCTTACAGCCCTCGGGAAAGCTTCCATCATGATGAGTTCTCTGAAGTCTTCATCATCAGTCAACTCTTCTTATTCTTCAAGTAAATTACCTATAGCAAAGGTATCAGTTGTAATTTCAGAAGGGATCAAAAATCATTTTATTAATATTTTCCACAAAAAAACTGCAATTCAAAACTTACCCATGTGTCTTTATAAAAATATCGGTGTACCAAAATAACTCCTTAATTCACTTATGTATATGAATTCACAATAAAAATAAGTATAAAAGGAAAACGCATTAAACTGATTAAACTCCACTATCTAACCTAAAAAACCAGTTTCAAATTATCGTTATAAGACCACAGATCACTGACTTTCTTTCATTTCTGTGCTTGATCCTTTGTTAACTTGCCGAAATCGGTGAATCAGTTTTTCTCACGTTGACAGACTGTCGATCCGAGAGTTAACTCGCTGATCGATGCGATACAACGCATTTTTCGGACTTGATCCGTGATCAGCGGCCTCGATCAATGATCAGTTGGTTAACTCACTGCGATACAACCCGCCCTTAATAACTTTAAACGAAAGTCCCCTATTAACGCAACATGTGAGATAAACATAGTTTTGCCCCATAATAAATGAATAAACGATAAAATACAAAACCCAAATTTTGTAGGTACGGCATTCTAATCTTCATCGGAAGACTGTACGTTGTTAGGTGCCAGGCTCGCTTGTAGAACACATGGGGCGCTCTTCCCGTGACGAATCGCTGCCAAGGTGTCCGGGTCAATCTGGATGGTGAGTCGCCCGGAGGAGCTTGGCTTCTTGGGAACTTGACGTCGGGGAGCCGGGATCCTCTCATGTGATTTGGTTTGTTGCAGGTTCATCAGTTTTCGTCTCAGGTACCATAGGAGTGCGAGGCGGGCGCCCAAGTAGATTGAGAATATGACCAAAGCGATGCAAACTGTGGCGAAGAGGATATCATGCTTGATCGTTCCACCTTGCTTAGCGTGGGCTGGGACGGCTAGGGCTGGTACTGCTGCCAGGTTTCCTCGGGCCTGAAAAAGCATGCGGGCGACGCAGATGGACAAAATGATGTTCCAGATGAGGAAGATGGAGTCGCCTTGATGACCGTAAGTGTATGTTGAACATCCTGAATATGGGATATTTTCCAGGATGTCTCTTATTGCATCTTGATTAGATGTCAGATTGACGTGTGGGATGTTGAGTGTCCAGTTGGCGTTGAGGCATTCAGATAGGTTTAAGAATGTGGGTGGCTCCGTCCGTGTTGTTGGCTTTAGTACGAATGACTTCATTGTTGTCCAAGCTGCCGGAATGATGTGGTTTATCCTTGCGATGTCTGGGAGGTTTTCTGGACATGGGTATTTCATCGGAATCAGGATATCATTTTCTACCCATAATTCACAGTTGCATGGCACACTCATCTTGACTGCTCCTGGTGATGAATAAGATGTCTCGGGTATGGGGTGTATAGATCCATCCCTGCATTCTACCCTAGTGTTGTTCCGGGGGTGGGTGATAGCGTAGAGTTCTTCCTGAATTTCTGTGATGACGGTTGTCTGAGACTTGTGGCATTTCATTGGACAATGTTGGGAGAGTTCTTCGATTGGTGCACCGTTATATAGCTTTTTCGCGCACTGAGGGCCCTGGAATGATTCTGAAGAGAATCGGGGGATGTAACAGAGATGATCGTGAAATGGTCTGCAGTGACTCAGGTCTGTTCCAGAGATTTGTCGTACCAAGTGAGTTCCTGTTGTCTGGTTGTAGGCTGTTGCTAAGAAGACTGGGTGTGTTCTATGCAGCAGGTCTCATCTTTCCATGCGAAGGGTGCTGTGATAAGTTCGAAGATTTTTCAGGAGTGCCCTTTTACTGTGATGGGAATCCTCACGTGAATTAAGATATTTCCCCTGAAAAAGGTGCAATCTGTTAGAGGAAGTTGATAGTATTTTTGTGTGTCGTCCGCCGGGATGGTCAGCTTGTGATTTGAATGGTCGATTTCCGATTGCAGGCGGAGGAGATCGTGTTGTATCACGGCTGGATCTAAAATTGCTGTAGGGATTTGATGTTGGCGACAGGACATAAGAGTATGTTGTTTTCTTTGGGCCCTTGTTACCTTGATAAGACTGATCATTAGGTTGAATTGTTTGATTAATGTTGACTTTTGTATCTCTTGTAAGTAGTCCTCCCTCTGTCTGGTGTCGTTGATTAGAACTCTGGATATAATCTGGGACTCTGTGACTTTCAGGGTTTCCTCCATTTGGTTTTGGTAGTCCCGGAACTTGTCGGAATTGGTGGAGACATCCCGAAGGTTCTGAGATAGGGCCGCTTGAAGTCCCTGGAGCTTGGCCTTTAGGTCCCCTTCGTTCATGACCAGCGAATCGAGTTTGTGTTGGGTAGCTACGCCGCAGCACCACGAAAGGCCTTCTCCTATGAAATCCAGAGATCGCTTACCTCTCGTTTCCGCATCTTGATTTTGGAGGTACTTGGGGTCCCAAGTGGTTTCTAAGAGGCGATATTCCTCGTGCCATGATTTCCGCAGTTCCAGGATCTTTTGAGCTATGGTGCAGTCGACCGACGGCATGATGTTCCTACAGGGTTGGTCCGCTTGTTCTGGTAGGTGAAGTTCCTTATCCCATTTCGTTTCGTACACTAGTGGTATTGTTGCCTCATAGCCCACTGTCTCCGGTAATTCTTTCCAGAACGCACCGGCCGTAACTTCGATGTTGGTTCCTGTGGTGCTTTGCAGGATCAACCAGGGGATAATTGAGAAGAACCTAGGGCAGATTTGTATGAATATCGGTTGGTTATACTCGTAGTTGTAGGTTTTTGGTTGGTTGTAAATGTAGGGTGTATAGGGCATATTTTTGTAAGGATGCTGGGGTTGATTATTGGGGTGTTACTGTGGGGGTCCAGGGATCGTTGTAAGGTAGTATTCGGCTGACGTGGACGATTTATTTCTTTGACCTGTCTGTAGGCCCATTTTGAATTTCGTAGTCTCCTTCTCCAGTTTTTCTTGTAATGTAATAGAACCACTTCAGGAGGAGTTTTTCGCTACGACCCACTTTTCTGACGGGGGTGAAGACTTTAACCTTATCTCCTACGTTGAATTCGATGGACCGGTGTCCTCCGTCGTACCTCTTCTTGTCTTTCTCCTGACGGTTCCTGATGTTTTCGATGGCCATTTGTCGTACAGCCAGCGCCCTTTCCCTAATTTCTAGGGTGTTGGTTGATGTGGGAGTCTCCATCAAGTTAGCCTCTGTTGGTAGGATAGGTTCACGGCCGTAGACTAACATAAATGGTGAGAATCGGGTGACGTCCTGCCTTGCCGTGTTGTATGCCCATGTAACGTGCGGTAGGTATTCGCACCAGTCCGTTTGATTTGTGTTAGTGAATAATGCCAACATGTCTGCCAAGGTTTTGTTAAGTCTTTCTGTTAGGCCGTTACACTTGGGTGATATGCGGTGGTGAATTGACTTGTCGTTCCCATAAGTTTGAGTAGCTCTCTGACAGTCTCTGAACGGAAGGTCGTTCCTCTGTCACTCAGGAGGTATTTCGGTGATCCATGTCGAGTAATTATTTTTTCCAGGATGAATTTGGCTACTTGATCTGCCTTGCCGTTAGGTAGTGCCGCCGGCTCCGCCCATCTGGTTGCGTAGTCTGTTGCCACGACGATCATTGTTTTCCCGTTGCTGCTTCTTCGGAAGGGTCCCAGCAGGTCGATTCCAACTTTTTCAAACGGTACGCCGATCGGGATAGGTTGTAGTAGGCCGACTGGTTTCTGGTTCTGTTAGCCCTTCCGTGCCTGGCAATCCGCGCATCCTTTCACAAATTTCTCTACGTCTCGTAGTGTTGGCCAGGAGTATCGTTGTTGTATCTTGTCCAAAGTTTTGGTGATCCCGAGGTGGCCCATTAGTGGTTCGGAGTGGTGGCTGAACAGTATTTCGCTCCTAAGATGGGTTGGAACCACTAGTAGGTAGTCCCGTCCGCGGTCAGATGGGTTGATTTTGTGCAGGACTCCGTCCCGTAATCTGTAATTTTTTGCTCTTCTGGCCACACCGGTTTGTGCATTGTCAGGGTTCTCTAAGGCTGCGAATAGTGGCAGCAGGTCCTCATCCTTGCGTTGTTCTTCGGCCATGTCTTCAGGTAGCAGGAGGAATGTGGGGATGTCGTCTAAGTCTATGGATTTGCCTGTTTCTCCAGGGGATGGATTTCGGGATAGACAGTCGGCGTCACTGTGCTTCACTCCGCTTTTGTGGACGATCTCGTAGTCGTATTCTGACAGTTTCAGGCTCCATCTCGCCAGTCTACCAGTTGGGTCCTTCAAGCTTCGGATCCAGCAGAGAGCGTGATGGTCTGTGACAATGGTTACCGGTTTTCCGTAGATTAGGTGTCGTAGGTAACCCAATGCCCATATCGCCGCCAGAGCTTCCATTTCGGAGATCGTATAGTTCCGTTCTGCCTTCGTGAGACTTCGGCTGATGTATGCCACTGGGTGTAGTTGCTGGTCTTCCCCTTTCTGTAACAGAATTGCCCCGATGCCGGAGGTGCATGCGTCCGTTCTTACTTCGCATGGTTCATTTGGGTTGTAGTGTTGAAGTACTGGGGCCGATACTAATGCTTGCTTTAGCTGTTCGAAGGCGGAGACTTGTTCTGGTCCCCAGATGAAACCTGTCGTTTTCTTAGTTGCTTCGTGCAAGGGACGGGCGATTTTAGCGAAGTCTTTGATGAATTTTCTGTAGAAGTTGCAGAGGCCGACGAAACTTTGAATGTTCTTGATTGATTTTGGGACAGGGAAGTCTTTAATGGCCCTCAGAAGTTCTTCGTCTGGAGCGATGCCCTTTCCACTGACGATGTGTCCTAAGATTTTGACGCTGTTTTGCATGTAGGAGCATTTACTAGGTTTCAGGGTTAACCCAGCCTCCCGAAGACGTTGAAAAACTTTCCCTAGTTTCTGAATGTGTTCCTCCTCTGTGTCGGAGAATATGATAATGTCGTCAAGATAGATGAGGATTTCTTTCCATTTCAGACCCTTGAAGACTGCGTCGGCTAGCTCTTGAAATGTGGCTGGTGCGTTGCACAGACCGAAACTCATCACATTGAATTCATATGTGCCATGTCCCTGAGCGATGAAGGCTGTGTATTGCTTTGAAGATTCCTCGATGGGCACTTGGAAATAACCACTAAACATATCCAGGGTGGAGAAGAATTTGGCTTTCCCTAGATATGTCAGGATATCGTCGATGTTTGGCAGTGGGTATGTAGATTTCTTCGTTACATTGTTGAGCTTTCGGTAGTCTACACAGAAACGTGTCGAGCCATCTTTTTTCTTCACAAGGACCACTGGGCTGCTCCAGGGGCTGTGGCATGGTCGGATGATGTCGGCTTCCAGCATCTCGGATATTTGACTGTCGATGATGTCTCTCTCTTTTTGGGACACCTTATAGGGCTTACATTTTATGGGAGAAGCTCCATTCACGTCTATCTTGTGCTCGGACAGTGTGGTTCGTCCCATTCGTCTTGTCGATTTAGAAAAGACGTCCCGATAGCTCTCAAGAAGATTTGTTAGTTGGTTTCGAATCTTCGGGTCGGTGATGTGGTTTACTGAGTGGTCCTCCAATGTCACGTCATCATCTTCAGCGGTGGTGTACAGGATCATGGCTTCCGTGGGGGCTTCTTTTGGGATGTCGTGGATGTGGCCTACACACGTCTTTCTGTATACCTTCACGGGATGGTGGCTTACATCGTTGATTGAAGAATGTTAAAGATACGCCACCGCTGTGTAAATTTTGTTCATACCAAAATCGTGCCGAGATTTTGATCGCCATCTACCTCTCGGCAAGAAAAGGTATTTCGGACTTGCGAGCCTTACATTTATAGAAACCTTGAATCCAACGTTGCCAAAGTCGCTTTGGCACTGTGCTTGCTTGAAACACTTGAAGTACAAACCTTGAGTGAAACAGTTATCACTCAACGGTATAAAAGAGAAGTGAATGATTGTAAATCTTTTTATACAGGATAAAACGCAAACGTTAGTTTAGTTTTTAATTAAAAGTAACAGGCCAGCTGAATGTTAAAAATAACTGTTTAAAAAATTGTTAGGTACCTAGACTAAAAAGTTGGAATGAAAAAGAAACAATTTTTTTATCACAGTTAAATAGATACCTAGTAAGTATTAAATAATTATTAATTAGGTGGCGACAATAATATGTATAAGAGATAAGTTAGGGGTTAATTATTTTGATGAACATAAAAATTATTATATAAAACATGTTTAAACGTTTATTATTTATAAACATTTTATATAAGAATTCTTTACAAACATATTTTCACCTTTTTCCTTCACACTTTTTCCGAGGCTTAGGACCGGCAGGAAAGACTCGTACGTTCTTAACTGGCGTGTTTAAAAAAGGTTACGTAGGGCTTTAATTGGCCCCTGTCAAATATGTACATACATACCTACTTAATATAAAATCGGAAAATAGGAAAGTGATAGCTTATTGAACTAAAATGAAACTAAATAAGATATTATTTAAACATGCATTCCATTTTAACTATTTAGCATGCGTCAAGCTACACAAATTACACAAACAACACAACTACACAAACCCAAAAAACTAAAATAAGCGGAAGAATTGATTAGTGACAATAATAACGGAAAATAGAAATATACAACAAAACATTTTTTTGTTATTTTTTTTTTGTTTTTTTTTGTTTTTGTTTTTAATAATTTATATATTATTATATGTATGCGTGCCAAAATACCGAAGAATAAGAATATGATATATAAAAATAGAATATCAATTGGAATATTTGTAACTGTATGATAATTTTGAAAAAGGAAATAAAGTATAATAGGATATTGAGAAACTATTAAGTGTTTAAAATCTGAACTTTACGGTGAGGTTTAATATGTTTTTCAGATTTAGATAGATTTTGTAAGAGCCACCGACATGATCTAAATATTTTTATTTTTATTAGTTGATTTAAAACGAGATCCTCATGGTCAAGACATTGATCAGAAAAAAGGTTAAAATTACTGGAAACCGATACAAGATGTGATTTGATCATTGTAGTTAAATTGTATTCAGTCTTACGATCCAAGAAAATGGTATCAAAAGATTTCAACCATAAGGTAATTAGGTTTTGGAAATTATCTGTTGGTGTAATTAAATATGTAGCACCCAAATTAATTCCATATTCTCGATTAAATATAAGGGAAGTGTTAGAGGGAACAGTGTCATTACATTTATCCCAAACTAAATGTGATTTGCAAACATCACAGGAAATTTTGGAAAATAAAAAATTTGCTAGATATCCTGCAACATATGAAGTTGTACAAGATTCTAAAGTAGAATTGCGGACTAAATTTTCCCAATTTTGAATATCTGTATTCGTCATTTGTTGTATATTTAGCTCGCCGGAAGTAGTCATTAAATTGTCCGAAAAGTCGTCCTGCAATCCGAAATCGTGTTCAGCCAAAGTATTTTTTGGAGAAAATTCATCTTCCGTATCTAAAATTATAATGTTATTATCATCCTCTTCGCAATTAGACTCTTCCACCGGTTTTTGAAGACGAATAAACATATTATATTGAAGGGCTAAACGAAATTGTCTTGCTGATGGCCTAGGATTATAACCTCCACGATTTCTTACAACGGAAAAAAGTTTTCCAGGGGATCCTGATTAATTTTAGAAGTTAAAAGGAATGCAACGTCTTCTCGCAGTAAATCATCCCATAACAGCAGAACAGCATTTAATGTCCACACGAATCCTTCTAAACAATAAATGTTGTCGCGTTTCTTGTCATTTTCATATACTTCAATTGATTCGAAATATTGGACTGCATCGCGAAGAACATTTGTATTCCTATCATTTGAACTGGAAAGTCCTCTCCTGAAAGGATTTGGATCTGATGTGTATTTACCGTTGAGGCAGTCGAATATTGTGTTTATTGTTTTAAAAAATTTAGAAGTTTCGATTGCAGTGGAACTATTTAATTGTCCGGTAGAATGAGCCGTCATAATTGCTGCGGAAACAGTGTGACTGAACACTTGAGCAGCTAACTTTACACGCATTTTTTGAAAGGCTGTCGGTCTTACGTGTTTGTCTGTAATTTTAAGCATGCTCCTCGCCGTTTTACTTGCTTTGTCAATTTCATACGTACGAATAAAATCATCCCAACATATTGCTTCCTTACCTACTCTGAACTGTAATTTCGGATTCATTACATTATTTCTGAGCCTTTAAGTAAATGAGGGGGATCATAAATGACAAAAATTTTTCTCTCCTCAAATGAAATGAATGGTGATAATTTTGAAGCTCCCAATGTGGCTAGAGCTGTTCGGTTATTTGATCCTTGATCGCAAACAAAAACCCGAGGTTCCAATTTAATTTTAATTACTGCTTTCAAAACTTCTTCAATTAATTTTGACAAAATAGAACCTTTGACAGGAGCTGAACTTAAAAAATAACAAAAGGGAATTTTCCAACGGTATAAAAGACCTCTTAAGAAAAAAACGGAAGCATAGTTGGCAAATTTATCGTATCTTCCCAAATTTCCAAAATCCTCAAAACCCTCTAAATAATCAAAATGATTATTATAATCTAAACCTCGCGCCAATCTAATTTCATCGCATAACAATACACACTGCCGTTCCCTATCATTCATGCCCTCGACTTTATCCCCTAAATTTTTAATCAAAATGGTTTCGCAACCTGTCTTTAAATTATTAACTTTTAGCCAATTTTGAATAGTTCTAATTCCTGGCAGTTTAAAACCCAAACTTCGAAGAAATTTATATGCATTTGGCGACTTGTAATAAATTGACAAAGCCAGTCGTTTTTCATTGCGGTTCCAATAACTACGTTTTTTATGAATAACTTGCATGGTTATAAAAGTGCTAACAGCCTTATTACAATTACTAATAATTTGAGTCAAAGAAGCGGATTTTGAAAGACTAAATTTTTTACGAAGTCGAAAATTTTGTGTCCTATATGAAGCTAATTTTTTGCGTAAACTCTTAATTTGATTACTTAAATGATTTGTTGTTGTAGAAAATGAAGAATTGTTATCCGGTACATTAGTAATGACACTGCTTTTATTAGGAGAATTGGGCATAACGGAAATATTGTGCGATTCTGGAACACGACAATTATTGATGGTAGCAATGAATTCTGCATCTGAAATATCATCATGAAATTCCATCAATCTTTTTTGAGACTGATAGGTCTTGACATTTCTAGTTTTGTTGACTTGAAATGTTTCCTCACACGGCAATGACAGTGGGGAAAAACATTTTCTTCAGATTTTGGCACCGCTGAGGAAGTTAACATTTTTCGTTTACCTGTACATAACAGATCCTGGGCTTTAAAGTGCTTTTCACAAACGATTAACCTTTCTAAGCTACCTACATCATCATTAAACAAATTAATCAGTTGACTGTTGTTACACTGGGTAACCCACAATGTGCATCGCCCCTTATCGGATATGGGAAATTTAAAAAAAGTCAAACCTCCCAAAGACCGAGAATTGGTACAACCATTGTAAACACAGTGGTTTTCTTTAAATTACTCGTAGAACTCATTCTCAATAAGTATATCACAAAAAGTATGCAAAAGTAAAAAAATACGAAACCTAAAAGGATACTTACCAAAATTTTTCGGCTTCGGCTTTAAGACACTATAATAAACCACACTCGAAATGGATAGGTTTAAAAAAGCGGTAGAAAAATATATAATGGGTTGAAACTATCGTTGTGATCACTTATTAGGATACGTGTGCACACCTTCAAAGTTAACACAAAAGTGAAGTCATTATTCATCTTCTCTGAAAAACTCATTATTCCTGTTTGTAGGTACGAAATATACCTAACTACTCTAGTTTAGCACTAATACTCGAGAATGTTCTAAATAAATTACGACCTTCCCAGAAAAAATAAGTCGTTTAAATGGATTAAGTCCTCAGTAGTTGACAGTAGGTACTTACTTCAGCGAAATTACGAATAAATTTTAATGCTTTTGTAAAATAGGGTTGAAATGAAATTATGTTGATCTGAAACAGTGAATCAGTGGATTTTAAACAAACTAAATATCAATTTTTTTTAGCGAATGAATAATGACTAACTGCAGATATTTGTGTAGATAATATATCACTTATATTACACTTAATTACATTTGTATCATATTTTACTTTCATGCATCAAAGCTTAAAAAATTTACTAACTTGACTTATTTTTCAAAAAAATTCTACAACTCTAAGAAATTCCAACACTGAATTGCAAGAAAAATTAGCCTATTTCAAAAAAACGTATACGGTTGTGAAATTAATTTGCCTTCGAGATAAAGTATCTAATAAATCGAGCGTAGATAGATATATAATTTTTAACAATTTTCCTCTACTATCGTTTAGCATTACCTAAATAGTGTTCATGATTAAAAAAATCTTCCACCTCAGTGGGTTCCAAAAATGCACACCAAATAAAACTTTTAAATAGTTTCCAACATAACTTTCATTATTTGAATATTCAGTAACCAATCCTAGACTTCGAATTTTCCTCAACCAACTTTGTGCTAAATATAAAACCTACACCCTGTAATGTGGACATCTTTCGAGATTTGTAGACAACTTATATGTATGACCATTTCAAAGTCAATTACGATTGTTATAAAATTTTAAATAAGTTTTTACGAGTTTTTGCTTTTTTATCTAATATTCTTAACTTATATTATATTTTTAACATATGTATACATTATAATTTTGCTTTCATCACGATTGGGTTCGTCAAACACTGCTTGCTTCTGAATTCAGGAATAATAGGTACTAGAAATATTCGAATCGTTCGATAAACGTACACACGGACGCGGGTCCAGGTACCTATGACAGTTAATCACCGATTTCAACGTATACCTGCGCGACCGGACCTTTCCTCAAATTCATTTCTTATTATTCACAAATCTTACATTGCAATAACGGCAACGTCGCACCTGAGAACAATCCTTTTCACCCTTATTTTCGATATTTCGCCGTTCAAATCTACGGTGGCAGCACTTACCCGTCCACAAATTTGGTGGTAAGAGGAGAGTGGGGTAAGAAGGGAGGGTATAACATTTTCGACCATAAGGTGGCGTATCTTTAACATTCTTCAATCAACGCTTACATTCAGCAAGGTGACTTCAGGTTTGTCGGGCATCTGCGGTTCCTTGACACAGATTAGGCCGTTTTTCACAAGATACTGTTCGTTAGGTGTGAACAGTGCCTCGTTGGTTATCTCGATGTTGCTCGATACTGGTGCTGTGTGCTCTTGTCCGGGCTGTAGTATTATGTCGGCGTCTAGGCTCACCTTGTGCTGCTGCCGGTTTTCTGAAGTCGGTTCTTCCTCGTGTAGGGCGTCCTTCTTGGTTCTCGGATGTATTTTCTTCCATAGTTGGCGGATTTCTCCCATGGTTTGTCGTCTGTAGGCCTCTCTCGGTGGGAGTCCCTTATTTTCATATGAGTCGCCTTTGTGCATCCTCCTGGGCTGGGCTGCAGCGAGGGATATGAAGTGGTTCGTGTGTCTATCTCGTAGTCGAAGCGTTTGGGTCTGAAGATCGATGATTGCTTTAAGGTCGTTTAGGAAGTCCATTCCCAAAAGTAGTGGGTATGGAGATTCTGTTATGACGATGGCATCTCTTGTCAGTCTCAGCTGGTTAATTTGAAGCTGGAATCTTGCGGTCCCGAGGGATGGTATTCTCCGGCCCCCAATTGTCTGAAGGTATCTGGTGTTACTGTTGTGGGTGATTTTATCGATCAGGGCCCGTGTGATGAGGCTCTTTTCGGCCCCTGTGTCCACTACCGCCGTTGTCCTTATGTTGTTCACTGCACAACTTACGGTCAGGATGTTGGATGTGTGGATGGCCCCGCCGGAGGTTAGGACGACGCTGGGGCCTAGCTGCGTCGACCTCGTCCATTTGGGGACCCTCCCTTGAGATTGTTCCGGCAGGATGCTGCGTAGTGCCCTGGTCTATTGCAACTGTAGCATATCGGTCGGCCGTCTGAAGTGCGAGTATTGGGGTAGCTGGTTCCGTTTCCTGGTTGGCTCGTTGGTGGATTTGTCCGATGCCCCTGATTTCTGTTTTGTCGTTGTTCCTCAGGTCCCTGATTGTTGCCTGACTGGGGTCCTGGTCGGTAGCCTGGCTGGGGTCCTGGTCGGCAGCCTGCCTGGGGTCCTTGCCGGTAGCCTGGCTGGGGTCCTGGCCGGTAGCCTGCCTGGGGTCCTTGCTGGTAGCCTGGCTGGGGTCCTTGCCGGTAACCTCGGTAGTTGGAGGCCTGGTAGCTTCTCGAATTGTTGTGTTCCTGCGACCGTCTGCTTCGGTGTTTCTGGCTGATGTCTTCTAGTGTGTCGACAATTCTTCGGAGATCCTCCCAGTCCATGTCGTAGCTTCGCTATAGTCGGATCGTATTCCCCGAATAGGTCCAGGAGACTGTAGTAGAAGGTCCGAATGGATTCGTACCTGCCCTGTTTTCTTGTTTGAAGGCGTTTCGCTAGCTGTCGTCTCACATCACCTGAAGCAAACTCCTTTATGAAATCGTCCCTTACCGATGGCCATGTTTTGTATGCGTTCTCCTCCTTCTCCCTATATAGCTCGTACCATCGGCATGCGGCACCATTCAGGAAAGCCTGGAGATACGCCATTTTCCATGAGCTCGTCCACCCGTTAGCGGCACAGGTCCTCTCGTATCTTCTCATAAAGGTGACGGCGCAGTCCCTTTCGGGGTTGAAGGTCGGGGGGCTGATGAAGTTTGGAGTTGCGGGGTGTCTAGTTACCAAGTAGGCGTCCCCCAGTACTGGGCCAGTGTTTGGGGTTGAGAAAGCCTCCGGCCTCCTATCCGCTCGTGAGTAGTCTGGAAGTCTTGGGTGTCCCAGCGGTCCTGGGGGGTTCTGCCCGTCCAGTAGATGTCGAACCGCCTCTAGACCTGTTGCTCCTTGGATTAACTCTTCTTTGGACAGTTTATTTATTGGAGTCTTCAAGTCCGTTCCTTCGGCGGGTTACCTTCCTGATCGTCTATGAAGCTTCTCACGTCCTGTCCTGTTGCCTGCGGTTGTAGTGCCATATCTGCTGCTTGTAGGATACTCTCTGCTTGGTCGGAGAACTGCACCTGCTTTGCGGGGGCTATTTCGAGGTCGAAGTGTAACGTCTTGGCCGTAGAGCGGGTAAGACGTTTTAATGACATGCCACGGGTCGCGGCTTTAGAATGGAACAGGTAAGTGGGGTTTGGGTGGTTAGGGTATGTGTAGATGGGAACTGAAGAGCACGTTTACGGAACGATCTAATAAAGTTGTGAATCTGACGGGATGTTAATTATTTCTTCCCTATTCCCCTGTTAAAGAGAAGTAAGTACATAAAATGCAACGAATTGAATCCTACGAAAAGAGAATTAATTAGAGAAATATGGGACAGAATTAAGTAAAATTAGGGGTAATTAAAGTAGGAGAGATTTTGAAGAATTTCTCCTTAGGGATCGAAACAAGGCGCCTCCACCATGTGTCGCGTCCAGGGGATGAAGTCACCCTGAGGGCGTTCTAGGGGGTAGCTCGAGGTGGAGAAAAGAAATCAGTTAGGGAAATATAAATTTATTTTCAGCGGTTAACTACAGGGGATGTGGAAAAAAGTAATAAAAGAAAAAAGAATAAATGAAAACAAAACGAGAACAAAATAAAAATGAAAATAATTAAATAAGTTAAGGCAGATAAATGTTACATAAAAGAAGGGGCTCTTACATGTTATTTTCGGGGAGGCGAGGACGGACGTCGGACGTGCGACCCTTGGCGAACCACTCACTAACTGGCGACCAAAAAGCCAACAGCCAAAGAACCACGATTGATACTGATCTTTGAATTTATAATTTTCAAATTGCGTATTCGGCGGTCTATTGAACTCGTCAAGACTGCCGAATAGACGATTTAGCACTTTTATTCACCTGCTTAATTAGTGAACCTGTCGCTAAGTCGATATCCGAGAAGCGGATATGACTTGTATGAAAATTTGCAATTACAGGTGAACTAAAAGTTGGATAACCGCGGACCGGGTATTGATTATTGCAAGACTTGTAATTGCAGGTCGATAACTCGCGGAGATTACAATGACCTCGCCTGCTTAATTGGGTCCCGACAATATTGAACGAGCACACACATGGGCCACAGGGTTATAGCAAATTACCGGTTAAACACATGGTATTTTGGGTTAAAGACAAGGATTTTTGGGGCGCCATTCACAAAACGCGCGCGCGTAATAATATATATAATAATAATACATAATATCTGTGAAAAAATTTCTCGTTGTCAGGGGTGTTTCAAAATAACTCTGAGAAATAGGGAACATGTGTGTGGAGAGATATTTTGTAGAATGTGTCAAAAACATCAGCCTTCAGGGCATCTATGTTTTATTAGATGTGATACGAAATCCCCCGTTGTGAAGGATCTTCTTTTTATTTTTTACGACTTGGAAACTCGACAGGAAAAACAAATTGGGGATTATACATTACAAGAACCAAATCTGTGTGTGTTCAAGCAATATTGCGATGTTTGCATTTATTCCACAGAGGGTATTTGTAGTAAGTGTGGGGTAAGATTACAGGTTATAAAATGTCAAAACGTTGTCTCGCCCCTTATGCACCATATAATGACACTAAGAAAGAAATTTAAACAAATTATAGTACTCGCACATAACGGGGGAGGTTTCGATCATCAGTTTCTTTTACATAATATTTTAATCGAAACGACCATTACTCCAGAAGTAATTATGAGAGGAACGAAGTTGATTATGATGCAAATCGGGAATGTTAAATTTTTGGATTCAATAAATTATTTTCCTATGGCATTATCAAAACTACCGCAGGCCTTTGGATTACCCGGAATGAAGAAATGGTATT
Source organism: Cryptocephalus moraei (assembly GCA_946251905.1). NCBI lineage: Eukaryota > Metazoa > Arthropoda > Insecta > Coleoptera > Chrysomelidae > Cryptocephalus > Cryptocephalus moraei. The sequence continues at coordinate 316,009 of OX276453.1, forward strand.
TTCCGCATCTGTTCAATAGAGAGGAAAATTATTCTTATGTGGGCTCGATACCCGATATTCGATATTATGATCCTGATAATTTGAATATAAAGGAGCGAGAAAAGTTATTGGAGTGGTATGGTGAGAAGAAGAAGGAAACGGACTATGTGTTTGATTTTCAGAAAGAGCTTGTAGAATTTCGAGAATTATTAATGAAAGAGGGTAATGTGTGCCCATATACAGAAGCCACTACCATCGCATCTGCGTGCAACAAGGTTTATCGTAGAAATTTTTTAAAGGAAAATACTATTGGTGTTATACCAAAAAAAAACGGGTACAGGCGGAATGATAATCAGAGCAGGGTCGCTATTCAGTGGTTGGTTTGGGAAGAAAAACAGCGGGGGTGTAGCATTATACATGCTGCGAAACAGCAAGAGGCCGTGGTGGCCGGTATAAAGGTAGATGGATACAACCCTGAAACTAGAGAAGTATTCGAGTTCCATGGCTGTTTTTATCACGGGTGCCCCCGTTGTTTTCGATACCAAAGAGATAAACCTTTGTTTGACAATTCAACCATGGATACCAGATATGAGTTGACAATAAGCAAAATCTCGTTCCTGAAATCGCAAGGGTACGAAGTATTTGAGAAGTGGGAATGTGATTTTAAGCGAAATTTTACATGTGAAATAAAAGAATATACGGAGAACCACCCTTTGGTCTCCTTATCCCCTCTTAACCCCAGAGACGCGTTTTATGGAGGGAGGACCGGAAACGTCGTTGAATATTATAAAATTCGCGATAATGAGAAAATTAAATACATGGATGTATGTTCGCTTTATCCTTGGGTGTGTAAATATGGGAAGTTTCCCATAAGACACCCTAAAGTACTCGTGGGTGAAGAGTGCTCTGTTAATCTCAGTGAATTGAATGGTTTGATTAAATGTAAAATTTTGCCCCCTCAAACCCTGCTTCACCCCGTATTACCTGTGAAAATGAATGACAAATTAATGTTTATTCTCTGTAGGAGTTGTGGACATTTTGGGTCTAAAGAATGTAAACATCTCGAAGAAGAAAGGGTATTAATAGGAACGTGGGTGATTGAAGAAGTTAAAAAAGCAGTCGAAAAAGGTTACATAATTTTGGAAACCTACGAAATTTGGAATTATGAATCGGTGCAGGGCGATCTCTTTACCGAGATGATGAACAAATTCGTTAAAGTGAAGCAAGAGTCTTCAGATTGGCCTAAACATTATAAAAGTCAAGAGGATAAAGATATATATGTCGAGCAATTTTCACAGCGGGAGAACATTCTTTTAGAGGCTGACAAAATTATCGATAATCCCGGCCAGCGCTCGCTAGCGAAATTGATGTTAAATTCATTCTGGGGAAAATTTGGGCAGCGCGAAAATCAGTCGAAAACAAAAATTGTCAATGATCCTGGAGAATTCTTTGATATTATGACGAGTCCCTCCTTTATACTCAATACAATTGTGCCTATCAATGAAAACACTCTCATTGTAAATTATGAAGAACGTGTGGAGGAATATGTCGAACTTCCCACAGTCAATGTCGTTATTGCTGCTTATGTAACAACATATGCGCGTCTTAAATTGTATAGTTATTTAGAAAAACTCTGTGATCGTGTTTTATACTATGACACCGACTCGATCCTTTATATTTCTCGTCCTGGGAAATGGGATGTTCCGGCTGGTTCGTTTCTATGTGAAATGACAGATGAATTAGAAAATTATGGCCCTGGGTCTTACATTTCAGAGTTTGTTAGCGGGGGTCCCAAGAACTACGGATACCGTGTGTATTCTCCCTCTAAAGGCGAAGAATCTGTGGTGTGTAAAGTTAAAGATATATCTCTTAATTATACAGTTTCAAAACTTAAATTTCGACACCATTAAAGATATGGTATTGGAAAAAAGAGAGCCGATTTATATCCATTCATCGCAAATTCGAAGAACGAAAGACCATGAGGTTATTACACAGTCGTGCTCGAAAAAATATATGCCAAATTCAACCAAACGGAATTTTTCTGAAGATCATACTTCTGTTCCCTTTGGGTATAAAGAAATAAAACCATAATCATGTATAATTATTAAACCCAAAAATATGTGAATTTTAAACTTTAGAACTTGTTTAATAAAACATCTGTTATAAATTGTAATGCTTTCGGTTGGTACTATGGTATTTTTAATAATAACAACATATTCTATTTAGGTGTTCTGTTCTTGTAAAGTCCCTATTATAGGTGAATAATAAATAACCGCGTGTTTATATATACCTTTGTAAATTTTAATTTATTTACTTACTTATGAATGTATATTGTACTGTAATGTGCTATTAACTATTAGCTATCCCTTGTTTGTTAACTATGTATCATAATAGAAAATTTTGTGTGGGTGTTTATATAGTAATGTGTTTTGTATTGTTTATTTTTTTCTTATGTATTTTAGAGCTGTGTTTTGTTATAATATACTAATTGTTCTCCTATATCCGTGTGGGCGGTCTGGAGGGGTTAATTAAGTTTGTTCTACACGTATTCCATTTTATTCCATTCTGTTTCCTCCCTCAAGAAGTAATACCTTGTTATACTCTGAAAAATTATGCAATGGTTTATCAACAATGGTAAGTGTGTAAGTATATTTTACAGTTTGTCAATGTACGAGGTGTGTTTCTTTAATATATCTGTAACGTTTTTACGTTTGCGTGATATTTTTTGTTGTTTATACAACTAATTCTAATTTTCGTATTTTCATATACACAATTATAATATCTACTCTTTCTTGGTGCTTGCATATCAAGGCGAGGGGTAATCAATCGATTTAACGTCATGGCTTTGTCTCTTCCTTGTTATAGTGAGTTATAGGTCTGCGATGGTGTTCACGATTATTGATTGGTATTTCTACGCTATAAAGAATAAAGAAACCTGTAAAATCACCCTCGGGGAAAGAAAGATGTCTACCTGTACTGTTGGTTGCATATCAGGGTTGGGTACTTTATCGTCCCATAGTGGGTTTTTTGTGTTCTGTGTTTTGTCGTGATGTTCCGTGTTTCGGCGCGAACCTGTCAATATTTGGCGCGAACGACGTCGGTGGGCGTAAAAGCCCTGTGGGGGCCTAGATTCTGGAGCGCTGATGTGAGCCTTAGGTACGGGCCGGCAGAAGAGCCCCAGGTCACGGGGGCCACAGCCCTGAGTGGGGAGTAGCCCTGGGTGAAGGGTCGGCGCGAGGGGGCACGCGCTGTCCCCTGGGCTTGGTAGAAGAGCCCTAGGCCTGGGTGCCTTCCCTGAACACCCCTGTGCGTTCTCATCATACCCCGGGTGGAGGCTAGCGACCTGCCGCCGTATGACCTTGACCTTGCAGTCGTAAGGGGTTTGTGGGGTGGGTGGGGGTGTTTGGGTGACATATATATAGGTATGGTCCCGGGTGATGGGGCTTAGCGGGCGGTTGATTAGGGTGCGGGGGTTAGCAGACGGCTGATTAGGGTGCGGGGTTAGGGGGCGGCTGATTAGGGTGACATATATAGGTACGTTCCTCTCGGAGGTTAGCGGCCGACTGACTAGGGCTGTGGGTTAGGTGGTGGGGAAAGGGGGCCTGGCCTAAAAGGGAGAGTGGGGTGGGGGTTGTCCCATGGCCCGCCTTACCTACTCATATATATATATATATATATATACATATCCTACGGTTAAAGCCAAGCCCGGTATGTACTGAAGAGCACCCGAAGCCCGGCCTTTAAATTATAGTTAAGCATAACTTATTTATTATTTAATGATTAGAAAGCAAATACACTTCATGGGACAAGTAGAGGGGTAACTTAATTAAAAATTTTAAATACACAAATTATTATCAGAAAACAGTAGTAGGAGTCCCACTACACATTACATCTATATGAAGCCCACGTGTATAAAATGTATAGATACTGCGAACCGTGCGAGTCCCAACAATGTTGCCAGAATGTTTATGTGAAACCCGACACAAATTTAATAGTTTTCTATTTTAAAAGACATGAATTCTGAGGAAACTTCCTATCTAACTTCTTTTCTCTGTTACATTTATGTATTTCAATATACATCATTACGCAAGTGTATAAATAATAATGTAATAACTTTCTTTGGTCGAATAAAAGCTATTGATTAAGTAATTTATTAGTACCATTAGTACCATTTATTTACTAGTATTTATTAGTACTAGTACTATTAGATAGTTTTAGGCTTTTTAACAAATTCCATTTTAATTCGGTAAAAACCATGTTACAACTGCCAACGAGTAGTGAGCCAAATTGAGCCCCGTATGACAGTTTACGTTTCAACCGCTAGGTAAGGAGGTAATTAAAATTTCTTGCTATTACTAAGTGATGATGACAATGGCCTTGGTATAATTGAAAGTTAATTTAAATTTTCAAGAAAATCATCTTTAAGGAATATGTGGAAGAACAAGGTAAATTATAAAATCTTGTAAAATAGAAGCAATAACTATCCTATTTTTCTTATCACAATCTTTGATTTCGGTTCGACGCGGCTCTTTTAAATATGGAAACCATAATAAGCAAACGCGGAAAAAATTATAATTGTCTCGAAAATGACCTACTTTTCGATATAATAAAAAAATTGCCCTAGGTGACTCCAATAGTTGTACAAAAGTTATTGTAAAACATCTATATTTAAACATAGTTATTAATATACCACAACTAGTTTTTGTACCAAAAAAATAGCGATCACAAATGGAAAATCTTCGTGTAATGGTAAAGAACTAACTAATTATTATTAATTTTTGTTGTATTTTATCATGCACTCATCATTTATATTGCCATTTGCATATTTCTTTTAGGAAAATCGTTAATATGTTATTGATATTTATAAGTAGCTTTTAATAATAACCTTTTGATGTTTATAGGAAATACAAAATGGATTAAAGGGGAAGGCAGTAGAACCTTTTGTAGGATTTTCGACGTGAAATTAAAAACGGGGTCGAAAAAAGAAACAAAAGTGGCTATTACAACTAAGAACACCGAAAATATATGAAAAGTAATTTATAAAGAAAAAGTATTTTACCCCATTCAATAGAAGATGTCGATGATGCTCTGAGGAAATGTGACTGTAAACTGAATTAAAGTAAATAAAGGCAAATTATAGAAAAACGCTCATACTAAACTACAGCCAACTTTTTTGCAATATTCACAATACATATAATTAAACAGGGACTTCAGTGTCATATGAACCCCCGAATGACTATCGCATCCCTTGATTTTCGACTTAAAACTGCTTCAGGGGGTAGTCTATGTATAAAGCAATATTTCCAGACAAAAATTTTTGGTGTAAAAATTGGTTTAGATAGAAAAAAATTGCATACGTATGAGTTCGAAATTACTAGGTTAATTGTATTATGAACCCCCGAATGACTATCGCATCCCCCGATTTTCGACTTGAAACTGTTTCAGGGGGGTAGCTTATGTACAAAGGAACGTTTTTAGGCAAAAATTTTCTATGTAAAAATTGGTTTAGATAGCTAAATATTTTTTTTCCATACGTCAGAGTACGAAATTTAGAGGTGAAGTCTGGTATCAACCCCAGAATGACTATTGCATAGTACCCTTATTTTCGACATGAAACTGTTTCAGGGGGGTAGTCTATGGTTAAAGCAATATTTCCAGACAACAATTTTTGATGTAAATATTGGTTTCGATAGAAAAAAAACAGAATTGCATACGTATGAGTTCGGAATTACTAGGTTAAGTGTCTAATGAACCCCCGAATGACTATCGCATCCCCCGATTTTCGAATTGAAACTGATTCAGGATGGTAGCTTATGTACAAAAAAATGTTTTCAGACAAAAATTTTCTCTGTAAAAATTGGTTTAGATAGTTAAATATTTTTTCCATTCGTCAGAGTACGAAATTTCGAGGTGAAGTCTCGTATTAACCCCCGAATGACTATCGCATCCCCTGATTTTAGACTTGAAGCTCATCTCAGGGGGGTAGTCTATGTATAAATCAATATTTCCAGACAACAATTTATGATGTAAAAATTGGTTTAGATAGAAAAAAAATTGCAAACCTATGAGTTCGAAATTACGAAGATAAGTGTCATATGAACCCCCGAATGAGTATCGCACCCCTGATGTTTGACTTGAAACTGTTTCAGGGGGGTAGTCTATATGCAAAGGAATATTCACAGATAAAAATTTTCGATGTAAAAATTGGTTTAGCTACTTAAATATTTTTTTCCATACGTCAGAGTACGAAATTTCGAGGTGAAGTCTGGTATCAACCAAAGAATGACTATCGCATCCCCTGATTTTCGACTTGAAACTGTTTCAGGAGGGTAGTCTATATATAATGAAATATTTCCGGAAAAAGTTTTCAATAAAAAAATTGGTTTAGACACTATAATATTTTTTCCATACGTAAGAGTACGAAATTTAGAGGTAAAGTCTCGTATCAACCCCCGAATGGCTATTGCATCCCCTGATTTTCGACTTGAAACTATTTCAGGGGGATAGTCTATGTATAAAGCAATATTTCCAGACAAAAATTGTTAATATAAAAATTGGTTTAGATACTATAATATTTTTTTCCATACGTAAGAGTACGAAATTTAGAGGTAAAGTCTCTTATCAACCTCCGAATGACTATCCCATCCCCTGATTTTCGACTTGAAACCATCTCAGGGGGTAGTATATGTGTGAATAAATATTTCCAGACAAAAATTTTTGATGTAAAAATAGGTTTAGATAGAAAAAAAAATTGCATACGTATGAGTTCGAAATTACTAAGCTAAGTGTCATATGAACCCCCGAATGACTATCGTATCCCCTGATTTTCGACTTGAAGCTATTTCAGGAGGTAGTCTATGTATAAATAAATATATCCAGACAAAAATTTTCGATGTTAAAATTGGTTTAGATAAATTTTTTTTTCATACCTCAGAGTACGAAATTTCGAGGTGGAGTCTCCTATCAACCCCAGAATGACTATCGCATCCCCTGATTTTCGACTTAAAACTGTTTCATGGAGGCAGTATATGTACAAAGGAATTTTTCCAGGTAAAAATGTTCGATGTAAAAATTGGTTTGGATAGTTACATAATTTATTCCATATGTAAGGGTACGACATTTCTTTGTAAGTGTCATATGAACCCCCGAAAGACCATTGCATCCCCTGATTTTTGACTTGGAACTGTTTCAGGACGGTAGTATGCGTATAAAAGAATATTTCCAGGTAAAAATTGGTTTAGATACTTGAAAAAATTACCATACGTGAGAGTTTCAGATTTCTAAGTAAGTGTCTCAAGAACCCCCTGTTCACTATTGCATCCCCTGATTTTCGACTTGAAACTGTTGCAGGGGGATAGCTTACGTATAGACGAATATTTCCAAATAAAAATTTTAGAGACAACAAATTGGTTTAGATATTTAAATATTTTTTTCCATATAGAACCTATTAACACCCGAATGACAATTGCATCCCCTGATTTTCGACTTGGAACTATTTCAGGGGGATACATTATGTAAAAATGAATATTTTCCGAAAAACATTTTCAGTGTAAAAATTGGTTGGGGTGGTTAAAATAATTTTTGTTTCGATTTTTTGTACATTTAAATAGATCAAGATTCATTATTGAATTAAAACTTATTTTCTGAAATCTCAGTAAATAAATACTATTTTCTCTTTAGGTTGTAAACATATTTACCAGTTTTAGAAAATTGATAGAAATGGAATCTGATATCGCTAGATATGTACCTATTGAAATAAAATTACATTAATAATACAGAGTATGCGCGTAGCGCAATAGAAAAATGTTAGCCAAGGGAGTCACGGATGAACAGCATAAGTTCGTCTGAGCAAAAGGAGAAAATTATGTATCATTAGAAGTAAATTAACCTGTAACAACGTTGCCAAGCGTAAGGGCGTCGTATTGTACGCAATATATCTATTTTCGGGGACGGGCCACAAATCAGCTGTGAAACATATACAAAGTGTGTAAGTGTATAACCAAGAGCGCCCTCGGGCTTCAAACGGAATTTCGATGAACTAATGGTGTATATTTTGATGTATATAGCACCATTAGGAAGCCCACCCTAAAATTTAAATTTAGGCCCTCTAGTACGTGTACATCACGATATTAAAAATATACACGTGATTTTTACGAAGCCCGAAATCGGGCTTCCTATGGATGGTGTGGGCTTGACATTGACCGTTGAATATGCGTTTTTGGGCTTCCTAATGCTGGAAGATATGTATATATATATATATATATATATATATATATATATATATAGTTCTTCTATATACTTCTCCTATACATATATATATATATATATATATATATATATATATATATATGTCGGAGTCAAATTTCAAAAATTGAATTAAGCGGGAAAGACGCGAGAGCCACGCGTTGCGTGCTTGGCCTCGGATCGAGCCAAGGTGCTAGCGCAGCAGTTTTAACGAAAACAAGGAAGGGGACTGCTCCGAGGAGAACGGGGAGTCTAGCTGCGCTGGTCCTGAGGAACGGTCTACGTCTTTACCGAATATCGTTAATGTACTTTGTATTTTCGGGAAATAGAGTAGTCGTGTTATCTTGTGTTGTGTAATAAAAACAATTAAAGGCGTGCCCGATTTTGTGCCATCCTCCAAAAATGGATAATAACGACAAACCACTCCCTAATCCCGAGAATTATCCTACATCAGAAGTGGGATCTGAGCGATCTGAGCAGGACTCTGAAGGATCAGAAATGAATTCACCAAGAAATAAGCCCTCAACATCAAAAACTTGGCGTAAGTTAATAGAAACCCAAAGTAAATCTATTGCGGACTTGCTACAAGCAGTTGTGCAGTCACAAACGTTACGCGGCTTAAATGTGACGACGAACGTGACGCTACCCGAATTCGACCCAGAGAAACCCGACGCCGACCCTCGAGCTTGGTGTTCAACTGTAGACATTTGTATGGCAGATAACCCGTTAACAGGATCAGCCCTCATTATAGCAGTAAGTCAAGCTCTAAAGGGCAACGCATCAAGATGGTTATCACAAACAACCTACCCAGGAATAACTTGGACCCAGCTGAAAGAACTGTTTATCGCCGAGTATGATAACACAGATACGCCTACAGCAACTCTTTTATACCTACGAAATAGCCAACCCAAGGAAGGAGAAAATTTGGTGAATTATGCCAACCGAATAATGGGTATGTTAATTTCTCGCTGGCAAAATTTAACACTTGACGAAATCGTAATTTCAACAATTCTCGCTCACTTATCAAATTTCGATTCGAGAGTACGCCATTTGGCCTTCACATCTCACATAACATCTCGTGAAAAACTATTGAAAGAGTTGAAGGCCGTTTCATACACGAAAAGACCAGCTATCCAAAATGAGACGGAATACAGAAGTTTCAAAAGATTTAAACCTACCCAATATAAGCCAAATCCAAGATGTTCTTATTGTGGAAAATTTAACCACAAAGCAAGCGAGTGCAGAACCCGCAAAATGGAAGAGAGACCTACTTCAACTGCATCAGCGAGAAGTTCGCCGAAGACACCTACCCCTACCAGGCATCCAGCAAAGAAGGACATCGTCTGTTTCCGATGCAATCGGCCCGGACATTATGCAAGTAGCTGCAGGAACGAAAAAGCTGACTCCGCAGATTCCAAGAGTACCGAAAAGCGCGTGAATTTATGTGAAGTCAACCCCCAAGGTCGACTGCAACATGACGGTAGGTCATTTTTGTTCACTTTTGATTCAGGGTCAGAATGTTCCCTCATAACAGCAACAACAGCCTCCGAATTTTCTGGAATTCAATTTGAGAATAAGGTTTCATTAAGCGGCATTGGAAAGTCCAGTGTTTTAAGTTCGAAACAAATTCTTTCAAAAGTTACTGTTGACAATAATTGCCACATGGAGATTTTATTTCACGTTTTGCCGAACCAATCTCTGAATCATGATATTTTAATAGGACGAGAAATCCTCAAACATTTTACGGTAATTTTAACTGCCGACGCGTGTAAATTTTCTTCCCAAGTATCAAGTAACATCTTAGAATGTATGTCGACTTCGGGAGAAAATAAAACAGATGACGAAATTTTATTCGATAACATTAAAACAGATGTTTCCGTAGAACAAAAACCGATTCTTTTAAAAATCTTAAACAAATTTAAACCTTTCTTTACACAGGGTATTCCACGTTCAAGTGTAACTTGCGGCGAACTTGTGATACGTTTAGCCGATCCTACTCGAATTGTACATCGTCGTCCCTATCGTCTTAATCCTTCAGATCGAGAAATAGTACGAAATAAAATAATAGAATTGGAGGCGGCCGGGATTATTCGTCCCAGCTCATCTCCTTTTGCTAGCCCTAGTCTTTTAGTTAAAAAAGAAGGTAGAACCGATCGTCTTTGTGTCGACTATAGGGATTTAAATTCAAATACAATTCCCGAACGATTTCCTTTGCCACTGATTTCAGACCAAATAGCCCGGTTAGCAGGCGCACGCTATTTTTCATCTTTAGACATGGCTAGTGGTTTTCACCAGATATCCGTCCATCCCGAGTCAATAGAACGAACTGCATTTGTCACTCCAGATGGTCAGTGGGAGTTTATAAAAATGCCTTTCGGCTTACGTAATGCCCCTTCAGTTTTTCAGCGAACCGTCATCAAAGCTCTAGGTCCATTAGCTCATAGTTACGTAGTTGTATTTATGGACGATATCTTAATCATAGCAGAAACAATCGACGAAGCATTTGAAAGATTAGAACTTGTACTTGAAATCTTAACTAAAGCAGGGTTTTCCCTAAAACTTTCAAAGTGCTCATTTATTATGGAAAGAGTGCAATATCTCGGATATGACGTATTTGCCGGTCAAATTAAGCCTAACACACGAAAAATTGAAGCACTAATAAATTTACCCCCACCTACTACGGTAACTGAACTTCGACAATTCATAGGTCTTGCATCTTATTTTAGACAATTTATCCCAAATTTCTCGACGAAAATGGCTCCTCTTTATAGAATGACAGGTTCCAAAACCAATATTACCTGGTTACCTGAACACGAAGTTATTCGAAAAGAAATAATTGCTCAATTAACTAACGAACCAGTACTTACAATTTTCAACCCTAAATTTCCCATAGAATTGCATACTGATGCCAGTTCCGTTGGGTACGGGGCTATACTTTTTCAAATTGAAAATAATCAGCGCCGTGTCGTCGCTTATTTCAGTAAATGTACTACCCCAGCAGAATCCGAAGGACCGTGATAGACAAATTTTGATTACAACAAAAATTGACAATATTTATCCGAAGGACCGAGATAAATAAAGATTAGTTGTCTAAAGGACTTGGTAACGTTTAGGAATTTAGTAACCATAGTTCCAGTTTTAAAGTTATACAGTGCCAGAAGGACTTGGTACATTGGGATCCAAATGCTCGGAGTACTTAAAGCTAGAATTAAAATAAGAAAAGGATTGTTGTAAGTTACTTTATAGACTTAGATACTGTTTGGATTTTATTGTTACAGAACTGACTCCCAGGGACGGGAGATCTGTCAGGTTTGGCCGTGTCGGAGTCAAATTTCAAAAATTGAATTAAGCGGGAAAGACGCGAGAGCCACGCGTTGCGTGCTTGGCCTCGGATCGAGCCAAGGTGCTAGCGCAGCAGTTTTAACGAAAACAAGGAAGGGGACTGCTCCGAGGAGAACGGGGAGTCTAGCTGCGCTGGTCCTGAGGAACGGTCTACGTCTTTACCGAATATCGTTAATGTACTTTGTATTTTCGGGAAATAGAGTAGTCGTGTTATCTTGTGTTGTGTAATAAAAACAATTAAAGGCGTGCCCGATTTTGTGCCATCCTCCAAAAATGGATAATAACGACAAACCACTCCCTAATCCTGAGGATTATCCTACATATATATATATATATATATATATATATATATATATATATATATATACATCTGTGAGTCTTGACTGTCCTAATGTATGCAGCTTCAGTAGGAGATGAATCTCCGTCTAGGGTTGCAGTCAGGATAGGGTGGGCAAGAAAGAAAAAGCTCTTTTCAAAATAGCCAAGCTTTCGGAGCGATTTTGGCTCCTTCCTCAGGGCATCTAGTGAGAAATTTTAATTAGAAAACATTTTCATTTACCATGATTATGTTTGAGACTCACTTGTACAAGCTAATATATGAAACTAGCAATAATAAATATCGCTTACTGACATTACGGTTATATTAACACAGAGGTAGCACGTTCTTTTTAAAACAAAATTAACTTAAGTCAGATAACCTATATATAAATAAGGAAAGCGCGGTAAAAGATAAGTAATAATAATCTAATTAAAGCCCTTAAACACAGAGTTATCAATTTGTCACACATACAGTATAGAAACGAAGGTTTGCTTAAACTCAAGTCAATTTTGGTGGAGAATGGTTATCCTTTAAAAATTATTAATAGTATTTTGTTCAGTGCTCCACAAAACCGTACAATAGAGCACCATCCGAATGGTAACTTTAACAACAGAGGAATCATAGTAAACAGTAACCACACAACAGACACTATAACTACTGAACTGATTAAATATGCCACGCTCCCATACATCAGGGATTTAACACCGAAACTCAGAAACATATTTACACCTTTAAACCTTCAGTTTGCAAACAAAAATATCCTCACTTTAGAGAAATTATATACTACATTAAAATCCCCGCTTAAAACATCGGAACTTTCCAACGTAGTTTATTCTATCACATGTTCGGATTGCAAACGGGAATACATTGGTCAAACTTCGAGGCTATTAACAGGAAGAATTACCTCTCACAAAAGTGACGTAAAAAGAAAAGTGAAAACGTGCGCCCTCGTAGAACACGTACTAAATCTCAATCATAAAATGGATTTTGATAATGTAAAAACGTTGAAAACTGAAAGGGGTTTTTTTAAATGTAATTTTCTAGAAATGATATGTATCAACAACACACCAAATGCCATTAATAAGAGAGCGGATGTTCAGAACTTAAGCACGAGTTATAGTTACATCCTTAAGCTGGTTTCTTAAGTTTATTTAAATAAGGTAATACAAAGTTTGAACATTGAATCTTCAATATGTTAAATGTTTTCTGTTTTGTTATGTTGGCTACACATCATATTTTAACTGTCTATGTCTTAATTTTAAGTTTTGTGTTTTGTCACACTTCACCATTATTACTTATCTTTTACCGCGCTTTCCTTATTTATATATAGGTTATCTGACTTAAGTTAATTTTGTTTAAAAAAGAACGTGCTACCTCTGTGTTAATGTAACCGTAATGTCAGTAAGCGATATTTATTATTGCTAGTTTCATATATTAGCTTGTACAAGTGAGTCTCAAACATAATCATGGTAAATGAAAATGTTTTCTAATTAAAATTTCTCACTAGATGCCCTGAGGAAGGAGCCAAAATCGCTCCGAAAGCTTGGCTATTTTGAAAAGAGCTTTTTCTTTCTTGCCCACCCTATCCTGACTGCAACCCTAGACGGAGATTCATCTCCTACTGAAGCTGCATATATATATATATATATATATATATATATATATATATATATATATATACATATATTTATATATATAAGCGTTGGAATTAGTTCGTGACTAAGTTGAAGAAAAATATTTATGTCTTAGGAAGATTATAACAAGCTCCCGCTTGTGAGGATGTAGTCAAAATGGTATCAATAAATTTTTAAACGGCCAGTGTTAGATTTACTCTCGTATATTAATTTCTAGCTTTCGGAAACCTTCGTTTCCTTCCTCAGGAAAAATACTAAAAAGCAGTAACAATGACTTAAAACACTATTACCTGCTGTATAACAAACTTACTACACTGTGTGATAAAACAGGAATGCAATCTTAGTTTATAGGAAACATAATGTGTAGCGATCAATATTAACTATCGAAATGTTTGAACCACGCTTACGATGTTGAAAAAGTTGAGGTTAACACACCAACGGAAATATACTACCAACCGGTGGAAAGAAAAATTGACAGATTGAAAGTCAATCAAGGAATGAATGTTAGGAATGCCAACACTCACGCAACAGCACAATACTTATGTGTAAATGTAGGCAACTTATCATACAACAAATTTATGGAGAAAAGCATCCCAAAAATTATTAACATTAATAATTGTTAATTTAAAGTTAAATTTAAAAAAAATTCATTCAGCGGAACAGTTTGAAAAAAAATAAAAACGAGCGGTGAAATCGGACGCTACCCCTTACCGCCCCAGGATCACTATCAGCAAGGAATGACACTATGGTCATTCGATTCGCTATTCAATTCCACACATTTGACCAAAATTTAAAAAAAATTCATTCCGCGGAACAGTTTGAAAAAAAATAAAAACGAGCGGACGACGTCCTATACAAATCAGACGCTAGCCCCTAGCGGCCCAGGATCACTATCAGCAACTAATCAGACTATGGTCATTCGATTCGCTATTCAATTCCACACATTTGACCAAAATTTAAAAAAAATTCATTCAGCGGAACAGTTTGAAAAAAAATAAAAACGAGCGGACGACGTCTTATACCATTCGGACGCTAGCCCCTAGCGACCCAGGATCACTATCAGCAACTAATCTGACTATGGTCATTCGATTCGCTATTCAATTCCACACATTTCACCAAAATTTAAAAAAAAATCATTCAGCGGAACAGTTTGAAAAAAAAATAAAAACGAGCGGTGAAATCGGACGTTACCCCTTACCGCCCCAGGATCACTATCAGCAAGGAATGACACTATGGTCATTCGATTCGCTATTCAATTCCACACATTTGACCAAAATTTAAAAAAAATTCATTCAGCGGAACAGTTTGAAAAAAAATAAAAACGAGCGGTGAAATCGGACGTTACCCCTTACCGCCCCAGGATCACTATCAGCAAGGAATGACACTATGGTCATTCGATTCGCTATTCAATTCCACACATTTGACCAAAATTTAAAAAAAATTCATTCAGCGGAACAGTTTGAAAAAAAAATAAAAACGAACGGACGACGTCTTATACAAATCGGACGCTAGCCCCTAGCGGCCCAGGATCACTATCAGCAACTAATCAGACTATGGTCATTCGATTCGCTATTCAATTCCACACATTTGACCAAAATTTAAAAAAAAATCATTCAGCGGAACAGTTTGAAAACAAATTAAAACCAGCGGTCGACGTCCGATGCACATCGGACGTTAGTCGTTAGCGGCCCAGGATAATCGCTACGAGCGATCTTTTTACTAATCATTATTGTAGGGAAAGTCCATTTGTTATAGAATATTTCGAATATATGCGAAACGTCCAGAATATTGATTTTGGGAATACTTGGAATTAACTATTTAAATTTGAAAGTCGACAACGTCTTAGGCAACCAGTTCTGCGGCTATATGTTTTCCTTATAAAATGTATTATATTTGTTTGAAATGAGTTCACAGAATCAATTTGTCGTTTATTGATCGAAATCAGACGATAAATGTTTAATTGTAAACGTTTCTTGGCTACAACAGCACCGTAATTGTTTTCCCCCCAATACATTTCGTCTCCGTGCGCTACTGACCGCTCGGGCATCCTCGGCTAAATTGGACGCTGAGAAAAAGACGCTAACTTCACACTGGTACTGGAATCACTTGATACACGGTTCACGCCACGCGTTCTCGCTTCACCATACTCAGATTAGTCAGATTTGTTTTGATGTTTTGTAATGTAAGGTAAGGTTTATTATGAATGTTATGATTGTTATGATTGATTTCATAAAAATCTAGCAGAAAACAAGTAATCAACTGACACCGGCATGGAAATTTTCATGTCTATGGTGACTGTTTGACATTTGTGCATCAAAATGGCCGCCTCCATAGTGTCCCGGATTTTCAAGATGCGCACTCGTCGAAGCGCGTTCTACCCCCCTCTTATTTCTATGGTCTACCCCCAGAGGCACGGGGTTTGAGGTTATGTTGAGGCCTCTACCAGCGGGGAGTCCACTCAGTCACTCTCTCTCTCTCTCTCACACACACACGCACACTCTCTCTCTAGCACACCACGTAGTGGCAGAACTCAGTTGTCGGGTATATATGGCGTTGATGACGTCATTTGGACTTCTGTGCTTCAGACACTGTCAAGGACTTTTGTGTTCCGTGCTTTGGCGGGAAGCTGTCAAATGTGAACGTTCCGTGGTTCACTGTCAAATTTTTGCGTGAAGGTTCTCTCACTTTCATGTTCCGTGCTTCAGACACTGTCAAGGACCTTTGTGTTCCGTGCTTTGACGTGAAGCTGTCAAATGTCAACGTTCCGTGTTTCACTGTCAAATTTTGGCGCCATAGGTCTGAGGTCGGGGGCCTAGGGACATAGGATGGGGCCCACAGGTCTGGGGGGAGTAGCCCTAAATGGGGCCCATGGGTCTGGAGGAGTAGCCCTGGCCCAGGGTGGGAACGCGGGCTCGGCGGGGCGCGGGCTTCGGGGCCGGCGGTAGACGGTTTGCAAAAGTGAGGTTATGTTACAAATTTTGTCGCCGAACTCCTGTAGTTCATCTACTTATTTAATTAGATTTTCGCTAAGCTGCTGACAGGCCTGGCCATGGCCGTCTTTACTGAAAGGCCGGAACATTGATATTTGGCAACGCTGCGGCGAAGGCCGATTGTGTGAATTTAAGGTTATATTTACAATATTTAATGTTGAGTAAAGAAGTGTTTTTTCTTTAAATTAAGTGTGCTTTGGTCTGTATTTTCTATAGTGACTGTTACTAAATACATACTTTACATACCTATATAAATTAATTTTATTTTTGTATGCTCTGCGTACTAATAAAATGTAAGTAAAACCCAACTTTTAAGACTTTCGGTACAATACAGAATTTCTTATATTTTCTTTGTAAAACGAATGTCTTTATACAGTCGAAGCTCTATATAACGAGAATGAAGGTGCTGCAAAATTTGCTCGTTATATAGAGGTCTCGTTATATGGAAATTCCCCCATTTTTAATGGTTATAAGAAGAAGACAAACGAGGAAAGTGGTGACAGTGGTGATGAAAAAATTATACAAAAACCATCTAAGCTACAAGTGTTCAATGCACTTTCAACAATAAAAACAGCCTTGCAGTTTGAAGACGTTCCAGAAAATGTGTTTGTTCAATTATAGCGGCTTGAAGATTTAGGTATATGAAAAAACTTTGTCATGTGATGTACAAACCAAAATAAATTATTCTAAAGAAACTGTACATAATATTTTATAATTTAGATAAACATAATTTATAAATGTGAATAATTTACAATATGCTAATTAATTTCAATAAAAATGTGTTTGTATGTGAAAAAAATATTTTTTCCTAAGGGCCTAACCAAGCCCCTATAATTGAACAAACACATTTTCGGGAACGTTTCAAACTGAAAGGCTGTTCTTAATGTTGAAAAAGCATTGAACACTTGTAGCTTAGATGGTTTTTGCTTGGTTTTTTTATAATTTCTAAATCAACACTGTCACCACTTTCCTCATTTGTCTTCTCCTTATTTTTCACATCCTGGATGAGACTTTCTTCTGTCGGTAAGCCAGATTCTTCTAAATCGTCGTCGAAATAGTTTAAAACCACTTTAACTATGATTAACGCTATAATCCTATATCCTCTGCATTCAAATTATTCGAATGTAAACACGTAAAGACGGCCATCTTCCTATAAGTCGGCCTTCTGTTTTCTTAGTCGGCGATGTTGCCAAATTTAATGCTCCGGCCTTTCAGTAAAGACGGCCGTGGCCTGGCCTACCTATGGAACAACCGAAAGTGGCTAGAACACAACACTCCGACAGAAGATATGGAACAATAAAAAATACACAGTGTCGCCACATCCTCCCACCAGAAAATTTTACAAAAGATTTTCTCAAACAAAAGTTTTTTCCTTTTTTACAATAAACAAAATAATTTTCAACTCAAAATTAAAGAATACAATTCTCTCTCCTACAGATACATCCGCTATAGATAACGGTCAGGCAGTCTGACAGCCCTACCCGAACGGGTAAACTTAAACTTATCACCTTTTCCACTTTCCGCAGAAATCTCACTATCGTTAACGGGTGCTCTGCTTTTAACACTACCGTCACTACCGCATACCGATTTTCTCCCGATCCGTTGATCCTGTTGATGTAAATGGTTCTAGACTGCTAACAGCCTCTCGCTCCTCCAAGGGGTACACCCGCTGCACCGGTCGCAGAATTAGCCCTCTGGTGGTAAGGATTCGAACCAAACGTACTTTTCCATCTCGCCCCGGCAGGAGCTCAACCACTCGACCCATTGGCCAATGTAACCGTTTGTCGTTGTCAGCACCGACGAGCACGACTTCCCCAACCGTCACTGGACGCGAAGGTTTATCTCTACGGCGCGAACAAAGCTGCCCCAAATACTCGTTACGAAATCGTCGTCTCAAGTCGTCCCTCAAAACTTGTATTCTCGCAGCCTTTTTGCACAAATGAGCCCGATCAATGACATCGCAGTCGGGGACCCCGCTCTCCACTTGATCTCGCGTGAACATAAGCGGCGTCAAAGGCACTAGTTCCTTGGATTCATTCGAAACATAGGTTAGGGGCCGTGAATTGACGATCGCCTCGCAATCACACACCACTGTCAGTAGATCTTCATAATTGAGCGAAGCTCGTCCCAATACTTTACGTAACAACCTCTTTAAAACTCCAATAAGGCGTTCCCAGAAGCCACCCCACCATGAGGCCGTAAGGGGGTTAAACCTCCAAATAATGCGATCCGCCGCACAATATTCCACGATCTGATTCCAATTCAACCGCGAAAACAAGTTTTCAGTCCCCACGAAATTTGTCCCATTATCGCTGTATATGATTCTGGGTCTGCCACGTCGAGCCACGAATCTTCTTAACGCACGTATGAAGCACGACGTGGATAGAGATGTTGCAAGCTCACAATGGATCGCCCGATACACCGCGCACGTGAAGAGGCAGACCCATACCTTACTTCCCGATTTCAGGAATAACGGTCCTGCAAAATCTACGCCTGTCACTTCGAACGCCATCGCATCCCGTATCCGGTCAGCCGGTAAAGGTGGGGTCTCAACGCACAGAGGTTTTGATGAATATCTCTTACAGGTCACACACGGCGATATAACTCTCTTTATATTTCGTCTGCCGCCCAGAATCCAATGTCTCTCACGCAGGAGACTCAACAAGCCCTGGGTACCAACATGACATGCTTTTTCATGGGCGCTAAAGATCAGTCGATCTACCACATCGTGTCGAGCAGGTAGCACAACAGGCAAACGAAAATTCTCTGTGTCGGTTCGGTTCAGTACCCTGGTCTTTAGACGAATCAATCCGAACTCGTCCCGAAACGCGTTTAATGTCCTCAATCGGGGATCATCCTCGACGAAAGCTTCCTTTTGTATCTCTCTAAAGACAAGCAACTCCGCTGCATTCACTTCGTCCGCCGTCAATTCGCCCCCGCGCTTAGATTCTCGGTTCTTGATGTTGTAAGTAAAGCGCATGATCCATGCCATCATCCTTACAACCTTGCTATATCTGGAAAAATAGTCGAGATGCCAATCAAAGGGAGCGCCACATAGTAAGACAGTTGTCGCTTTCTTTCGCTCTTCATTAATCTCTTCCTCATCGTAGTGTTGATTATCCTGGGGCCAATCTCGTTCTGAAGCATACAACCAATGGGGTCCCTCCCACCATTGGCCTTCCAGCAACTGCTCCGCTGAACATCCACGTGAGGGAAGGTCGGCCGGGTTTAAATTTCCGGGCACATACTTCCAAGCCGACACGTCTGTCAGCTGACGTATTTCCTTTACGCGATTGCCAACAAAGGTAGCCCACTCTCCCTGTCGGCGGATCCACGAGAGCACCGTGCTCGAGTCACCCCAAAAATAACATGGGGGCTTGCACTCAAAGTTTTGTATGGTCTTTGAGCATAACCTGGCACCCATGGTAGCACCTAAGAGTTCTAGGCGTGGTATGGTCATTTTTTGAAGAGGTGCTACTCTCGATCTCGCCGCTACCAGCTGCACAGATATTTGACCCTGCCACTCCGTTCTTAGGAAAATCACACAGGCATAAGCTCGGCTACTAGCGTCGCAGAAAACATGAAGCGTTGAAACCCCTTCTTCCCCGCAACCCGCCCGCAGCCACCTGGGTACTTCGACACGTTGCAAAAATCGCAGTCCCTCTAGCCAGTGGAGAAATTCTCCTCTAGTCTCCTCTTCGACAGGAGCGTCCCAACCCAGTTCCTTCTCCCACAGTCGTTGCAAGAGTAGCTTGGGCAGCAGAGTGACCGGGCAGGTGAACCCGATAGGGTCGAAGATCCGTTGAGCCATAGACAGAATAACTCGCTTGGTTACAACTCCTTGATACCAGTCCCCCAGAGCCTCTACCATATGCTTAATGGACAAAGTATCGCGTTACCGATTCCACGTCAACCCTAGAACTGAACTTTCACCAACGTCATTCTTCGGACAACTTATTGCCTCCCACCCTCACAAATAAAATTTTCCCTCTGCTAGAATTTGGGAGGATTCTTCAATAAATTGTTCCAGACTCTTTTCATCCTTGACGCTAGTAACGCAGTTGTCGACGTAAAACCTTCAGCTCAACCTGTCGATGGTTTCTGGTGAATACTTTCGTTTCAAAGTTTGATTTCTCTCGCGAATCAGATCTATGTGGTGGGCAATAGTGACTCCCAACAGAAAAGGGCTGCTATTCACTCCAAACACTACCCTGCGGTGCTGATAAATAAGTTCCTGGCCGTCGGCGTCCACCCATAAAAATCGAAGACAGCTTCTGTCCCTCTCATGAACCGAAATCTGTAGAAACGCTTTGCGTACATCTGATACCACCCCAAGTCTATTTTCACGGAAACGTGTCAGAATGTTAGGTACTTCCTCTATCAAGTTCGGCCCTTTCTCTAGACATTGATTGAGTGAGCATCCATTTTTCCGTGCGGCGCTCGCATCGAAGACTGGTCGGATTTTTGTCGTAGAGGTTTTCTTTATTACAGGTCTATGTGGTAAGTAATGCTCTATGTCGACCTGCCAATTCCTCTGCACTTGTTCAATAACTCCCTCCTTTAACCATTCTTGGAACACTCCATCGTATGCTTGGAACAAACCTTTAGTCTTTAGTTTCTCCAAAACGCCATGCAATCGTTGACGGGCTAGTTCGTAGTTGTCTGGTAGAGGGGGGTGTCCCTCCAGCCATGGTAGTCTCACTTCATAACGTCCTTCGTCATTTACTTCAACGGTTTCCTTGAAAAAACAGATCGCAGCTAGCTCACGTTCATGCCTGGTTTTATCTTTGGTAGGATCTGTAATTCCTAAAATGTCCAGCTCCCAAAGACGAGAAATTGAGATGTCACTTGCCAGGAGGCTCATGACGGTGCATGACTCCCTCTCCGCCGTTTGCACAGGAATACTCCCCATTAAAGTCTAGCCCAAAAGTGTTTCGATGGCTACCAATCCACAAGTCAAAACGTGCCTCCGTCCTGTATAAAGCATACCGGCGACGTCCGAGCCAATCAACAATTCAATAGGAGTGGGAGCCGCGATGTCGTGTAACTCAATGCCCAAATCCGCGAGTTCCTGCAACCATGGTCCTGCGAAGATGGACGACACACTATTGCATATGCTTGGTTGATCCAACACTTCAAAATCGCAGGAATATTCGTCTTGGGTTACTTTAACATGATAACGGTCATGCGCCTGCTCCACCACTGCCCCTCCAAATAGGGAATGACGTATCTTTTCCCTTCCTATGGAGGACATGTTCAGTTTTCTAGCCGTCGCTCTCAAAATGTAGGACCGCTGAGATCCCGTGTCAATCAAGGCACGAACTGACAAGGTGCTATTTTTCCCAATCAGCATGACTCTTAAGGTTTGTAGGAAAACATGCGTACCGGTACAGTTTGCCGCATTTAACTCTTCCTTGACTTTTCCTTCGTCCGTTCGAGTGGGAAGAGCTCTGGCCTCCTGCTTATTTATCTTGATATCAGGACACATCAAAGTGGTGTGGTTTTTGTCACAAACTAGACAGGTAATACGGCTGCGACATTTCTTTGACTGGTGCCCCACCTTCAAGCAACGATAGCACGCCTTCTTTTCGTTAATTGACTGTCTTTTCTTCTCTAGCGTTAGACCTTTGGCCTTGTAACACGCGACGCTCTCATGCGTCCCACTACAAAAGATACATTTATGACCTTCCCCATTTAACAAATCCGCGGCAGTGGCTATTTGTTGATTCCCTAGATTCGCCTTCCTCTTGACATTTTCATTAGTCGAGTTCGGGCTGCCCTTCTTTGCATCGTACAAACCAAAACCTTCAGACGCGAGTGTAATCCGCTGCTCATTTTCTACTTCGTTGCGCAAAAATTGGAGCAACGCTTTTAACCGATTTTCCAGCGTAATGCTTGTTTCGCCCTCTTCAGCCGACGACACATTTCCTGTGGGTTCACGAAGCGCAGTTTCTGCACATAGCCCAGCAGAACTACGTTGCCATACACGGAGTAAGTCCTCAGGCAAACATGACTCAATTAAAGGATACAGTATGGCAGCATATCTATCGCTTGAAATCTTTAAAGTCTCGAGAGACCTTAGTTGAGTCTCGATGTTGTCGTACAAACCCGAAACATCTATCGTTTTCTTATGCATGGCATTATTCAGGATAAGCTTCAATAATTCTCTCACATAGACTTCAATTTGCAAGTCATCTCTACCGAAGCGTGATCTTAAACTTTCTACGATGTTTGCATAATTCTCCCCTGTAGCTGGGAAACTATCTACGAGATGCCTGGCTCGACTACCTGGCACGGTGGCCTGAGTCAGATATTCGACTTTATCGGCAAGATCAATCTCTGGATCTTCGTCAACCTTTTTAAATTGGGCCCAGAAAGGTAACCAATCCCGAATATTGCCATCGAATCGCTTGAATTGTATCACTGGTAACTTGAACTTACGTTTTCCAGTTGCGTGCGTCCCCTCTGACTCGCTCACCCTACTGTCGCCTGATGTCGATGCAACATCGTTGTTGACACTTTCAAAAAGGCGGGTACAACGAACGTTTACTTCTTTCCATCGCTTGGAGTACTCGTCACACCTGTCTGTTTCCTCAGTGAGTCTCTCCTCCGTTGAATTGTCTGCCACAAGCAAGTTGAAGATCTCCGTGCTGAGGATCTTTAACTCTTCATACTTCTCTTGCGTCAGCTCCCAAGCAGCCTGTATTTTCTCCAAGTCGCGCTCGCTAGCGGCCAACAACTCCTCCAGCTCCCTGGCGTTCCTTGTGAACGAAGAACGAAGAACTTTTCTGACCAATTTCTTCGCCTCGATATCCATTGTTCCCCAAACGTAACGTCACGAACAGGAGACGGTACTTGTTGCCACTTAACCTTTACGAACGCGCGTGGATTGCGAACAAACGACTTTTCGCACGTCCTGTCACGGTCGCCACTAAATGTACAGATCCCGCGAAGAGAACTACCCGTTCCCGCAAGATCCCCCAAATCACAATTGTAGGAAAAGTCGGATTCGTTTTTAGTAAACTTATTTAATTAGTTTTTCGCTAAGCTGCTGACAGGCCTGGCCTACCTCATAGAAATAAGAGGGGAGTAGAACGCGCTTCGACGAGTGCGCATCCTGAAAATCCGGGACACTATGGGGGCGGCCATTTTGATGCACAAATGTCAAACAGTCACCATAGACATGAAAATTTCCATGCCGGTGTCAGTTGATTACTTGTTTTCTGCTAGATTTTTATGAAATCAATCATAACGATCATAAACTTACATTACAAATCTGAGTATGGTGAAGCGAGAACGCGTGGCGTGAACCGTGTATCAAGTGATTCCAGTGTGTCTTTTTAGAGCTTAATTTATTTTTGGTGTGTCCTATTTTGTGTGTGGTTTTGAGACATTTTACAACTATAAAAGCTATACAATAGTGATAAACAATGACTTGTTCAGTGAAAGGTTGCGAAAGTGTTCGAAGATTATGTGATAAGAACATTTCATTTCATAGGTAAAATATTGTTGGATCATTGCGGCATATGTGTATATAGATCATTTTTGCAGATTTCCAAGAGAACCTGACAACATTCAGAAGGCGGCTTGGGTAAATGCCGTAGGATTAAATCCTTCACTTTGGACTTGGACGAGGGCCAAATATGTATGTTCCAAACATTTTCGGGTTGAAGACTAAATACAACCACACGTACTTAAGTCTGATGCAGTTCCATCACTCTGTTTGCACATCAGTGTTTTCATCATTAATAGATTAATAGTCACTTGTTACTGTAAACGTTTATTTTTTCATAATATTGATTTAATAAATACATTTCAAACAGCTAAGAGCATTTTCCTTTCTGGCAGCCGAACTTGACATTGTTACAAGTAGTGGTAAATAATTGCGGACTGCTTTCGACGTGAGCATGATGTTGGATCGCTCAAGGGCTAGCTGACAACTGGCAAGTAATTCTTCCAGGTGTGGTAGAATGGCCGGCTTGTGGCTTGCGGGCTTTCTGAGGACGACAGCGGCAGTAAAGAAGAACGAAGAACTGCTGGTAACAGCATGAGCAGGTTCGATGACGCGACGAGGACGAGCACTATTTAACCGGAGTTCCAACAGAAAACACACTAAGAGGTCCATCCAAAGCTGGCGAGGTTCTCAAGGGACAGGTCTTGTCCAAAATTTAACATAATCTGACAATAAAGGCTGAAAGAGGCCGGTACTTTAGGATGCTGTACGATGGTGCTTCTTCCTAGACGCGACAATGCGTTTTCAGAGCGGTACTACAGAGCGTAATTTAATTAAAAATTACTTTTTTGTGGTTAGCAGAAGTCAATGGGGTCAATATCCTTTATTAGATCATT
This sequence comes from Cryptocephalus moraei, assembly GCA_946251905.1. Taxonomy (NCBI): domain Eukaryota; kingdom Metazoa; phylum Arthropoda; class Insecta; order Coleoptera; family Chrysomelidae; genus Cryptocephalus; species Cryptocephalus moraei. The sequence goes on from OX276453.1 coordinate 340,866, forward strand.
GACACAGGTATGATTTGTTTTGACATTTTTGACATTAGTGCATCAAAATGGCGGATCAACAAATCTCCCCAGTTCGCGCAGGTCGAAGCGCGTTCTACACCTTTTCTATTTCTATGGCCTACCTATGGAACAACCGAAAGTGGCTAGAACACAACACTCCGACAGAAGACATGGAACAATAAAAAATACACAGTGTCGCCACAGGGCCATTAATGGTGGAACAGATAGGTCTCATTGATAACACAGGCTTATGAATTTTAGGTAAATAGGAAAAGTATACAACCTTGGTGACACTGGTGTAAGATATCAATTGTTTTGTAGTCACTTCATCAATATGGTTAGAATTAATTAATTTAGACACTATTTTGTTGGCCTTCTGTTGTAGTGTACTAGTTGGGTCTCTGCTTAAAGCTCTATAATATTTTGTATCTCTCAATAAAACTTCACTTTTATCTATACCCAGTAAACATTTTCCCGTATTAGAGACATTTCTAATATGTTTCTATAAAACATGAAACATTTCATTTCGTGATTCAAACGTGTAACTGAAACGTTTATGAGAGCCTTAATGTCCGCCTTGGATGTGTTACTGGTACGAAACTGTAAACGTTACTAATACGTTTCAGAGCAATTTACAGAAATGTTTCACATTTGTGACAGAGAAATATTTTCGAAACATTTCTTGTTAAATGTTTCTATTATGTTTCATAGGAACATTTCCTTTGTCAAGGGCTTTTAAATGTAGGTGAAAACTTTACTGAAAGAATTAATTTTGCTTAAAATTTATTTCTAGAGAACTATCTTTATGTGAAATATATTTTAAACATTGAAAACTTATCGCTTATCAGTGAAGTTTTAACCTTGATAAAACCAGACCTAGTTCAGTTGGAACAAAAAATTGCCAATACCTACTAATCCAAATGAAGATTTTTTTTATAAATTAAACATGTTATTTACAATATAACATTTATTTTTTAAATGTTCTTGAAAAACAAAATTATACATTTCTGCAAAAATAAAAACAAAATCACAATACGCATGCTTATATTTAAATAAATTGAAGAATAAAATGAAATGAATTAAAATAAAATGAAAATAAATATGTAGATTGAGCAAAAACAACTAAAATAAATTCCTTTTCTGCGTTATTAATATTATTATTCTGCGTTTTTCTTATTTCGTAAGTACCGCAAATTTGCCTGTCGCATCCAATTCGCAACAAATTCTTCAAATGCCTTGTCTTTTAAGTCTGGAAAACTCTTCCTCACTTACTCACTGCAGCTGTAATATGAAATTTTTATTTAGCATGTTTTGATTTGGTAAATTGATGTCACTACATACATTAGATTGTTTCAGTTTGCCAGATGCATGCAAAAATAATGACCGAATTTTACTGCCAGTAACAAAATTATATAGAAATAATCGCTGGGTAGCATTTCTCCTGGCTACATCCCGCAGATACATATGGTCATTGCGCACTTGCTATTCAACATGATTTTTGTAGTGTGTAGCAAGTAGATATCCTAGGCCACTTCAGCCCCCCAAAATCTTACATAACCTCACTTTTGGCATCGCGCGACCGCGGCCCCAGCCCGAGCTTGTATGTAGATCCAAGGTTTCGACGTTTACGATTCGCGGACAAGGCTTATTTATTTCGAAAAACTTATCCTCCAGAAAAGTTGCTTTTGGAGGCCACGGACGTAAACGATGTCAGCTCACAAATGGTGATGGTCGAGAATTTCATGAATTTTAGTGTATGACACGAAACCGGGTGTGTAAGCCAGTCCATGTATATTGCGCGTTACGAAAATCACTTGTTTCTTATCCACATCCGATAATGACTCGTAGGCTATGGGCGAGTCGAACAAGTAGTGACTTGTTTGATGACCGTTGCAGATGGCGAGTTCTTTCGCGAAAAACTCAGGCGGACCACCACCTGGTATGAAAAGGTAAAAAACTTGTATGTCTGCGGTCACTGCTCTCATTGCGACGGTTACTTATCGACTAAGATAATTTTCTGACTCTCTCACTAAGTGGTAGGTGCTCCATAATACAATCGTGGATGATGATGCAATATGCTTTAGTGTTGGCCGGGAACCCCACTCTAGTTTAGATTACTAGTTTAACATCCACCGTTGAAGATTTAATGCTTTCATCTCGTCCTGAACAATCAATTACGAATAGGGCGTGGCTTTTGAAGTCCGTAAACTGAATCAGCGGCTGTTTCTTTCCACCATCATCGTTCATAAAGTTAGAGTAAAAGTCTGTGTATGCGTGGTAAGCGTTCGCGTAAACGGTAATTGTTAGCGAAATTGTAACTTTGACACTCGTACGGATGATAGTCTCCATTTAAGAATAATCTTATATCCGACACAGACAGATTATCAAATTTTGTGGGAACTGCATTAAGAATATTTTTCCTCGCTTTGTGGGACGCAAAGATAACGAAACGGGGGCATTCTACGCTATTCGTAGTTTTAACATTCCAAATTTTTTTCATGGAACCCTCTGTAAGGGTACGTAATTCGTGTAACTCCCACTTTCGGAACGCCATGAGAATAGGTAAATCGTTACGTATGGCCTGTAATAGTTCAACCTTGAGTATATCGGACGGAAGAACATGTCGCACTTTTAGTTCGATATTTTCTATTTTAAAAACTACCTACTCTACTACTTAATGTTTTCACAGGTAAAAATCACGCAATTATTATCATTGCGAGCTCCCACTAATCGAATCGTTTGCTTCCCACTGATTGCCTTTCGATAATCATTTAAGATGCCCAAAAAATGTGATAGCGGTATCCTTAGGTAAAAACGACCATCCGAATCAAAAATGGACGGTGTTTTTTGGTATGTCCAACTCGCTGGCAAAATATGTTTGGAATCTTCTTCGCTATAACATAAATAACTTCGCACAATACTTACGATTCCAGGATCTCTTAAGTACTCCACTTCAATACCATTCAATTCATATGTCGCTGAATCGAAGAGAAACGCCCCCATAGTACTACTCAGCTGAGCAGATCCTGTTGCACTTGTTTTCTTAAAGGTCCCTTTTATCGTTAGAGCAGCATCGTACATAAGTAACCAAACGTCATTTCTATTAATAGTATTTTCAATTATGTCATTGCTTTCGAACGATTTAATATAGGGTAGATACGTTCGAAATTCATCGTGTATAATTGTTTCGTCTTGGAGAGGTTTCTGGTAGAGGTCGAAGATGCGGTTTGACAACATATCCAATCGATCGGAGAAACCTCGCATTTAACGGAGATAACTTTCCTCTCAGAGGCCGGTTACTTACTAATACCTTACGATTCATCCGAGCAACTTTTATATTGCCTATTAATAAGACCCTCTCTTAAGTTCTAGTCGCACGAGAATTTCCTCACCACGGAAATTAACAGTTTCAAAATTCTGATCTAAAATACTTAAGGTAATGTTGCTGATTTCGCTTCGAATCACAGACAGGTACACTATGTTTCTGGGAAGTTCGTCTATGGCAAAACCCGGATCGACACTGATCGGAAATTCGTACAACGTGTGAGAGGGACTATTATTGTAATATGCACCACTTCTAATGTTACTATCAACGTGAATAGTTCTCACTTTTACAATTTCCACAGGTAGATCGGATATATGTATCTTTCGAGCTTTTAAACTCGTGGTGAAAATCCCAAAAGACGGGCGAGCGAATTTTTCTTAGTAAAATCTATATCGAAATCCCTGTGGAATATCTCACACTTTAACGTATTGTTATTGGGTCTCATAAGGGTCACCCTTATTTATCGCATTTCCCGATACGAACTTTTTTGTGATCAAATCACTAATGTCTGTTATCTGATAAGAACCTGAAGGTATAACGGTAGATTGAGAAGTACTCCCTTTCTTATAATGAAATTGGGTATTCTCATCGACGTTCGGAATAGTATGATATGAATGGAATCCGATTAGTGCTAAACCGTACTGGTATTCGGGATCTAGTATGATGGGATTTATTAAGTGAATGGAGAACGTCGACGTACGATTTTTTAATGTGAAAATCACAGACATGACTGGCATTGAAACTCTTTTTTATTCATTTTTATATAGAAATTCGAGACATAGTTTTCCACAATTGCTAGCTGTAAAATTCTGAAATCGCCTTTCATTGTAAATGATTTTTACATCTTTTCCAAAATATCGAGCCAGTTCTTTCGGTGGTTTCAAATCTCCAAAACTATCGAAATATTTTACACAATCATCACGTTTCCTGTAAGCTACCCAATGCGTACCCTCATGCTGGTTCGTATCCAAATTAACGATGGCACTCTCGTTACGTCTAGGTGTTTTCGGTAGGGTATCACGCATGAACACACCCCGAAAATATGGAATATGTAATCGTTTCGCAAACTTAACAATTTCATAATCGTAGAGGGCTCTATTGGGTAGCTTCTATTGGCAGTTTTTTTTCTTTAAGTAGAGTCCGAATCCTCCTCGTGGTGTCTTCCTTAGGTATAGCCCGGAGCCTTTTTTTCCAATCTCTTCCATAGCCTTATTATGACGATTATCTTCTTCTAGTTTCTTCTTGGCGTGTTTCGCATCTATAACGGTTTTAGCGACGGCCGACGCTCCGCTCGCCAATCCACCTACGGCCCCCAGTGCTGACAAAATGGGTATCAATAGAGGTAGGAAGCCACCAGATTTAGGTAGAGGTATTACACGAGGGACTCTAATTTTACGTTTTCCTCCGACATTTTTGAGCGCCGCTCGAGCAGCACGTAATCCCAGCAGCGAATTTCGTCTGATATCTTGTTCAGTTAATGGTAGCGGAAGTTTTTTTAATGCTGCAGACACCGGATTTACCAAAGCGTTTCGGAATGAAGCTACGGGGCGTCGTCGTCGTAGTCGTCGACCCATTCCTAATTTCGTGTTTTTTAGATTTGTCTAATCGAAAATTGTGTTAGCGGTTTCCGCTTCCCAACTTCCTTTTTGCCTGTGTAGGTTACGCTGTACACCCCTCTGCTTAATTTCCCGATAATCGATGCAAAATCCTCAGTCACCCTCTTCGGTAGAAACACTTGTGTGATGTTATGGTTCGGCGGTGTGAACTTTAGGGCTTAGTTAACCTTAACTTTAGGGAGAAGGTAAATCCATAATTAAGGTATGGTGGTAGAGCGAAACTTATCTTTATTACTCGACCGTTCGGTCGCCACTCTTCGTCGTTTTACAAGTAAGTATTATTTACAAAAATTGCATAGTTAACAGTTTAATGTAAATTATTAACAAATTCGTTTAACTAGGTGAAAGTAGTAGATGGACTAAGAGAGTTCAGCGACAAAATTTGTGACATAACCTCACTTTTGCAAACCGTCTACCACCAGCCCCGAAGCCCGCGCCCCGCCGCGCTCCCACCTAGGGCTACTCCCCCCCACTCCAGCTACTTTCCGTGGGCCCCCCGGGGTCGTCGCGCCGAGCTTCACGTCAAAGCACGGAACACAAAAGTCCTTGACAGTCCCGTGAGCACGGAACATGAAGAACCATAAGCGCCACCTATCGTACAGTGGCGAAAACGAGTAGTTAGGCAACCCATCTTTCGTGGCGAGCCGCCTAGTGTCCAGTGGCGGTCCGTATTGGTTTTAAAACTTCTTTGAAGGGGGATAGGTGGGTAGAAAATTAACAAAATTATGTATTTCACAAAGTATTGATTCTATAAAATAGCTCAAAAAGCCAAGCCCAAAATTCGCCCATGTTTCTCTTCGCTTTAACATTTCTAACTCAATCCTCCATGTTATTTTAAATGAGGGTACAATTTTTTGCTCAAATAATGCACTATATATCAAACAACTGAGTTCTGCCACGGCGCGGTGTGCTAGAGGGGAGGGGGGGAGAGAGGGAGGAAGAATGTGAGAGAGAGGGAGAAGGTGTGACAGAGTGCCCAAGAGAGAAATAGTGAGTGAGAGAGGGAGAAGGTGTGACTTAGTGTGCGAGAGAGAAAGTTCGCGTGTGAGAGAGTGCGAGAAAGAGAAAGTTCGCGTTAGTGTGTGTGTGTGTGTGTGTGTGTGCGCGTGTGCGTGTGCGTGTGGGTGTGCGTGTGCGTGTGCGTGTGTGTGTGTGCGTGTGTGTGTGTGTGTGTGTGCGCGTGCGTGCGTGTGTGTGTGTGTGTGTGTGTGTGTGTGTGTGTGTGTGTGTTTGACCTTGATCTCAGAAGGGGTTGTAAATAAGTATATAGGGGCTAACCCTTAGGGATGGAAAAATATTTCGGTACTCTTTTAACATTTCTCTTCGATGAAAATTTGATCATGGAGGAAGTAGACCTCCAACCTTAATGACATTTCCAACTCAAACCCTCTTAGGATTTTAAAGGGAAAGACTTTGCCCTGCACAAAGTGGCTCACAGGATGGGTGTGAAGCGTCCCTCCATGGTTTATAGTGCCCTTTTGACACTTTGCTGGATAAATCAAAAACGTCAAAAATGTGAATTTAAGCGCTCTTTTGGCACTTAACTCACAGAAAAGAAGCTTCATTATTTCGATGAGCCTCGAAACTCGGGTCCGAATCCGAAATACCAAACACGTGACCATAATCGTAGAATTTAAACGAGTTTTCTGCGGCTGCGAAGAGATATGTATGATAATTATAATTAGAAAGTACGTCATGTAGGTTATGCAGTTTTCGCAAGTGTAAGTAAAGTGTGTACCAGACACACATGAATCTAAGTGCAGCAGTACTCGTGTAAGAATATCGACAATATGTTTCCTGTTAGTATTGTTTAATTGTCAATTAAATTTGAAATTATTATATTCAATAACTCTGTCATTAGTTATCTAACGGTTCTTCCTATAGGTCAGTGGAACCTGGGAGCTATACAATTTGTAGTACTGACCACAATTTCACTAGGTGAGTTTTATGATATTGTTTTCCAAATCTTTATCTCTGTAAATTTGATCAGTTTGTGAGTGGAGAGAGATCTCATATAAAACACTTTCCTTTTCAGAAAAACACAAATGTACACGATGCCTCTTCTAAAAATACAAACTATGAAGTCAAAGATGTGCCAAGGCGGGACAACCCTGTGATCGATTGGAGCATATATCTAGAATTTTATGTAGATATCATTACTATTCCGAAGGACTTTTCTGCTGATCATGGAAAAAAAGAATTTCAGGTTAAAGTATTATTAATTATACACCAGTAATGTGGGAATTTGAACTTTTGGACAGGTACCTATATGTATTTAGAAAAAGCGATCACTTAAATTCAAATAATGATCCATATTGTTTTCTCTGTAGTATCCTAGATTTTCTCTACCATATGTTATAAAATCCATTTAGGAAATATTCCATCCTAAAATTCAGCACCATTTTTTAAATACGATGGAAGTAAATTCCTCATTAAAGTAAAAGAAATTTGTGTTACTGACAATTATTAATATTATTTTATTTGGAACGAACAATAAGAGGGAAAGTGATCTAATTCGTTTATGTTCATATACATTTATAGATTGCAAATTATCTGTATACAAACACGTTATCCCGAGGGGAATAACAAACAACTTAATCAATTTAATAAATGTCTGATTTTAAATCTTAATCAATCCTCAGGTGAAAACTCTCATCACGCCTACTTTGGAGAGGCAATGGGGATGGAGCCTAGAGGAATATAAACTAACCACATTCCGAAAATCGACACGACGGATTTTTTAATAGCGAACACTCACAGAGAAGTGGTTTCAGAATATCTGGAGATTTATCTACTAATTGATCAAGGGTAAATGTCTAAGATGTACTTCAGGAGACAGGTAGAATCAAAATTTAACCAGATTTTCGTTTCGAAATTGTATAGAAACATTTACATTTAATTTAATTAAAGTAAAATAGAATTGAATGGTAAGTCCACATTACATTTGAAACCATCCTCAACTGCTCTTATCTTTGCTCTACTCATACAAAACTCGCTTTAATAATTAATGTACTTGTTGAATGTGTATTTTGTATTAAGTATTATTTACTTGTATGTCTCCTATTTGTAACTTTATATAAGGTTGTTAAGTGGACACTGGCCGTATCAACACTCTTTCACGAAAAGTGTGGAAACTCCCCAGAGTCCCTAAAGACATTTTGTTCATTTTAGTTAGTTTTACCAATATCTGTGTCTCAGTATGATAATTATATGAATTGCTGAAACTAGTAAATCGTTATAAATTTCAGCTAAGCTCGTTCAATTGCATCTTTTTTACATGAAGCGAGACAAATTCAAAGCTCTTCTCTAAAATGTGCTAAACTATAGAAATGGAAAATACTTCTATAATGAACTATTTGTAAAGTGATTTTCGATTTAAAATAAATTGAAATGTTTGATTTGAAACTATTAAATCGGGATAAATTGCAACTAAATCCTTTCAATTATATATTTTTTCCAAGGAGCGAGACAAATTCATAACCCTTCTGTAAAATGTGCTAAAACTATCAATATGGAAAACACTTCTATAAACAGCTCTTTGTGTTTTTTTCAATAATATCCGATTATTTTATAGGAATATTTAACATTCTTAATAATGCCAACTTCACAAAAAGAATTGAGACTTATTAAGCTCTCTAAGGACGCATTTAACAACAAACTTAGTTGCTGTTACCGTAAGTCGAGTTGCAATATTTTTATGATAAATCATTAAAATTGGGACTTCATCCAACTATTCTGTCGGGTTGTTAAATTGACACCGAGAATCCTAAAATTGCCCTACTGAAATACGAGAAACTTTTGGAACTCTACAAGTTTAGCTTATTAAACTATTCTAATGAATTTTCCAAACATCTCAGTTTAAGTACAACCATTATGAAGTGTTGAGTCTTAAAATCGGAGCAAATTGCAACAACTTCCATTACAGTAGTATATTACATATCGCGACATCACTGAAATCTCATTTTTAGCAATTGGAATAGTTCACGAAACGACTTAAAACATTTTAATGAATAACTTTCAATATCAAAGTATTTTACTCTGTTTTTTAACTAAGCCATACGGTAAAAAATGAAGAATCATTAGTAAATTTTGCAAAGTTTGAATATTGTTATGTAAATTTCAAAATACTTTCCAATTGTAACTTCATCTTCAAAACTTCTTCACACATAAAGGACTTGAAACTCATTACCCAAGAACACTTTAAGTAACTAATTTATGTCGTTTTATCATGAGAGAATTTTAAATATTTTTTTAATAATGTTTTAAAATCATCACCAATTACCACATCATTCAACCATTAGTCAGGTTGTGTAATGGACACCTACAACTTCAAAACTCCCGCATCGTTATAGTTGAAGCTCAGAAAACTTTGATAAAAAAAAGTTCAGCGTGTTTCACCAACATCAGAGTCTCAATACAACACTTCCGAATTTGTGGATCTTGAAATCGTAACAAATGCCACCATACCCATTCTGTTATAGTATTTAGTTTTTATATAACACCGTATCACTTCAAATATTTTGTTCGAAAATTGTTATAACTCACCAATCATCTTAAAACTAATTCGAGAAATAACCAGTAATATATTTTATAATAGATTTAGACTGAATATTGTCTTATGCATTTTAAAAGGAGCGTAATCCAATCACGATCAGGTGATTACACCTCCATATTCAAAACGAATTCATAAAAATAGGTTTAAGTTACAAATCCCACAAAAACGTTTCAGCCAACAACTTTTAGGTGTTCTCCAAAAATCTGGGTTTAAATATTGTCTCTATGAATTTTCAAAGTCAGCAAAACCCCCAATTCATCCAACTATTATGACTACTTATTACCTACTTGTATGTCTCCTATATGTATTTTGTATACTTTTTCTTCTTTGGTGCATCTATTATCTAATGGAGGAGTGAAACTAAATTTAGTAATCAATTCACAAACATGTTAAAAAATAGTCGGTAAACTTAACAGTTTTTCAAAAGGGAAGATATAGTTTCAGGTGGTTCGTTTTTGTATTTCCAACTTTCCGCTGGAACAACTTCAGGGAGTGCTTCATTTAATATTATGTCCCCAAAATTTCACCTATAGAGAAATTAGCGAAACTTGCGGTGCACGTCATCAAAATTTATGACGTCACCACGTCGCCATGTTGCCACAGCAATTTTTTTTACTTGACATGACTGTTGGTTTGGATAGTAAATTTATAACTGAAAAGTATACATTTTCTTCGTCTTTCATGAATTTAGCTCTGAGGTTATTGTGAAATTCTTAAATAATCAAAAATATATAGATATTAGTATATACCAATAATTAGAAATGAAATAAAATCATAATGTGTTAGGATGAGTTAGTAGGTACATGGAATTTACTCATTTAGTCAGTGTGATTTTATTAGTATTATTATACATTTACATTATACATATTACATTACACACTATAATGCTATTATACAATTATTATTTACAAACAAAATAGATATTAATATATTAATTATATTAGAAATTATGAAATTCTTAATTACAAACACATTTATATACACTAATTACAATTCATATAGGATCATGTGTTCTAGGATGAGTAAGGTATATGGAATTTACTCACTTAGTCAGTGTCATTTTATAAGTTTTTCTAATTTGCCATTATGCATTCTTGTTAATTGAATTACATATCTGCAAGTGCTTTGACTTAATGCATTACTTTGTTATAAAAACTCACTGTCCAGCAAAGACCACAGGGAGGTGTGAGTATCCTTTGCCAGGAAAGGAGTGGAACAGGAAGTGTACACTTTCATATAAAGTGAAACCGAGTAGAGAATGGACTTGGCACAGCACAGAAAATACAAGATTGAAATTGAATTGTTGACCAAAATGACCTACAATGTAATATTAGGTAATACAAATACAGATGAGAAAGAATAGAGGGCAACACAGAACAAATTAATATGTGAGAAACAAACAACAATAAATAAGTAAAGTATCTGCTGCCAGAATATATGTGGCCATCAATTGAAACAAAGAAACCCAAATTAAGCCTACAATTAAAAAAGAATAAATAGAGAAATTTCAAATATAACTGAACTTTTGAGCAATTAGAGGAAACAACTACTTCGAGGGTAAATACCCCTACCGACATTGAATTACACCCCTAACTTCTCTCACCTGAACTCAGTTTAACATCTCAGTGATTTTTTATAAAGAATATATATTTCGGGATTAAAGGTGCATTTTTCTTTATAATAAATAGAGAAGTATGGAGGTCGGTACTGACATTGTTGTGAAAACCATAAGTATAGAGCCAAAAATATTAAGGAATACAGTAGAAAATAGAAGAAAACAAATAACATTAATAGATGACAAATCCAAAACAGAAAAGAAATATTTACACCTATGAAAATGAAATGGAAACACTGCTCTGAAGATAAGCTACAAACTACAAGTGTGATATAATAACTGATCTGCAACATTTGGATCAAGAAAGTGTACACTAAATTGGCAGGTGTAATTGGATCGAGGAGCGTAGAGACATTGTAGGGAGGTGCATGTCCAACGGCCTAGAATCTGGAATTCAAGCAGAATATTGTAGTTATGAAAGTCGCGGAAAGAAACACACCCCGGTCAACCCGTCGGAAGTGCTGTCTCTTATCAACTCTCTATTGGCAGCTTTACATGTGTCCATCGAGCCTTCATTTTATGTTTACCTAAAAAAAGTTTTACTATATAAATATTCATGCACTACAGTTACAATATAATAATATTCTAATAATACATTATGTGCACATACCTAGAGTAAGATGTATTTACTTTAGTCTGAATCTGATATAGGTAAAAGTGCGATACCAGACATATCAGGCTCGATTTTAGATTCACAGTCACTACAGATGACATGTTCGTGTAGATGTTAAATATTTCCTAAAAATCACTATCACTCTCTGAGTCACTGTTCAAGTCAATCACTAAGTTGTTAACTTCCATTCTATCAAACATTCGTTCACGATTCCATCATTTCTCAATTACTTGTTCTGTATGCTTGATGGAGTTCATCCAGACCACAGGTGTAATGGTAGACAATGCTTCTTTCCACATGTCCAAACAGTTATCGTTTGCATTTCCATCTCGACCTACGTGTTGGTTATAATAATTTTTCGCCACGCCCCATATCAACTCGATTGGATTGAATATACAATGATAGGGAGGAAGACGTAACACTCTATGGCCATATTGTTCAGCCATCTGATCCGTTAGGTATATCTTTTCTGGTTTATTTCTAGAAAAAAAAAATAAACAAACACAAATGTTTATATTTCATTTCTACTTACTGATTAACAATTTGAAGTAGTTCACTCTTTAACATTGTATGTTCAAATTGAAAGTTATGTTTTGTAAGCCAATCCTTTATAACAGGCTTTGTCGATCCACTTGTCAGAGCCTTATTTGCCAATGTACTGTGGTACGGTGCGTTGTCCATAATAATAACTGACGGTTCCTCCAAGTTTTTCAAAAGTTGATTCTCAAACCACAGCAAAAAGTTGTTTTGGTTCATTTCCCCATGATAGTCACCTTTGGATTTAGAGGAAAACACTAATTCAGCCCCAGGAATAAAACCATTCTTGTTACCAGCATGAAGAATGATATGTCTGCAATAATAAATCACTATTAATTAATACTTAAATCTTTCATAGCAATTCTGCGATGAGTTACTAACAAATAATATGACTTTAACAAAACCTAATCAAATGGCATTCTAACGTTTACCTTTTCCCATCAACTTTTGTGGTCTTTACACTCTTTCTGTTATCATCTTGCCACGAGTGAGCCAATGTTCCATTTTGGAATATCCAAGTTTCATCCAAATAAACAAAATTGAATGTGGATTCCTCTTTAATTTGTTGATACATTCTCAAAAATTGTATTCTTTTAAATGTAATATCTGGAAGTTCCATTAGCCCCCTCCGTGGATTATCCTTATTCCATTTGAAACCAATATCTCTTAAAAGGATACGAAGTGATGATTTACATCCCTCAAAGAGCTTCATATTCTCAAGTTTTTGATGAATACTTTCAAGAGTAACAGTTTTCTCTGAAATAATTACATTAAATTATCACTCATTTTAGTATATTGTATATGGTGAATACAATCAAGGATACAATGTAAAAAAACTTTCTTACTTCTTTTATACAGTTCGTAAATTTGATTGCGAATAGAACAAATATCAAGGTGATCTTGATTCGTGACTCCCTTCACATGTGGACGGTTTTTCTTCGGCGACTTTAAGACCACATCACTCTTCACTTTTTGCGAGATTCTACTCACAGTACACACACTGATCTTCAGTGCAGCTGAAACACGCTAAAAATATTTCCAATAAGGGCCATAGAAGCTTAATAACCAATAGTATCAATACTTTACCTCTCTAACGCAGTTTAACGGGAGTAAGGGGCCCCCATTATTTCGTTCCAGTTCAAAGTAACTGATTAGAGACGAGACCAGCTGCTGACACCGACTATTCAATGGTTTAGGCATTTTATTGCAATTCCTTACACTCGAAAACACCCAAACACGTATTTAATTTACAATTTATCGAAGCGAGCAAATATTTCGAAGTATAACCTCAAAATCATAACAAAACTTTCGTGCCAATACGTGAATCGTCCGGCATCAGTGTCCACGGCTACCAACTTATATTTTATCGGCTAACATCCGACAGTGTGCTATCTCTTTTTAACTGGGATAACAGTGCGTTCTGTTTAAAGCAAATTTTTATCTTACACCAAGGGCAATTGGCAATAAATGTGACGTCATTGATGACGGCACCGCAAGTTTTACTAATTTCTCTATATTACATATGATTTAAACAAATATTTCTATAACCTAGAATATTAATGTCGACAACCCTTCTGTAACCGCATGGATATAAGTAGGTAGGTAGGTAAGTAGTACTTCACATTTTCTAAACTTAGTTCAAGTAGTTAAAGTATTTGGAAGTAAGGATAGTAGCCTATTCTTTTGTCTTAGAATTTTGATTTGAAAACTTCAGCTCAGCCTCCAACAATTTGGAGACTTCCCCATTTTAGATTTATCCATATATTTAGATCGTTAGCGAATTTCTATGGTAGTTTTCTTTTTTTTTTCAAATATCTTCTATCAATTTTACAAACTGAATTCATCTTCCTTATCAATATGTTTATTCATTTTTATTAAAATAATTTTAGAAATACCGTTTAATTTTAAATTTTTCACTATAACATATATAGGTAGGTTCATCTAATGTTTTTAGATTTCTGAAAGAGTGTTTCTTTGATGATTTTTTCCCTAAGTCCTCAAAGGGAGTCAATATTCTCAACTAAGCCCCTTAACCAATAGTTACCTCTTTTATGATGCGATAATACCCTTCAACCATCTATTTTTATGTATTATTTTATTTGCATAATATCTGAAGGACGTTTTATATGGTTCAGAAAACGTTGATAAAAAAGTTCAGCATGTTTCACCAACATCAGAGTCTCAATACAACACTTCTGAATTTGTAGATCTTGAAATCGTGACAAATGCAACCGTACCCATTCAATTATATTTAGTTCTTACATAACACCATATCACTTCAAATATTCTGTTCGAAAATTATTATAACTCACTAAACTTCATAAAACTAATTCGAGAAATAATCAGTAATATATTTTATAATAGATTTAGTCTGAATCTTGTCTTATGCATTTTAAAGGAGCGTAATCCAATCACGATCAGGTGATTACACCTCCATATTCGAAACTAATTCATAAAAATAGGTTTAAGTTACAAATCACACAAGAATGTTTCAGACGACAACTTTTTTAGGTGTTCTCCATAAATCTGGGTTCATATATTGTCTCTATGAATTTTTAAAATCAGCAAAACCCCCACTTCATCCGAACATTATGACAGTACCTATTACCTACTTGGATGTCTCCTATATGTACTTTGTATACCTTTTCTTCTTTGGTGCATCTATTATCTATTGGAGGAGTGAAACTAAATTTAGTAATCAATTCACAAATACGTTAAAAATAGTTGATAAACTTAACAGTTTTTCAAAGGAACATATATAGATTCTGATGGTTCGTTTTTCTATTTCCAACGTACCACTGGAACAACTTCAGGGAGTGCTTGATTTTATATTATGCCCCCCAAAGAATTCACCTATTACACATATAATTTATATATATATATATATATATATATATATATATATAATTTAAACAAATAATTCTATAACTTAGAATATTAATGCCGACGACGCTTCTGTAACCGCATGGATAAGTAGCTAGGTAGGTAAGTAAGTAGTACTTCACATTTTCTAAACTTAGTTCAAGTAGTTAAAGTAATTGGAAGTAAGGATAGTAGCCCATTCTTCTTCTGTCTTAGAATTTTGATTTGAAAACTTCAGCTCAGCTTCCAACAATTTGGAGACTTCTCCATTTTAGATTTATCCATATATTTAGATCGTTAGCGAATTTCTGTGGTAATTTTCTGTTTTTTAAATTTCTTCTAACAAATTGAGCACATCATATATTTATTCATTTTTATTCAATTAATTTTAGAAATATCGTTTAATTTTAAATTTTTCACTACAACATATGTAGGTAGGTTCATCTAATGTTTTTAGATTTCTGAAATAGTGTTTCTTTAATGATTTTTCCCTAAGTCCTCAAAGGGGAGTCAATATTCTCAACTAAGCCCCCCCTAACTAATAGTTACTTCTTTTATGATGTGAATAATACACTTCAACCAACTGTTTTTATATATTTTATGATTTGCGTAATATCTGAAGGACGTTTTATATAAAGACGTAGGAATACATTCTTTTTCTATCATCGGATAATTAAATAAAGTAACCTTTTAAGAACTAAATGAGAACAAACAACTCTCCCAGAGACTTGTATTCGAGTTTCATCTCAGCATCTCCAGCAGTACTTCAAGTCAATAACGTAGTACTGTAATAAATACATTACGGTTACTAAAAATGTGGAAACCTTAAATTTGAACAAGTTCACAAGAAACAAGTAGACTTTATCTAAACTTATTTCAGCTTTCCGAGTCCCTTCTGCATAAGGGATCATGCAATATTCGAAAAAATGTGGACTTGTAATATCAAACAATTTTACACTTATATAAATTCCCACATAGATTATTCTAATTTCTACAGAACGTTTAATGCAAGAAGTGCAAAATCAAGCCATTTTGACTAGGTAATTATTTGTGAACGATGTTGTTAATGAAATATAGAGAGTTTTCAATTTTCATGGGTAATACAAAATAATAAAATTATGCAAATCACATAAAGTTTCCTAACACAACCGGTGAGTCTAATACATTTCTAAAATTCAATTATAATGTGACAATGACAGCAAAGTTACAAAATATTGATTAATTTCTTAAAACAAGTGCTATATGTGGTCCAAGTTGTGACTGAATGAGAGGAAGCGAGATCCAAGTAGGTACTCGCTTGCCGATTACACTCGAAGAAGAAAAAAATAACTTGAACATTTTCATATATTTTTATTTAAGCAATAACACATTTTTCAATTATTGCATTAAAAGAGCTGTAAGTAGGTACGCTAAGGCTGTGTTAGGTTGGGTTCACTCAGCGCGCGCGTTGTGTGAAATTTGAAAAAACAGAAAATTACCACAGAAATTCGCTAACGATCTAAATATATGGATAAATCTAATATGGGGAAGTCTCCAAATTGTTGGAAGCTGAGCTGAAGTTTTCAAATCAAAATTCTAAGACAGAAGAAGAATGGGCTACTATCCTTACTTCCAATTACTTTAACTACTTGAACTAAGTTTAGAAAATGTGAAGTACTACTTACTTACCTACCTAGCTACTTATCCATGCGGTTACAGAAGCGTTGTCGGCATTAATATTCTAAGTTATAGAATTATTTGTTTAAATTATATGTAATAGGTGAATTCTTTGGGGGCATAATATAAAATGAAGCACTCCATGAAGTTGTTCCAGTGGTACGTTGGAAATACAAAAACGAACCATCAGAATCTATATCTTCATTTGAAAAACTGTTAAGTTTATCAACTATTTTTAACGTATTTGTGAATTGATTACTAAATTTAGTTTCACTCCTCCAATAGATAATAGATGCACCAAAGAAGAAAAGGTATACAAAGTACATATAGGAGACATCCAAGTAGGTAATAGGTACTGTCATAATGTTCTGATGAAGTGGGGGTTTTGCTGATTTTAAAAATTCATAGAGACAATATATGAACCCAGATTTATGGAGAACACCTAAAAAAGTTGTCGTCTGAAACATTCTTGTGTGATTTGTAACTTAAACCTATTTTTATGAATTAGTTTCGAATATGGAGGTGTAATCACCTGATCGTGATTGGATTACGCTCCTTTAAAATGCATAAGACAAGATTCAGACTAAATCTATTATAAAATATATTACTGATTATTTCTCGAATTAGTTTTATGAAGTTTAGTGAGTTATAATAATTTTCGAACAGAATATTTGAAGTGATATGGTGTTATGTAAGAACTAAATATAATTGAATGGGTATGGTTGCATTTGTCACGATTTCAAGATCTACAAATTCAGAAGTGTTGTATTGAGACTCTGATGTTGGTGAAACATGCTGAACTTTTTTATTAACGTTTTCTGAACCATATAAAACGTCCTTCAGATATTATGCAAATAAAATAATACATAAAAATAGATGGTTGAAGGGTATTATCGCATCATAAAAGAGGTAACTATTGGTTAAGGGGCTTAGTTGAGAATATTGACTCCCTTTGAGGACTTAGGGAAAAAATCATCAAAGAAACACTCTTTCAGAAATCTAAAAACATTAGATGAACCTACCTATATATGTTATAGTGAAAAATTTAAAATTAAACGGTATTTCTAAAATTATTTTAATAAAAATGAATAAACATATTGATAAGGAAGATGAATTCAGTTTGTAAAATTGATAGAAGATATTTGAAAAAAAAAAAGAAAATTACCATAGAAATTCGCTAACGATCTAAATATATGGATAAATCTAAAATGGGGAAGTCTCCAAATTGTTGGAGGCTGAGCTGAAGTTTTCAAATCAAAATTCTAAGACAAAAGAATAGGCTACTATCCTTACTTCCAAATACTTTAACTACTTGAACTAAGTTTAGAAAATGTGAAGTAATACTTACCTACCTACCTACTTATATCCATGCGGTTACAGAAGTGTTGTCGACATTAATATTCTAGGTTATAGAAATATTTGTTTAAATCATATGTAATAGGTGAAATTTTGGGGACATAAAATATTAAATGAAGCACTCCCTGAAGTTGTTCCAGCGGAAAGTTGGAAATACAAAAACGAACCACCTGAAACTATATCTTCCATTTTGAAAAACTGTTAAGTTTACCGACTATTTTTTAACATGTTTGTGAATTGATTACTAAATTTAGTTTCACTCCTCCATTAGATAATAGATGCACCAAAGAAGAAAAAGTATACAAAATACATATAGGAGACATACAAGTAGGTAATAAGTAGTCATAATAGTTGGATGAATTGGGGGTTTTGCTGACTTTGAAAATTCATAGAGACAATATTTAAACCCAGATTTTTGGAGAACACCTAAAAGTTGTTGACTGAAACGTTTTTGTGGGATTTGTAACTTAAACCTATTTTTATGAATTCGTTTTGAATATGGAGGTGTAATCACCTGATCGTGATTGGATTACGCTCCTTTTAAAATGCATAAGGCAATATTCAGTCTAAATCTATTATAAAATATATTACTGGTTATTTCTCGAATTAGTTTTAAGATGATTGGTGAGTTATAACAATTTTCGAACAAAATATTTGAAGTGATACGGTGTTATATAAAAACTAAATACTATAACAGAATGGGTATGGTGGCATTTGTTACGATTTCAAGATCCACAAATTCGAAAGTATTGTATCGAGACTCTGATGTTGGTGAAACACGCTGAACTTTTTTTTTATCAACGTTTTCTGAGTTTCAACTATAACGATGCGGGAGTTTTGAAGTTGTAGGTGTCCATTACACAACCTGACTAATGGTTGAATGATGTGGTAATTGGTGATGATTTTAAAACATTATTAAGAAAATATTTAAAATTCTCTCATGATAAAACGACATAAATTAGTTACTTAAAGTGTTCTTGGGTAATGAGTTTCAAGTCCTTTATGTGTGAAGAAGTTTTGAAGATGAAGTTACAATTGGAAAGTATTTTGAAATTTACATAACAATATTCAAACTTTGCAAAATTTACTAATGATTCTTCATTTTTTACCGTATGGCTTAGTTAAAAAACAGAGTAAATACTTTGCTATTGAAAGTTATTCATTAAAATGTTTTAAGTCGTTTCGTGAACTATTCCAATTGCTAAAAATGAGATTTCAGTGATGTCGCGATATGTAATATACTACTGTAATGGAAGTTGTTGCAATTTGCTCCGATTTTAAGACTCAACACTTCATAATGGTTGTACTTAAACAGAGATGTTTGGAAAATTCATTAGAATAGTTTAATAAGCTAAACTTGTAGAGTTCCAAAAGTTTCTCGTATTTCAGTAGGGCAATTTTAGGATTCTCGGTGTCAATTTAACAACCCGACAGAATAGTTGGATGAAGTTCCAATTTTAATGATTTATCATAAAAATATTGCAACTCGACTTACGGTAACAGCAACTAAGTTTGTTGATAAATGCGTCCTTAGAGAGCTTAATAAGTCTCAATTCTTTTTGTGAAGTTGGCATTATTAAGAATGTTAAATATTCCTATAAAATAACCGGATATTATTGAAAAAAATACTAAGAGCTGTTTATAGAAGTGTTTTCCATATTGATAGTTTTAGCACATTTTACAGAAGGGTTATGAATTTGTCTCGCTCCTTGGAAAAAATATATAATTGAAAGGATTTAGTTGCAATTTATCCCGATTTAATAGTTTCAAATCAAACAATTCAATTTATTGTAAATCGAAAATCACTTTACAAATAGTTCATTATAGAAGTATTTTCCATTTCTATAGTTTAGCACATTTTAGAGAAGAGCTTTGAATTTGTCTCGCTTCATGTAAAAAAGATGCAATTGAACGAGCTTAGCTGAAATTTATAACGATTTACTAGTTTCAGCAATTCATATAATTATCATACTGAGACACAGATATTGGTAAAACTAACTAAAATGAACAAAATGTCTTTAGGGACTCTGGGGAGTTTCCACACTTTTCGTGAAAGAGTGTTGATACGGCCAGTGTCCACTTAACAACCTTATATAAAGTTACAAATAGGAGACATACAAGTAAATAATACTTAATACAAAATACACATTCAACAAGTACATTAATTATTAAAGCGAGTTTTGTATGAGTAGAGCAAAGATAAGAGCAGTTGAGGATGGTTTCAAATGTAATGTGGACTTACCATTCAATTCTATTTTACTTTAATTAAATTAAATGTAAATGTTTCTATACAATTTCGAAACAAAAATCTGGTTAAATTTTGATTCTACCTGTCTCCTGAAGTACATCTTAGACATTTACCCTTGATCAATTAGTAGATAAATCTCCAGATATTCTGAAACCACTTCTCTGTGAGTGTTCGCTATTAAAAAATTCGTCGTGTCGATTTTCGGAATGTGGTTAGTTTATATTCCTCTAGGCTCCATCCCCATTGCTTCTCCAAAGTAGGCGTGATGAGAGTTTTCACCTGAGGATTGATTAAGATTTAAAATCAGACATTTATTAAATTGATTAAGTTGTTTGTTATTCCCCTCGGGATAACGTGTTTGTATACAGATAATTTGCAATCTATAAATGTATATGAACATAAACGAATTAGATCACTTTCCCTCTTATTGTTCGTTCCAAATAAAATAATATTAATAATTGTCAGTAACACAAATTTCTTTTACTTTAATGAGGAATTTACTTCCATCGTATTTAAAAAATGGTGCTGAATTTTAGGAAGGAATATTTCCTAAATGGATTTTGTAACATATGGTAGAGAAAATCTAGGATACTACAGAGAAAACAATATGGATCATTATTTGAATTTAAGTGATCGCTTTTTCTAAATACATATAGGTACCTGTCCAAAAGTTCAAATTCCCACATTACTGGTGTATAATTAATAATACTTTAACCTTTTTTTTTTTTTATACAGGGAAAAATCGTTTATGGAGAAAAGTTGAGATGAATAGCCATTATCGAGACGAGAAAGTCAATCGTAAATGGTACTATACACCGCAACTGATACTGTGGGGGTCCGTTCGGTTACCCACTAAAAAACCCTGTCTTCCGATGTTACTGTGTGTCTTCGGCTAAGTCTAACTAGGAAACCATGATCTTCGAAGACAAACAGTATTAATTATTTAATACCAAAAATATGGTTATAAAGTTGTGCATAATTTTTTCAAAAAGTAACATCAGGTTTAAGAAGAGGAGAGTTTTTTTTTAAATTTTTAATTTAAGGATCCAAACCTTGAGTTATACGTTCGTCACGCTCTTTTTCTTTCATAATATTACTTATACATTTAAATATAATATCAAAATTTCTCTTGTTTTTTAGCATTGTGTTGATTATATTATCCTTTGATATTTGTATATTTAATTTTATATTTAATTCTAGTATGTCACACGTCCACATCCAACAAACAAAAATGGTGTGCTCGGGATCATCATAGTCTCCACAATAAATACATTTATCTGTTTCACTTTTTTTAATTTTGTAAGTAAACTTGCCAAAACAACCGTGTCCAGTAAGGAATTGAGAAAAAAAGTAATTTGTTTTCCGAAATTTGCAGTAGAACCACGGCTTTATATAAGGAATTAACTTTTTGGTCCATTGAGCTTTGGTTGTATTGTTATCCCAGATGTGTTGCCATGAGTTGATCACATTTAATTTAGTTATTTTTTTATCGATATTGTAAAAATTTTGTTTACGTTCCAATATTTTTAAGTGAATAGGAGGAGATCCGCATATTACTTCAAGTGCCTCAAAAGAAGCAGTTCTATAACTACTAGAAACTCTAATTAAACATTTTCTAATAGTTGAGTTCAACAATTTTAAATATTTAGAAATCTTAATTACCTCTTCCCAGACGGGTGAGGCGTAAAGGATAATAGAAAATATAGTGTGACCATAAAGGATACGTTTTCTGTCAGAAGGGCCATCAATGTTTGGCATAAGTCTACTAAGTTCGGTTATTTTGTTTTCTCCTCTAGAACAAGAATATAAAAGGTGTTTGTGAAATTTTAATTTGTCATCAAGAATAACACCTAGATATTTAATTTGCCGAGAGGGAATTATTACTTTATTACCAATTTTGAATTTAATGGTTTTTCTTAAACTTTTTGGTCCTTTAAAAATTATTGATTCAGTTTTCTCAGGCGCCAAGTTTAATTCAATTCGTTGCATAACAACTGAAATTTTGGATATTGTTTCATTTACGAGATCCATCAATGAACATGGCATATTGCTTTTAAAAATTACTGCTAAATCATCAGCAAAAGCAAATAATTGTACATCATTACCAAAGTTCAGATTTAAAATTTCATCAAACAAAATATTCCAAAGTGTCGGGCCTAAAACTGAACCTTGCGGTACACCTGTGAAAATTTCAAAATTATTTTTGCTTAGACCTAAAATGTAACGTTCTGAAAAATAGTTTTCAATTATATTTACTAAATAATTTGGGATATGTTTCTTTTTCATATTTTTGATAATATGTTTCCATGAGGCCGAATTAAATGCATTTTTCACATCTAGTGTGACCATAGCACAAAAGGTTTTTTTACAATTTTTTATATAGTTTTTAACATCAAAAATAGCAGAAACTGTGGATCTATTTTTTCGAAAACCATACTGAAATTTTGAAATACAGTTGTTGTCTTCCAGAAAACGATTTAATCTTTCATTTATTATTTTTTCATAGAATTTATTGACCGAACTTAGTAGACAGATCGGTCGATAAGCCGAAGAGCCAGTAACATTCAATTTGCCTTTCCAAATTAAATGTAGGTTTGATTTTTTCCAATCTAAAGGGAATTTTTGATTGATTAAAATTTCGTTGCCATAGTCAATAAACAATTTCGGAAAATTTTTATAAGCCAGAAGAACCGCTTCGGATGGAATTTGGTCTGGACCTGGAGCTTTTTTGCTTTTAAATTTATGTATAATATTGTCGATTTCGTCTTTGGTTATA
The DNA here is from genome assembly GCA_946251905.1 of Cryptocephalus moraei. Taxonomy (NCBI): domain Eukaryota; kingdom Metazoa; phylum Arthropoda; class Insecta; order Coleoptera; family Chrysomelidae; genus Cryptocephalus; species Cryptocephalus moraei. The sequence goes on from OX276453.1 coordinate 364,025, forward strand.
AGGGGAATGTCTCCAAGGTACGTGCCATTTCTAATCCATAATTGAGGAGTAATGGGAAAAAGTTCTCTAGCAATATTAAATTTTTGTGACTTTGGTAGACTAAATAATTTGAAATTTTTTGTATATTTCGTGATTATTTTGTAGGCATCTCCCCAAATATTGTCGTCAAGTTCATCGCATAAATTTTTCCAATGTTTTCTCTTGTTTCTAGTGATACAATTTTTAAGATCTCTAATACTTTCCTTATATCTCATTGAAATATGTTGAATATCTAAGTTTTTACGCTTTAAATTTGATAGATGTCTTTTCAATCGTCCAGATTTTCTTCGCAGCTGATCTATTTCAGAGTTCCACCAAAAGGGTTGTTTATGATACGAATTGTAGGTTATAGAAATATTTTGTTTGGTGCATGTTTTTAAATTGTTATATAAATTAATGTTATCCTTATCGTTATTGTTACTATAAATTTTAGTGAAATCTTCAAGAAAACCTTTAATATTAAATGTATGATTTATAAATTCACTAATATTTTCATAATTTTTGTCAACAATATCGAAAGAGATGGGATTATGATCTGACAAATAATCTGTTCTATATACTTGCCAATTCACAACAGATTTTGAAATCTGGGGAGTACCTACAGTTAGGTCTATAAATGATTTTTTATTATTTATTTCGAAGGTTGGTATGTTTCCTCGATTAAAGATTACCATATCTAATTGTGATATACATTTTCCCAAGTAAATACCCCGCTTATCGTTTATAGGTGAGCCCCATAAAGAGGATTTCGAATTGAAATCGCCTAAAAGAATATAATCGCTATTTCTATTGTTAGAAATAATACTAAAAATTTGGTCAATTTTAATTTTGAAATCAGGCAATTTAATTTTAGGAGAAAAATAACACAAAATGGCACTAAAAGTTTTGAATTTAATCATTAGAAATGATTCATATCTCAGAACATCCCACACTTGTA